>CM076580.1:228862693-229351127 GCA_034641835.2 Pinus albicaulis
TTACAAAAATTACACCAGAATTTTACCATATTATGAAAGTTTGAACCTAATCAAGGAGTGGGAAAATTTGAGAGCAATGTAAGCTCTGTGGCACCTTTTGGCATCTCTATGGCATCTAGTTACTTTGACTATATGAGAATTTTTGTGGAAAATTTCACTGAGGAAAATATGTGAGTCCTATGGGATCATATCTCTTGCTCTAGTCAAGAACCTTTATTTTTAACCCATAAAGACGAGTTTTTGTAGTGATGGTATTCTACAGGTATCAGTGAGAAGAACGAGTCTAAGAAGAATCTGAATTTTATTAGCCCTCTGAAACTCATCTTTGTGGGAGAAAGGACCGAATAGTTTGTGCCATCCAAATAAGGTATTTTTTTGTCATCTGTCTCTTTGGTAGTAGATCCGTCTATTATGGAAGAGGCCCGAAGTTTATGATCTTAGCCTCATATAATTAATGATACAAGTCTGATCTCCCTCATAAGGTATGAATTTTTTCACCTTTATGATTACAAACCATAGCATTTATCACTTTTTCACTTCCCCCTTACCCCATAACTCGGGCTATCTATTAAGTGATCCACTTGTTGTTCCAGTGATGATGTTAGAGGATGAAAAAGACACTTCAACATGAGCCCTAATTAGGGGGATTGACCTGGATAAGGTCACTGTTCTCCTATGAAATTCTGAACCCAATTAAGGAGAGGGAAAATTTGAGAGAAATGCAATCTCTGTGGCACCTTTTGGCATCTCTATGGCATCTAGTTACTTTGAATATATGATAATTTTTGTGGCAAATTTCACTGAGGAAAATATGTGAGTCCTATGGGATCATATTTCTTTTTCTAGTCAGGAACCTTTATTGTTAACCCATCAAGCCGAGTTGTTATAGTGATGCTATTCTACAGGTATAAATGAGAAATTGCGAGATGAGGATCCAACACTCCTAGCCAGTATGTGATGATAACCTTCAGATCTATTATCGGTATCATCTAAATGATAATTCTGATCATCCTATTCAAGGGCACCTTCTTTACGTCGTTCTAAATTTTTGCCACAAATATTAGAACAAATGAAATTTAGATTTAGGACTTAATAATAATGACATTTTCTCAAATAAATGTCAGTTTTCTAGATCATCCAAAGTTCTAAACACCTTCGCACTTGGATCCTGCTCTTGGATTAAGGCACTAAATTTTGACCTGTATTAAAATAGAAATACATTCTCGTCAGTTACTACAAACATGCCTGATACTGTGTCCTATAAAATGAGCTTCAACACCCCCAGAACATGCCCTTTCTGAAATCTTTTAGCAATTAGCCCAATAATTAATACCAAGTTTGCTGACTAGATCTTTGTTTTTTGTCATAAAAGAAGAGAGTAACATACTGATAGATGAGTGTACCATCCATTTCTGCCTTTTCAAATGTAGCAAACCACAAACATACTTCCTTTCCTCATCAGGCATCAACATGTCATATTATAACTTGGCTATGTTTTGTGTTAAGTTTGGAGTGACTTAAAAAACTTTCATATGTACCCTAAAGATTACATCATCCCTATTTTGACACCCAAATATGATAGCTAGATGAGTTTGTATGTCTCATGAATGAAATGGATATTTTTTATTGTGAAAAAATCAAGCAGAATATTATTCACTACTATAAGAGTTGAGGTTAGTGGTGTAAGAACACACTCAATCATTAACAATAGCAAGATACTCTAGTAATATAATTATCAAGTTGATGGACAAGAAATTATTTCCAATTGATAATAAACTTTCCTCTCTCTTGGTTTGAGCTCAATTGAGGCCACCAAAATCCAAACAACCTATTTTCATCAAGTACTAATGGGTTACATTCACCAACTTAATTCATTATCCAACAAGGAAACAAGTTTCAAAATGGGATATCTTTGGGATAATGGTCAATTAACCACTTGTGTCATATCTTAATGTAATATTCCAAAATAGGAAAAGCAGCAATATAACACAGAATAATGGAAAGAAGTAGTAAATATAGATACATTACATGTAAGCCAAATATAGATCCATGGTATTAAGCATAATATTATTAAATGAGTACAATATCTTGGGGATGAAGTCCCTCAATCTAGGCAAGAGAAGCCTCCAATTCCTAAAAGCAACAATACAAGTAATACAACTGCTACACAAAATACTGAAGCAAGTACATCGTAGTTTTAGTGCATAACACTGTAGTTGGAAAATATAAATAGATGGATCTGATGTTACAATGCTCAAACAAGGCTTAAAATGGAGGTCTATGCTCCCATACATATTTCCAAGACAACCCAGGAAGGGTTTCTGGAAATACCCAAAATATATGATGGTGATCTAAAGCCCTAGGGCTAAAGAATCACTGAAACTGAAGAACATAAAAGGAGGTGGTTTAAACTAATGTAAATCTGAATGGAACTCCTCCAATAGTCTCTCCCAATGGAAGGTTGATCCCTCCGCCAAATATCTCACTCCCCAAATCATGCACTAAAATCCCCTTTGGATATGCTCAATAAAATAACACAGTTTGAGAGTGAAACTATGCTATAGGAGATGATGGTGCCTTGGCGTGGTGCCAAAATCTCATATGAAGCCCAGGGACCTTCCTTACTAATCTCCCAATGGAAATAATGCTTCCTCCACTGAAGACAAGCTCAGAAATGGCCCAATGAAACCCTCCACTGCTGCACCCTACAACCCAGCATAACTCTAAATAGAAACTTCGTTGTAGAAGAAATTTGTATCTTGGCCTAATGCCAGAGTGTGGAAATAATTTTAAATGAACTTCTCCTGAGTGGGCACTTGAATTACCCCAAGGATGAAGGTGGGATTCCCGCTCGGGAACACCCTTGTGCTAAAGAACACTGCAATCTTAGCTAAAAAATTTAAGAGAGCAACAAGTCATACAGACCATAAACAAAATAATAATTGAAACATGCTTTCCATGGCCGCCACCCCCTTCCTTATATGCTTGGTGAGCTTCCTCAGCTTGGGCTCCATTCATTAAAGCCACTACTTCCATGCAAAGGATCTCCCTCCAAAAATGTGTTGTCCCTCATTGAATGTCCACTCCCTCCATACTAGCATTGTTGATTTGGTCAAAGTTGACCCAGTCCACATGCTTCATCCCTTATTCACACATAGGGGTGTTGTATCCAGCTCTTTTCATGTCCTCCATTCACATTTGGAGTGGTTTGATTCATACTAAGGATATTTATGTGTCTCCCTACCCTTTTATTATTCTAACTAATAAGAAAAATAAAAAATTAATATTCCAATTAGCTTCATGTTAATTTAGGAATATTACAATCCTCCCCTCCCAAATGTTGCTTGTCCTCAAGCAACTGTAAGGATATAACTGAAAAATATAGGGAACCTTCATTCCGATGTCAAGCTCCAGTTCCCAAGCTATCATCCATACAAAATGAATCACCCTCCAGAATGGTAATTCATAGAAAAAATCCTCCCAAATGCTCATGAGAGGCACCTCCCAAGTGCTCAAGTTACCCAAATGGCTCACCCCATAAGGAAACAAGAGGTCCAATATAACAATCATGGATTGTCCAATTTTTTCCGTGAAGTATGAAACATAAGAAATGTGAAGAATCTAATCTCTAATAGGAATATCCAATCCATGTTTCATCTCTCCATCATGCCCATAACAATGAAAAGGACGTCATCAACATATGGGATCATAATCAGAGTTATACTAGCTGGCATGTGTAATACCGGAGAAGGGAAATGGTCCCTTAAGGGAAAATAGCGTAGTTTGACTCCTAACGGCATCAGAATATGGCATTATGAGTGGTTTCCCTCCCACTTTCTTTCAACCCCAATCTTCTCACATGCTTGGAGAAAGTGTATGATGTGAGGTACAAATTGAGCACACCGTAAATAAGATATCATATCCCCAACATCTCCTAGGGAGTGACCATCATCAATACTGCTTATGGCCCCAAGTAGACCATGAAGTTTATAATAAAGAGCGCCCCCTCTTGGAGAAATGGCCTACACATGAATGGTAAGGAAATACGGATACATAGTGAGTGAATCATTATGTATATAAATACAACCCTTACCATGTACTGGGTTCAAGCTAGTGAAGTGGCTCATAGATGGGCCTCCTCTCACTCCCAATGAGAAAGGAAGTGGTTTTGATAACTCTACCAAAGAGTTATGTCTCTCCTCAACCTCCAAACAATCCATGCATCTCTTCATGTGATGGTGCATCTCTTCTTTGAAGCCTTCCCAAATGAATCCCTCCAGGATAGTACGATATTCTCTTATAAAACCAGTGGGGTTGGAGTGAAAGCCCTCATATGATGCATGTAGTAGTTTCTCCTTGAGCTTAGAGGCTATAGTCAAGAATACCTTACTATGAAAATGGATGACCCCATATCTCACTGCATATCTCCCATCTGATAACTAGCCATCAAGTACTCTGCATGAGAAGAGACCCTTGGAGTATTCCACTAATAGCTGGGATCTCCAATAAGGGTCAATACTCAATAATGGCAGCACTGCTGATTTATCATGTAAAGCACCTGTCATGTGGATTCTCTCTTCTTTGACATCTCACATGCCAAAGTCACACACTGATATACTAATATCTTTCCTCTGTTGCTCCTTCTGCAGCTGCTCATGCTCTAGTGAATGTTGAAGTTTTTGGTGGTTAGCCTTCCATGGGAAGCTATCACCTATCAAAAAATTTCTGATTTTTTCCAATGCAAGCATGGGTGGAAACCAACCTCTACCATATGTGGAAGATCCCTCCATATGGGGAAGTATCTTCTGATTCTCCAAAGACATGGAGTTGTCTCTTTGCACCATGATGGTGCCATCCATCCCTGAAACATCTTCTCTCAGCACAAGTTTTTTGGTGAGAGTGGATAATACTGATATTGGGAGAATAAATCCCTCCTCCTTGAGCCTACCCAAGACTATCTACATTGTACCAAATCCTCCCAAGGTTCTCACCCCTCCGGGATCTATGAGTGGTGAAGCCTGTTGTGAGACATCTCTCATCAATTCCTGATTTGGTGGCCTCCCAAGTGGAATGCCTCCATGTAATGTGACATCAATGTCTAGAGTAGACTTTATATGTGAGTGGACTTCTTGGTCCCTGCTCTCACTACGCAAATCATCCTTCCTATTTTGTGCATCAACCTCTTGAGATGGATAGGGGTGTGTGCCCCTAATCACCTGATGCTGACCATCCTTCCTATCCTCTCCTTCCATCTCCAAGGTCTCATAATCTATCAATGATGGCACATGATGCTCCTGGATTGTGCCCTAATATCCACATGTTAGATCCTTTGGAACTCCTTGAAAAGATACAAGGGTTCCTCTAATTGGATAAATTTCTCCATCTCCATCTTCTTGAGGTAGTAGATCTCCTCCTGATGTGACAATGTTGTTACCTATTGCCTGTTCTTCCCCTTCATCATTATTGTAGGCTAACTCATCTTCATTAAGAGGTCCTTTTTCTTGATCCTCTGTTGAAAAAGAGATCTCCATATCTTCCTTTTGAGAAGAGAGTTCTCCCTGAAGTGGGGATCTTTCCTTTAGCAAGGTATTCTGCAAGTTTCTAAACACCTCAATAGAATTCTAGAATGGAGTTGGGTTTATGGATCCTTCCAACTCATGCAAGGTTTTGACTGTTTGGGCTTGGCTCGCTCAACCAAGGATGTTTCAGAATGTTTTAGATCAAACCTTTTCACTAACCTCTTAGTTAACTTTTCATAAGTAGATACATTTGCATGATTTAATGAAGAAGTTTCATAAAACCACCAAGCATAGGCCTTATCTTCAAGATGCATCACTACTACTCTAATGGCTTCCTCTTCTAAAACTTGGTGCTGCTACAAATAGGTGTCTAGCTCATTCACCCAAGCCCTAGCTATGCATTTAGGTGACCCATCAAAAGTAGGCAGAAAAAATCTACCCAAAGCATGCTGCTTGCACATTTTTCTTCTATTTTGACTGACAAGGCCTTCTATTCTCCTTGAGTTCAAAAAACCCCTGGAAATTTAGATGCTCTTTGAACCTCTGAGATTGAGATTCATATTCCTGCATATAATCACCAAGGGTCTCCTCCTTGGGTGCATCTCCTTCCTCAATCTCTCTTGCTATGAATGTAGGCATAGTAGAGCATTGTGGATCTGATTGTGTGGTTGAATGCTCACACCCATAATATGAATACCTGGAGCTTTCTTCATGTGCAAACCTTTTATAGGAATATTCATGTCTTTCCCTCCTCATTCCCTTGATATCTCTATTAATATCATGCATATTTTGGAGAAGAAGTTTTGAAAACTCCTTTCCCTTAATTTCTCCTGTTTTTACTTTTCCTCTTTTGTAAACCTTCTCCTTTATGTGAGAAGTTTCTTCTTCTTCTGATAACATATATTTAATGATTCATAGTCTAAGCCAAGATTATGCTCTGATACCACTGTAGTATTCCAAAATATGAAAAGCAGCAATATAGCACACAATAATGGAAAGCAGTAGTAAATATCAATACATTAAATGTGAGCCAAAGATAGATCAATGGTATTAAGCATAACAATGATAAATGAGTATAATATCTTGGGGATCAAGTCCCTCACACTAGGAAAGAGAATCCTCCAATGCCTAAAAGCACCAATACAATTAATACAACTGCTACAAAAAAATACTGAAGCAAGTACAGTGCAATTTTAGTACATAACGCTGCAGCTAGAAAATATAAATAGATGGATCTGATGTTACAATGCTCAAACAAGGCTCAAAATGGAGATCTATGCTCCCATACACATTTACAAGACAACCCAGGAAGGGTTTATGGAAATACCCAAAATATATGATAGTGATCTAAATCTCTAGGGCTGAAGAATCACTGCAACTGAAACAAATAAAAGGAGGTGGCTGAATCTGATGTAAACTTGAATGGAACTCTTCCAATAGTCTCTCCCAATGGAAGGTTGATCCCTCCACTGAAGATCTCACTCCCCAAATCATGCAATAAAATCCCCTTTGGTTCTGCTCAATAAAATAATGTAGTTTGAGAGTGAAACTGCGTTGTATGAGATGATGGTGCCTTGGCATGGTGAAAAAATCTGATATGAAGTCCAGGGACCTTCCTTACTGATCTCCAAATGGAAATAATGCTTCCTCCACTGAAGAAAAGCTCATAAATGGCCCAATGAAACCATCCACTACTGCACCCTCCAACCCAACACAACTCTAAACAAAAATTGTGTTATAGAAGAAAGTTGTAGCTTGGCATAATGCTAGAATGTGGAAATAATTCTCAATGAACTTCTCCTAAGTGGGCACTCGAAGTCCCCCGAGGATGAAGGTGGGATTATCGCTCGGGAACACCCTTGTGCTAAACAACACTGTAATCTTTACTAAACAGCTGAAGAGATAAAAAAGTCATACATACCATAAAAAAATAATAATCCAAACATGCTTTTCATGGCTTCCATCCCGTTCCTTATATTCTTGGTGAGATTCCTCACCTTGGACCCCACTCATTAAAGCCACTACTTCCATGCAAAGGATATCCCTCCAAAACTGCATTGTCCCTCATTGAATGTCCACTCCCTTCATACCAGTGTTGTTGCTTTGTTCAAAGTTGACCCAGTCGACATGCTTCATCCCTTGTTCACACATAGGGGTGTTGTATCCAACTCTTTTGATGTCCTCCATTCACATTTGTAGTGATTTTATTCCTACTGAGGAGATTTATGGATATCCCTACCCTCTAATTCTTCTAACTAAGAAGAAAAATAAAAAATTAATATTCCAATTAGCTGCATGGTAATTTAGGAATATTACACTTAATCACCCCTCTAAAATTAATCACTAGTACCTCCGATTTACTAGCACACATCTCTCATGCACCAATCCCTTCCCTAAGGAAAAGCAATAAAATGGCATGACCCAAGTATCCCTTACACAATTGAGGTCTCAAGGATGTAGGTTATTAAAGGCATGAGTTTATTATATCCTAGGAAAGGTGGGATGATGGAACACTCAACCTCAACATGTTGGGAAAATTATAGGCAATTCTATCAAGCTTGTGTTCACTCATAATTCTCTCTATTTCTCAGTGTGGAATTGATTCCAATCATATGTGAAAAGGTGTATTCGGTGCTAAATTTTGAATGCTTTGCTTCATAATATGTTCTCTCATTAGGGACATTATCATCTCCAAATTTAAATGATGTTGTGATTTGAGTTTCAGTTTTTTGTACTTACTGCTACTTTTTTCATTTTATAGTTCCTATAAAAAATCAGATTGCAGTTTCTATAAGGATTTTAGTTTTCTGTTTTCCTTGGTATGTTATAAATCCGACTGGGACAGTTACCAATTGTAACATATTTTGGGCAGATGGAAATACTTGCAACAGAACCAACATTGTACAAGAAGGAACTAATTGAAGTTTTTGTTCATATTAAAGACCAACCAGATTCACTTGTTTGGGGCCCAAATTAGAATGGAGGATTATACACCATAAATAGGGGTTACCAGGTGGCATTCATAGGTGGAAGGGAAGGAGACCCATGCTAGTGCTAGAGATTTTTTTGGAAGCCAAAGACATCTCATAAAGAAAAAATATTCCTCTGCCTCTCATAGTCAAGCAAAATACTCAACCGGAAGAATCTACAAAAGCCAGGTTGGGAGGGATGTAGAAGGTGTCTGCTATGCATAGAGACTTGGAAGATAATCCACCATTTTTTTGTTACATGATAATATATCCAGGAAGTATATGATGCAGCTAAAATTCTAACTGGGGGGAAGGAGAATAGCAAGTAATCTCACCGGTTGAATATTTTGAAAGTTGGATGAAGGACCCTTTGGTTTGTGAGCATCACTCCCTCCCGCCATTTTTCACCTAGGCACTATGTATTTATAGGAATAATTTCCTATTTCAAAGTGCCTCACCGTTTCCAAGGCATATATTACAAGAATAATGCAACATATATTGTTTTCCCCAAGGCTACAAAGAAGAAGCGATAAACAGAGATGTTGTCACTAGAAGTGGACAAAAAAATGGCTTGTGGTTTCTTTGATGGAACCTTCACTGGTAACCATGTCATATGGGTTTGGACTTAAGAGGATCCCTCTATATATTAAAAAAACATGAGTTTACCTTTGCATAGGGATTGGCACACACAACAGGGAAAAGCTAAGGGGAGTGTAGAAACTCATGAGACTAGCAGAGGAAAAGAGAGTAAACAAGAATAAAGTTTATGGTGATTCCCTAATTGTAATATGGTGGATGAATGGGGACGGAGTGGGTCAGAACTAATATATAAACAACATGTTAAGAGAAGGCACTTGGGTTGAAGGGGCACTTTCATCATATATATTTATGCGACATACATAAAGAAAATAATCAATTGGAAAACTCCCTATCCAAAGATGTGGCGGATCAATTCTTTGTGGAAATGAAGATTGTGGAATACAAAGATGGAGATGCATAGCGAGTGATAGCAAGGATTTTACTTTGAAAGATCCACTAACAGATATTGTTGTAGCTCTTGTTCGAGCTAGTGTTTAAACTGTATAATTATGTATTGTTTTCTTTCAACTATATAGAAAATCATGGTAGAAAGATAGACGTCATGCTAGGATATCTATATTTGATAAAGGATTTATATTTTTGTAGGCCTTCCATAGTAATCGCTCTCACTGCAACTAAAAAATTCACAAATCTTGAGTCTGCTTGAATACTGTTCGATGAGGATGTCATTGGATCTAGGTGCACCTACAAAGCTTATCAGATGAGGTCTATGGGCCCTGTTGATATGCCATTTCCATTGCAAAATATCTTTATCAGAACTAGGATGTGGGACTTCAATTTCATTCATATCCCATGGATTGAGTTTAATCAGAAGCTTGGTAACCAATTGCATTTTAGGCATGTGTAGTAGCTTGGTACCCCATTGATCGCTATCCTTTAATCTCTTGAAATCCTATGAGACCTTACCAAGCACTAGAACATGAATTTTTTCTCCAATTCTCCTCCACCACGGTTGACCCTACAACCAATTTGCAAGCTCTAGGGTGAGTTCATATCATTTCTCACTATTGATATTTTCCCTCAAGTTCCTTATCAACACATCGAGGCCACCATAGAAGGGAATGCAGAAATAATTTTCCTCCTCAAGATTAGAAAACAAACATGTGTTTTTTTAGATTCTAGAATGGAAGGAAATCTCTAGAAAATATTGATGAGCCTGATACCAGTGCTCATACAAATTTTCAAAGGGGTTCCCCATTACTCTGTTGGTAAAATAATCATAGAGATTGAACCATGGAATCAGATTGTGACATTGCTCCAGCAACTCTGAGTTGAATATTTTGGGTAGACCGTAGATATATATTTTCCTTCCTCTTCATTCTTTCTGTCTTGGATCCTTCATGCCTCCAAGCTTAGATGTTATACCTCTTTAAGAGATCTGTGCAAAATTTTTCATGAATCCCCAATGTCTTTTTTCCATCTAACATTTTGGCCGTTAGAATTTCGACGATGGTTTCCATCAGAACTGCGATAAGAGTTTCAGCACATCGAAATTGCAACGAACTCTTCAAACCATTGGAATAGTTACGAAATGTTCAAAACGTCGAATGGCAACAAAAATTTCAAAACATTGGAATAGCGACGAAATGTTCAAAACACCGGAATTGCGACGAAGTCTTCAAACCATCAAAATAATGAAGAAAAAATGGAAACGTTGGAAGTGCGACGACAACTTAAAAACGTCAAAAGAGCGATGACGAATTGGAAACGTCGGAAGAGCAATGAAAACTTGGAAATGTCGGAAGAGTAACGACAACTTCGAAACGTCAGAAGAGCGACGAAAACTTGGAAACATCGAAATTGTGACACTACCAGAAAAACATCGGAATTCATGTCGCTCTACCGATAGTTATTAGAAGTTTCAGAATTGCGACGAGACAGGGAACGACGTTTTACCCCACCTCAAAGTGTCTCTTGGGACGCTTATGTGTCGCAAGACTAAAATTTTGGCTGTCAAAAATTGGGCCAAATGTGCTAGTGACGCTTACTTTTTGCTCATATGTCTTATTTATTTGCATGTATTGATGCATTAGTTTGACATGCATGTTTCCAAGATGGTTAGCATTATTCTCAATATTTTCCTGTGGTTGAAACATCCATGTCTAATAATATGATAACAAATGGTGTTGGGAGAGGGAGATACTGAAGGGATGTGAAGTTGTATGTTAAGGAACAAAAATAAGGAAGAGAAATATTGAAGAGAAAACAAGTCATCATTGTAGAGATTAAAAAGACATTTTTGAATTTGCTATGTTAGCCTTGCAGTTCTACATACTTGTGACAACTATAATCATCACAACTCATAAGGTTAGAAAAACTGAAAGTTGAAGTTACTTGTATGCAGAAACTTTACAATGTACATTGATATTTCATGCTTTAGAATGCTTTTACTATCAATTTTGAATTTGTAGGGTGTATTATTAGCAAATGTTAGAGATCAAGGGTGTCTTCTCTATTTCATTTTTGTCAGTAATTCTAGTCCTTATGGAAGGTTGACATGCCAACCAGATATTTCAAACAATGATTATATCGAAGAGAAGAAAGATGGCACAAGATCATTTTTTCTAGAGGGACTAGTGTTTTTCAGAACAAATTTTTGGACTCTAGAAATGTTCACTGAGAAGATTCCCACGTAGATAGTTTGAGAGGCGATATTCCATATGCCCCTTTTAAGGAAAATGAGAAATGTCATGAGGTGGAGCTGAGGCTATTACATTGGGGGAGGATTTTGAATTAAGGATTTATCTTATCTTCCCCAGCATAACTTGCTTCATATTCATCTAGGCTTCATTCTGAAAATGTGCTTGGTAGAAAGTAAAAAAAGAACGCAGATCCACGAGATTATGTTTGCTAGGAAGGATGTTACAGATTCAATAGAAGATGGAAGGTATGAAAACTTGATTGAGTTTGGTATTGCAATAGAGGTTCTTGGAAAAAGGAGGTAAAGTATCAATATATCATGTCCAAAGTCTCTAATGCCAATAAATAAACATGATAATGTTTTACAACAGATTGGACCAAACTGTGCAAAGGAAGAAGCTCCTTCATTAGAAAAGCCAGTTTCCCATGTAGCAGGAGTTGCCACTATGAAAGGTAAAGAATAAGATGAAGTAACTGCCTTTCGTCCCACTGTAATAGAAAATAGGTTGAGAATAATGTTTCCATGACCACCTAGTCAATTTTAAAAAAAATTAAGTGCTGCTTAGAATTTTTTTGTTTTCTATATAGTTTAAGATGTAGTTTTCTGCCTTGCTACTAAATAGTTTAGTATGTTTGATTTATATATGCTAATTTTATTGGTTTTTGTGGGATAGTAGTGGCACGCCAACTTGGGTTTTGCTCAAAGACACCAACAGAGGGGGGATGTAATGGTGAACATGAGGAAATGACTATTTCCAAACCATTTTCACATCATAGGTCCAAGGAGATAGCATTGTCCCAACAGTTGAAACAAAAACACTCAGGATCCAGGAGAAAGATGCTCACCCAGAGAGAGATATTAGAAAACATTATTTTGAACACCAACATTATGAACCTTGGATTAGAGGATCATCATAATGGTTTTATTCTGATTTTTCCTGCAAAAGGTAATTCTAACTTCAATTCTAGTCACAAACATTGTTGTCAGCAATAGTTGCATCGTCCTGCTTTTCCATCGTCTGGGTTTAGGAATTTTTCCCCTAATTAGGTCTATTTTTTTCATAGAGGAATATATTGGGCTCTCTTTGTGATTCACCTTCATCCTCCTCTCTCTCAAGGGAAGCTATTGCAGCTAATATATCTCTTGTTGGTGACTATGTTGGTAGCTGTCTCCATGATCCATTTCCATTAGCATTGTCGAGGGAAGCTATTGTAGCAAACATAGATGGTGCAAATGATAACCCGTTGGATTTTTAATGTATGAGTTTTCTAACTAGTCATAATAATATTCTTGGAAGTTTTTTTGAACCATGCATAATTGGTGTACATTATGTGTATGTATTTTTGTTATGCCTTGTTATTCATTATGGAATTGAATCATACATCCCAATCAAGAAGTTACAAAACTAAAATATATTTGACCTAAAACCAAGTGCAAGTAATGAGTTAAAATTTGTAATAACTTCTAAGATTGAAGAAGTTTTTCAAACATGAGAATTGTTAAATTAAAATTTTTTGGTTAATGAGAATGGTTAGATTCAATGTCTGAGGCTAAGATTTTTTGGTTTTTCTAGTTATGCACATTTTAGAAAATATTTTCTCTCAATCCAAAGAATAAAAATCTTCCAAACAATTATCTAAGCCTACAAAACAACATTACAATTGTATTGTAAGTGTGAAACAAGGAATGTCTACATGAAAACAAATATACAATACTATGAACAAAAACAAACCCAAATATTGGTAAAGACAACTAATGAAGATAATATTATAATAAACACACTACTAGTAGTATATTTTGGCAGCTGAAAATAAAGGTATACATGTCTCCTAATGTTTGAAATCATTCATTCATATAGGACCTAAAGAGGATAACCAAATGTTCATTGAATTGCCAAAACCTTCATCGATGTTTTTTTTTCACAAAGGAAAAATTCGTAATTTTATTAATCATAACAAAATTACATGTTACATTAGCTGGTAGTGTCAAAGACAAGCAAGTATGCCGCAAGATAAAAGTACAATGAAAAGGAAATTAGGCTTTCCTCCCTTTTTTCTTTTCAACCTTGCGCCAACCATCTTGTGTTGGCGTGGTCGATATAAGGGTGAGCTGGTTCTCTATCACATGTGCTCCAACGTCCTTATCAGAGTCCGATGAGTCTGAGATGTGTAGTCTTTTGTTTCCTTCATTTTTTGGTGCTCCGGAATCCATATCTGGCTGTGTCATGGTAGTGGTAGTGGCATCAATGGGTTCCTGTATTTCCTGCTCTTGTGCACTCAAATCAGTATCTGTCTGTTTACTATCTTGTGGGTTGGTTTCTTCCTCTTCCTTTTGCTGTTCGGGCTCTTCTGATGGAAATTTCCATCCTTTGGCAACTTTACCTGTTTTCTTCCTTCTCCTGTTATCTCTTGTGGCTGCCGGGCAAGTGTTTTGTAGATGACCCATGTTCCTGCAGATCCGACAGCGAAAAGCGGTGTTCTCATAATCTAAATGTTGTGTCCATTTCTGATGTTTGTGATTCAGCATAATGCATTCTGGTAGTCCTTTGCTCAAATCCACTTCCACACAGATTCGTGCGAAGGTGTAGATGCACTCCTCCATTCTTTGTGTATCAGTTTTGATATATCTACCAAGGATGTTACCAATGCCTTCAAGAACACTTTCCTGCTAGAAGTGAAGCGGGAGGTTGTGGAGCCAGACCCAAACCGGCATTCTGGTCACCTCCATGGTATTGGCATCAAATTCTGGGAACCATGGTGTGATGGAGAGTCCAGTAGAACCCCAGAACCATGGCCCCTCCTTAATAATCATATCTCTGTCCTCGGCTGTTGAAAACTTGACAATGAAAAATCCTTTTGAGCATAGGTGGATGTCACAATCCATGGTCCAGTTGGAAAAAATCCATTGGAAGAGCTCCACCGGTTTGGGCCAGAAGCAGTTGAATCTGCATATAATAGCTTGTGATTCGAACATGGTTCTGTGCAGATCTATATCAGGAATGTCAATGTTTATTTCAGGCACACAGTTCTGCTGTTCCACAATATATGGCTTAGGGGAGTTTTCAGCCTGGGCCATAGTCGCTGTAGCATCTTTATTTTTTTCCCCTTGCAAGACGTTTCTGTATGAGGGTCCTTTGGAGTGGGTAGTGTTGGACGCACTAGCACCCATGGTGTTTCCAGAAGCTCTGTTCTGTCCCAAATTTCCTCCCCTCAGTCGAAAATTAAGGCAGACAGAGGAACCATAATCTATGGTGTAGTCATATAGTAAGCAAGAATCTGCTAATGCTTCCCCCCCAAATATCAAGGACTGATAATGAGCCGGGTAACCAGTAGCAGATTGGATTTTTTTCTTCAAATATATTATGGTGTCTTTTCCCTGAACCCATATGATTATACTCTTGCCTGTGGGAAGCTTAATAAAGATTTGAAATGAGACAGTTCTTACCCGAGAACCTATAACAGAGGGGAAATCGCGGCTTCGATATGCGATTTCAGAGGTAAAACTGCAGCTCCTATTGTTCTTTGGTTTCGCAGGCATGTATGGTGTGTCGGCCGGCGCGAGCAGTCGGGGTATCCTACACAGAGCGCCATAGAAATCGTGTCCTGATGGGAAAATGGGCCGGATGTCGTCCACTGGTTCAAGTAGTGACCGCCCCCCATGGATTCCTTCCAATAACACAGCAGATTCGTGGTGATTTGGGAATCCTATGCATCTCGCAATAGTTCGGTTTTCTTTTGGTTCCCACTTCCGATAATGAAGATTTTCCAGCACAAATGGCGTTATGTGGCAGTACGGCCGATAAGGAAACGAGCATCACAGGGAAAAATCGCTCTGGGCCACATTTGGTCTTTGTTGCAGGCCATGCATGGGGGAACCGACGCATAGAAACCTTTAAACCGAGCCTTGAACCTCGCGCCGACCGTGCATCTACTTCATGGCTCACTTCCTCTGAAGTCTCCCTCCACTTGTAAAGACACGAAGTTAGAAAAATTAATCCTGTATCTGTCTTGTTCTAACTAATCATTGTGTTGATCAACTACAAGAGCACAAGAAATTTTCTCAATCTAAAACAAAACATGTGTTGTGTCAATGTTGGCAATGGAATTCTTACATGATGCTCTAGAAATTGTGACAAAATCTCTTTGAAAATGAGCAATTTCATGTTAACATTTGTGTTCTTTGTTGGTTAGAAAATATGAAGACAAGGGAATATGTGTTGGCAAAGTGAACAATATTTAGGAATCCTTAAATCGATGATAAGTTTTTCAGGAGCCTAGAAGAAAAAAATTTAGCTGATTGTTAAACTCGCTTGACTTTTCAAAGTGCACAACATGTCATGCATCCTTAAACAACACAAGCTCCACCCTATCACCAAGATGTCTGCCAGACTCAAACAGGGTCAATAATATGCAAAAAATAGAAATAACTTACAATATGAAGCCATGCAACACACAAAGTCTGCAGACCTCTTCAACCTATTTCCTAATTCAAGTGGAAAGATTTGATCTTGCTTGCCCCATATTATCAATGTTTCCTGCATGGAAATCAGAATTATACATTATGTATATGATATACATATGTAGATATAAAACATTTATCTCTTTTCCCAAAGGGTTTATGGATCCATTGGTGAAGAGGGAGGATATTTTCACTAGTGGGAAAGGTTCAATTTCGACGAGGGGTCTTCTATCTGAAGAGTGAAAGTTACAAAACTTGTATGTATAATTGTGGGAGCCTAAGGGATCATATGACTAATACTTATCAATAATTGTTGATGTATAAATAAAATCACATATTTTCACAACTATAATATTCCATATGAAAATAATATTTGTGAGTATCAAGTTTCTTTTATTGAAGGAATGTAGAATTTATTCACCAACTGATGCCACAAAGGAAAATTTAGTAGAAGGAAATTCTTATTCTATCTTATCCTTTACCTGGTGTATAACAGGAAGATCAAAATATTTTATGCTAGCAATTAAATGGTTGATGAATTGTATTATATCTGTTATCCTATCTTCAAACCTATTCTATAACATTAAAAACTAATTAGACATTTTTTAAGGAATCTTTGGGATAAGCCACATCCATTTTTATTTTCACCTAATTGACCACATTAGTCTAGTTTGAAATATCTAAAATAAAAATGGATGCAATATTATGCAATTTTCCTTAAACATGGACATTCCCCAACAAAATTCATAAATATGATAAAATAATTAAAACTATGCAAAAACATATCAAAGGTTAGAAATAGATTGAAAATAAATAAGATGTAGATGGTATCACCATTTTTAGCAAGGAAGGAGAGAATAAATCACTAAACTTACAACTATGATATACTGAAGTACACAAGAAGGGACCATTTTAGGAGCCCTGATAAATGAAAACTCCATCACTTTCTTTAGATTAACAACAGTATGTGGCAGTAAAATATTTATGGCCATTTCTAAGTCAGATACCTTGAAAATCCCTTCCCTTATATATTTCTCTTAAAAAAAAACTCCAACAGCAACGAGAACCACCTTCTGAGTTTCATCTCGGTACAAATGTGCTAATTAGTAAGCGACGACACCACCGTAAGTCAATCCCACGACATGGAACTTGGTGACTCCTAACTTTTCCATCAGTTTCATCACACATTGCACTTGAAATAATTGTTCTCTCCAGCCTTGTCATAAATGATTTTCCAAAGAAGATGAGATCTAGTATATATAGATTAAAGTGGCCATGAAATGGTTGAATCTGGAAGCTCCATTTCTACATTGCATTAGCTCCTAGGCCAAGAATAAAAATCAAAGCAGGTTTGTTCTTGGGCTTTTTTGGGATCCAACAATGCATTTATGTACCATCACTAAATTCCACTAGCTTTGATTTCATTCCATCACTTCCAAAGTAGATATGGTAACATCAATTAAGTGAAGTTGTGAAACTAAAGCAGTCTGTCATGATTTAGGAGTAGGGCCTTCATTCACTTGAACACAGACAAGCATAGGCAAATTAATGGGTTTTCACCATTCACACTCCTCTTTTGTTATGGTCTTTTCTATTTAAGGGAAGTTATTGGATCCACCCATTCTGTTTAGGAGAAGGTGATATAGAGAGCTCCCTACCTTAGGAGGATGATTATAAGTGAAATGTCAAAAAAATGTAATGGAATATTCTTTAATGGAGGATTGTTAACCACCTAGATCACGCTGATTATGTTAGTCAAAATTTGAGGATTAGCCAAGATGAAAAATTATTATCCTCAGTATTTTCCATTTTTATTTCCTCCAAGTAAATAAACCCATGGTTCAAAGGCAGCACAATGGGAAAGGATTGAAACTACTAAATACGAAAAAAAAAATTAACATTCTTACATAGGAAGCCTGTTTGAGAGAAGGGTATTCACAAGAAATTGTAGAAATTATTCTAACAAAGCCAAACCATGGTTTGATCCAAGCCCCACATAATAGACAGGTACATGAAGTGGGTGTTGCTGAATTTTTTTTAGTAATGGCTGCAAATCAAGGCAGTTATGATTTCAAATTCAACTTGCAAGTTACTGGTAAAATTTCACACGAATCAAAATTCCCCAAGTAAGATAACCCAAGAGCATAATCTAGTGTGATGATATAATCCCAAAGAGTTATCGATTTGTGTGTACCTGCATCATTAAATGGGATAGTACAACTCTAACCTAATGAGCATCCACCATCATTCAATTTCTCTTCACAATTTCGCTCAAAAAAATTATGGATTTTATTCTTCCCATGACTAACCTGGTATGGTCTTCATTTTTCTCTGGTTATATTTATCCTGCTTTTTCAATTAGTATTTTAACTCACCTCTCTTTCCTTTTCAGTTTGATTTTTTCTTTTCTTTTCGAGCCTATTTGTAATTAGAGGTTGGATAACAATTCGCGAGATGTCGATAGAATTGAATTATTGGATAATTTTTTTGTAGTCTTGTCTCTGTTTGTCATGGGATATTAATTTGTATTATCCAATTATTGTATCCAATTGTCAAGCATAAATATCTAGGTAAGTTAAGCAAACTAATGGCCAAAATAATTAAAATTTTCTTACTCCATATGGCCGTTAGTTCTATAAAGTTCACCGTATTTATAGAACAACGTGACACAGATCAAAATCACTTCAAATTTTTCCTTTCAAAAAGCAATCTTTAATTAACATTCATGTTCTCAAATTAAAATTCATTTATCAACTTATAAATATCACCACTTTCATTTTAAAAATAATAACCATAAGAAAATATTACTTTATTTTAGGATTAAGGTTCAATGCTACTTGAAAATATAGTCTTATTTCTCAAACCTTCACCATGACACTACACACTACACAAGGTATTGATTTTCTCGTCGATGTTATTTATGTTGAAATCATCTTTTAATCCCAAAATAAGTTTTAAAGGAACCTATACGCTTTCCTTCTCCTTTATATTTTAGAAGGAACAATGAATTTTGACACATCCATGACATTGCTTTAACTGAAATATACCTAAACCCTCAGATGTATTCCTGGTCTTGAGATTATTAGCTTTAACCTGCATGAAATATTTTGTGAAATGTGAAATGTAGAGTTATATCACATTATGTGAAATGTCTATCTTTTCTATTGATACTTCCCCTTCCATCTATTGATATTCACAGTAAATATATTACCTCCTCAATTTTTAATATGGTCCTAACATCAGGAAAGAGTGACAATCCCTTAATGCAATCTTTTGTTAATTTATTTGTTATTCATTTGAGACATGTAAATAGAACCATCTCAAATTATCCATTAAATATTCTTCTCCAATGTCCACTCTTTATCAATTTAGAGAGTATATAAACTATCATTTCACTATCACTTTTGAAATCAATTGCTAGGTGAAAGTTGCTAGTACCAAATCTATATGCTTTAATCTTTAGAGTGGTGCACTTGATGGTAACTAGTTAAGCTCATCTAATTCACTAACAATGTTGTCAAATTATTTGATAGTTTATTCTTGAATACCCTCTTGGTGCGAAGAAATTGCAACAACCCTTTGGATTTCTTAGTGATTCACCATATTGTACTAGTGATTCGCCATTTCTTAGTGATTTTCCATTGTGTACTAGAGATTCTCCATGATTTTACAAGATAATATAATTTGGTGAGAGATTCTCCAAAAGAATTATATATACTTATTATATTATTCATAAAATTGCCTTACATTTTTCCTATGTATCATGGGGATTCACCCATTTATTATACATATAAATTTAGGGGCATTCTTAACATTTTCCCTTACTATCCATAGTTGATCCGAAATGGTCCATGTCTCTGAAATTCTGACAAACTTTGAAGAAATAGTGCATTGAATTATGATTTTTTCTCCCGTGCCTACATGATTCAGTCATTATATTCTTTGAAACTCATTATTTCTTCCTTGAAACTCCTCAAAGTGTCTTCTAAGTCAGAAGAGTGCCCAACACCATGATTCTTATCTGATTCATAGGGAGAATCTATGTAGTCTACCATCTTGCTAGTCACATTTGATCTCTATTCATCCTACAAGGTATATTATGTCAGCTAAAAAAAATCATAAACAAACTATCGTATGTTAGTATATTTATGGGAGGATATCTCACCTGCAAGACTGGCCATATTAGCACAATACATATATGAACATAATCATATCAACATATAAGCATTTTTCACCCATTATAAAATTATCAATGCATGACTATGCTGACCACATACCATGAATTCATTCACAACGACCATCATCCAATCAATTTATGCATAAAAACATATAGAAGCTTACACACATAACCAATGCATGACTAAAATACACAAACAAATACATCCAATAACTGAACCATCAACTTTCACATGGCGACACCACTGCAATCATGACCAATGCAATGCATGCAAAACAAGCACATATATTGAAAGAAAAAGGACCTATATGCAACCTACATGTACATACGAAAAAAAATTGATCCAAGGGGAAAAAAAACTTGACATCACCCAAGGAGAACATAATCATGCTCTAATACCACTCTGCAACACCCTCCTCCCACATCTACTCAAGTAATTGACCAACCAGTGTAAACATGTGATGAAGAGTTTTTATGATATGATTCAACTCCCTATGTATCAGTTAGGGAAGTGGAACTGATGAAACAAAACCAACCTAACCTTCTACACATGCGACAAAACCCCCATGATCCATCCAACCCTTCTAGGTGACCAGCCCCTGAGACAACCTAAATTTTTTTTGCATTAAAGCCTCAGTCGCTCCCTTGACATGGGCATGCATGTCACTAGAACCCTCCATTCATTCCCACAACAAGTAATTACTACAGCTGGGAACATTTCCAGGTAGTTCTGTGTCACTGACTCTGGATTTTGTGCCACATTTTTAGGGCCAGAACTCAGGCCATTACCCATAACTCCATGAAACTTTCAGAAATAAAAAGTAACATAGAAACAATGATACTAATCTAATTACTTGAACAAGGAATTGAATGGAACCCTAATAAACATGACATAAATTTAGTCAAACATGTCACAAATATGCACTCTACATGTCTAAATAACATATATGAGCATAGAGGTTTGACACTTATCTGAGAATCACTAAGAATCATTTATGCCTCATTAAAATAGCCACATTACAATCCATTCATCCATATATTCATTTTTCATTTAAGGATTAATCAAAACATGATGAGAGCCATACATTATCATTGTCATAAAACTCACTCATAACCAATCTATAACAAAAAAAAATATCAAGGATATTAAATCCATATAAGCCACATATAAATAAGTATATTTACCCATAAAAATACCAAGGAAAAGAGCTCTTATTAATGATTGCATAGGTCCACAAGGTATGGGACTTACACGAACCACCCGACCATAGACTAGGTTGAACCAAATATTTCTTTCATCTAGTCACCCCCATGCCATATTCTAAGCATGAATGTGGGATCTCGAAAAACAAATCAATCAAAACCAAACCAGGGCTCGAGAGGCCAAACCACCTTAACACTCAACCAGTGATTCCACTGGTGAGCCCTAGTATTGCACCAAGATTGCTGCAACTCCCAGAGGCTACTCTACTTTCCTTTATCAACCCGTGGTTCGTACAGACTTGGAGGTGACAATTCTATATACACAAAAGATGAATTCTACTCATGCCCTCCTCTTCTGAGTCCTACGAAAGGGTATTATTGCTAGGGATTTTGAGTGAAGTTTGTCACACTTCTGAATTAGAACTATAAATACAGATGACTCAAAATCATTACTCTATCAACAATCAAAGGAATGCTTTGAAGCAAGAAGATACATCTAGATATTTTTCAAGGAAGGAAATCTCCAATTTAGGCTATTGCAAGAAATAGAAGTAAACTAGGCAACATTCACGAAGAAAATTGTTGAATTGAAATTGCAGAAATAAAGACAATCTAATCACACATTTCTAGGAAAAATGGCTAAATAAACTCTAAATATTTCATGCTTAATTTCCATGCTTTAACAATGCATCTAGTCATGACCTAAATCTGCTTGTAAATACTTTGTTTTACAACAAAAGAAGAAGGCACTAAGGTGGCTTAGGAATGAATTAGACTCATGGATGGAGGGTTGAAGGTGTCTTGATGGTTGCAGCAGGTCTAGATGAGGTGGAGGGTGGTTTTTGGGTTGTAGGAGAGGCTAACTGTCACTGTTACAGGTGTTCTATAGGTTTCCTGTAGTGTTATAAGAAAGTCATAAAATGCTACAGGAAATAGGCCAAAGGCAGTCTGAGGCCAAAAATGATGGGAAAAAGTGTATGGGAGGTGAAATGAAGGTGAACCTAGATGGATCAAAGCTTTCCAACCACTTATCCAAGCTCATAAACTCTTGAAAATCCTGTATTTCACTTCTAGGGTCGCTCACAGTGTGGAGGTGAAAATCTCAAAACAATGTTGAAGGCGATTTGGTTCAAATTAGGCTAATGAAGGGTGAAAAATGAAGTTATGGGTGTTGTTGAAGCCTTCCTATGTTGTGATACTTGAACCTACAAGCAAAGTACCTATTCATGCAATAAACATTGGTATATATATGATGAAGAAGATGGAAAATATGAGTTGAATTTCATAAGAAAACCTAGTTAAGAATTCAAACAGAGATCTAACTTAGTGTTCTCAACATTTTCATGACAACTACATCAACTTATCTATTCTTTTCAAGAAATCATAAACTGCAAGTAAATTTGGGCCTATCGTGAAGATCTTCCCTCCTCAAGCTCCAAATAAAGAGATGAGAGAGGGAGGCTTTGACTCACAAATTTTTTATTTTATATGCTACTATACCAAGATCTATGCAAGCCTATCTACAACAAAGATAAAATGGAGACAAACTAAAAAAATTTAAAATGTAATGTAAGCAAACTAGCTAACACTAATGAAGCGAACTAGCTGCAATGGCATAAAAATAAACATAAATACACAAGAGAGGGATGAAGGCTAATGGATTGGACCGTAACCCACAAGCCTAGCTCTATGAAACTAAATTAGTAAAGAAAAAACTGAATACTCATTTTATTGCAGAAATAGTCTCATTACATAACCATGAAAATCTCAAAAGTCTATCACAAGAGCTAAGTGCCTACTAGTTTTCTCCAAAATTCGAATCCTAATGAGCTCTTGCTCTACCCTATTTAACCTAAAGGGTAGCTACCAACAGCTCCCTAAAATGTAGGTGATGTGTCCCCTTTGACTGCAACAGAAGTGGAGCTTTGGTGCACATGATCTTCCACTTGCTTGGTTGCATTGATTTCAAGTTGTTGGAGGGAATCTCGAGGATCCCTTAGCTTTCTTTAGGAGTTAAGGAGGTGGATAACCCTCCTATAATATCTCATTTTTGTCTTATCCGAGTTGTAATTACACAATATTCAATAAAAATGGAATATCTTAATGATTATCCTACATTTAACCCATATTATGAATTCCAAGTATGAAAAACCTTAATCACCATCTACACTAAGTAACATATGACCATAATTTAATTTAAATGTGAAAAAAAGAGAATAATAAGGTTAAAAATATGACAATTAACCCCCCCAGTTATACCTAATGATGGGTCTCATCATCACCCCCTACCAAATGGTTGCTCATCCTCTGAGCAACTTATTCCACCTTCTTCATTTCCTTCAGTTATTTAGTGGCCCCTCTGACCTCCCAAGGAAGAAGTGAATGAGTTCCTTCAAGAGGGTAGAATCCAAAATTATTTTCTACCACCTCCCATTATCTATTTTCCTCATCTCTGTCTTTCCCTTCATCCAGT
The DNA here is from genome assembly GCA_034641835.2 of Pinus albicaulis. Classification (NCBI taxonomy): domain Eukaryota; kingdom Viridiplantae; phylum Streptophyta; class Pinopsida; order Pinales; family Pinaceae; genus Pinus; species Pinus albicaulis. Next base: position 228,886,734 of record CM076580.1, read on the forward strand.
CCCAATTGCAAAGGTGGACTGAGTTTTAATCCAAGTCATTGTATTTTCATTGCCTCCATAGCCCTCTTGTATAATGGTTCCCTTTCTAGGGCACTCCTCAATATCTCCGGGGTATGATATTCCATGTTTCAGGGACTAAGAGGGAGGCCATTCCACCTTATATGAATTTCCAGTACACATTCATCTCCCAACAACCTAGAAATATCATCAAAATGTGAAATGGCTTGTGCTTGTGTGTTGAGGTACTTTTCTACAAGGTTGGCATCATTCTCTATCAGGAGGTGATTTTTTATGACTCCCCTAGGGCTGAATAGTTCTGCCCTTATGTGTATAGGCTGTTTATTTTCTCTTTTCATCACCTTCTTTACTTGGTCTTCTCTTTCCTCCTCATTCACCATCCAAGAGGCTAATGTCATTAACTACATATCTCCCAACCTAGGGTTAGGGTACCAAATGTTTAAGCCTGTGAAAATAAGATTTTGCATGTATAATTATGCCATCTTTGCCTTGTCTCCCATGTTGGACTGATTGCAAAATTCAATGAATTTCCTGCAGTTCTAAAATGTAAGGCCCCATAAGAGGCTAATGTCATAATATGAAATTGGAGCCATTGTTATTTGATGTAGATGGCATAGGAGTTTGATGGATATCTGTGTTGGATGGCCTCCATGCACAAATCTTCCATGGTGGATTTGTTTGTCTTTTTGTTGAAGTTGACTCTGCAATCTTTCATTATCTACCTATGTATCTTGAATCTTCTATTTCAACATGTACTCTTTGATTATAACATTAGACAAATTCCTTCCCACGTCATTGACCTTCTCCTCCATGATACCTATGTCATGCACACCTCTTATTGTATAAATTTTCATCCACTGATGAGTGTGTGCTCTTTCTTCTTCCAATTGATAAAATAAGGGGACTGAAAGCTTCTGAGGAATCATTTTGTCCCCTTAAATAAATGTATAGTAATAAATGAGATTTGGTTGAGGGTTAGGGTGTGAAACTACTGATATATATTTAGGGTCAGATTTTGGGGAGGTAGGCTCCTCCTTTTTATCCTTCTCTTCCTCCCCTTTAGAATCTTGCCCTTCAACTTGTGCTTTCTTCTCAACTTCTTGGGCCTCTTTCCCACAAATGGGTGTCTTATCTCCCTCCCCCAAGGCTTCCTGCTCTGTTTCTAGCAATGCTGGATTTTCCAGTAGCACAGACATACTTTCCTGTAACAAACTTTGTTTTTCCTATAACAAACCCTCCCTTGCTTGATTTTCATTCTTTTCTATATTTTTAGGGTCTATGGTGGTTGGTAGATGTGTATGGGATACCAAACTTGATGAATGTCTTCTCCTATAGGTTACAGATGTTCATTTAGGTGAAGTGACATCTTGAACCCTTCCTTCTTCTAACCTTATTTCATCAGCCTTCTTGGGTGACTCCTCAATTATTATAGGGATTTTGATGGGAGTCTATGGTTTCCCATTCCTTACAGTTCCACTCTTTATAGTCCTGAAGTACATGGGTATTTGTCTCTTCACCTTGGCTTTAACTGGTGTGCTCTAAGTGGCTAAGGTAGCAACCACTTCTCTCTCTATTATCTAAGGTGATATGTTGGTTCGTTGAGGAGAGGTTGCTAAATAACTTTCACTCCTCACTTCATCGTTTCCTCACTTGTCTTCTCTTCCTTACTCCTCCTTATTTTCTTCATGTGGTTTTCATCTCCTCTTAACTTCTTCTTTTCCTTTCTTTGTTTCTAAAGTTTATGGGTTTTCTGTTTCAACCTCCATTTCTTCTTCTTCCACATCTTCTTCTTCTATATCTTCAACATCCCCCTCTTCTTCTTCTTCTATTTTCCTCTCTCTAAGACTAGTGGAAAAGGATTTTCGAGTTTGGTTGGCCATGAAGGCTTCCCTATCCATGTATATGAATGAGGACCAGGGCACAAGTAGGTTCAATTTGTTTAGAGCATCATTCACTATCAGCCTAATGAGGCCATGGTGAGCTAAGTGCTCGTACTTCCTTTCCCTCACCTTTTTTATCATGTCTGTAATTGAGTGCAAGAGGAAATAAGGAATGATCAGTCTTTGTTCTAGAGGGGTTTCTCCTTGAAATATAAGTTTATTCAAAAACCTCGAGTGGTATCCATAAACCACACCAAGTTTTCCCTCACAGGAAATTAGTTTCATAACGCGGAATGCTACTTCATCACAAGGGTATGGAAGGCTTTCTCTCCTCACTCCATTTTTTCTTAATTCTCAGATTATTGTTGAATGTGTATAAATTTTATGGAAAATTTGCAACTTTGGAGAGTGGAAACCACTTACCTTTTACCTCTTGTGTTTTTTCTTAGGAGATGGTGGCCTTAGGTGGTAATACCACCTATGAGTGGCTCTTTGATTTTTTTATCATTGTTAAACGTTACATTAGTGCAATTTTGAGGTCTAAAATGGGCCTCCTGATGAAATTATAAAATAATAGTGGAAATAATAAAATAAGATTTGATTACATAATCATATTTTAGAGGGAAATTTTTTTTTTTTTTTTTCAACTCGTATTTTCAACTTATCTCCCAAATTTTTTACTTAAATTTCGATTGGGAGTACTCGTTGGAGGAAAAAATTAATTTCTCATCCAAGGAGTACCCATTTTTCATACTTTTAATTGATCCTTCTACACGAAAAATAAGAAATACATGAAAAATGTGATTGCAAACATGTTTTTTCATGTATTTCTCATTTTTCATGTAGCAGGGTTCATCAAAAGTATGCAAAATGGGTACTCCTTGGATGAGGAATTAAATTTTACATCTAACGAGTACTCCCGCTTGAAATTTGAGTAAAAAAATTGGGAGATAAGTTGCAAATAGGAGTTGAAAAAGTAGTTTTATTATTTTATTATTTTTTAATATTTTTACCCTTTTACTTAAAAAATGGTGAATCATTCCCCATGGTTGACATAGTCATCATAAATCCTATTGGTTCTTATAAATTTTATTTTGGGTGTACATTTCTCTTAGGAGGCCCATTTTAGACCTCAAAATTCCCCTAATGTGTGAGGTTTCCTGTAGCAATAATAGTTTCCTGTAGCACAGGGTTTACATGCAGACTCACTTCGATGCTTTGTTCTTCCATGGAACCTTTGAATTTCCTTGCTCCCACAGATATTGAATTTTTAAATGGAGTGAGAAGAATGAGCCAAAAATTCCCTTTATGACATCTTAACTTAATTTGGAGCAGAGTGATGATTTGGATTGGGCACGAGTTTTCCTCTTTTGGACCGTTGGTCCCACTCCATTTAATCATTACCCATGCATCAAAATCACCTTCATTTCCTTGTGAACTCACCCTTAACTGATTTGACTTTCCCAGGTGGCATGGACACTCAACTTCTCGTTCACTTTAACACCACGAGGGTGGCGAAGTTAACTAGCCACCTTTTTGCCTTTTTATTCTCTAATTCTCAAAATTAAATCATTTTGATCCAATATGAGTGCATAGAAAGAGGGTGAAGGGCCATACATGAGCCTACCTATTTATGAGGAGTTTCAAACATTATTTGGTGTAGGGAGCTGGAGTTTGGTGACAACCATGACTATCTTTCTCTTGATGTGTTTTTTTCTATGTATTCTTTGAGTGAGTTTCTTAACCCTTTTATTTGTTTTTTTCTTCTTGAAGGTGTTTCATGGAGGTCATAAAGTTCCTTTGATGGTGTTTTCATCCTCCTGGAGTCTACTAGTACTCTTTTGAATCCATTTCCATCATCTTATTCTTATAATTTGATCTTGTTGTTCCATGTACAAGATTGCTAGAGGAAACTGTTCAACTTCCTGTATCAGTCTCTTCTCTTCTTCTTGGGGCTCCAAATTTCTTAGAGATGAAGGTAAATGGTGTATGGAGGTTAAGGATGGAGGTATGGAGTGATTGGAGTGATGGAGAGGTGAGGGGAGAGGTCCCATGTCAAGAGATAGGTTATCTAGCTGCTAGTCTTGAAAAATAGGGTTTAGAGAGTGAATACTTGTCATGGAGTTAAGTGAGGGTTAGGAGTGGTAGGTGTAGGAGAAAATTAAATTATCATGCTATTTTTGAAGTTTATAATCCCTTGAGAGAGATACCTTTATCGCAGATAATTTTCTTGTAGCAGTTACATGGTTTCCTATAGCACTACAGGAACCCTGTAACAGCTAGGACATCCTATAGTAATTACAAATAGGAGCAAAAAATAAGTTTTCTTCTTACATGAAGGGAGAAATGAGTGCATGGGTGCATGCTGGATTTTTTCATGGAGTGGGTAGGTAGAGGAGAGAGAGAAGAGAGGAACAAAACTTCTCCTACGGGTCTAAAACCACCTTTGATCAACAGCCTACAAAACAAAAACAAGTGAGTGCATAGGTATCATTTTTCTTTTTTTCTTTTTCTTTTTTTTTCCTCCTTTTTTTTTCTTTCTTTTTAAGGTAGGTGGGCTGCCTCCACAAAGGTTTTCAACTCAAAATCCTTCCTTAGGATCCTCAAGGAGGTTTTCACCCAAGGATCTTTTATTCTTTTTTTTGCTCCAGGATTGCCTCATCGAGGTTTTCAACCCTGGAGTTGGCCTTGGGTGCCTCAACAAGGTTTTCACCCATGCCTTTTTATTTTTTCCTTTTTTTCTTTTTCTAGGAGGGGGAGGCATTGGAAATTATGGAGCTTCCCATGAAATACACATCCATTTTTATGGAATTTATAAACTCAACCCTATATAGGGTATTTTTGTATACTTTGAGCCTATAATCATTGACAAGTGGGTGAATCCCCTCCTCATCTATCCTCCTGATCTGAACTGCGCCATTATCATAGAATTTTTCCACTTTGTAAGGTCTGAGCCATCTTTTCATTAATTTTACTTTGAATTATTTGAGCCTTCAGTCATAGATCAATGCCCAATATCCTTCTTGAAAGGTCTTCTCCTTAATGTACTTTTCATGCCAAACCTTCCTTTGTAGCTAAACCACTTCTGTGTGAAGGATTGCCTACATCCCGAAATCATCCAAACCATTTAACTGCAGCAACCTTTCTTTTTTGGCCTTTGTAATATCTAGGTCTAACTCAGCTGCCATCCTAAGGGCGTTGTATTCAAACTCAATGGAAAGTAGAGCTTTCTTCCCATAGACTAAAATCAATGGGAGTGAACCATATGGTTGTATTCCAAGTGGTATTGTAGGCCCAAGTGCCCTCAACCAATCTTTCTATCTAATATTTCATGTTGCTGCTCACAACCTTGGAGATGATATTATCCAAGGCTTTGTTTGTCACTTCCACCTAGCCATTTACTTGTGGATGGTAGGCAATGGAAGTCTTATGATTGATCTCGTGTTGCCTTAGAATATTTTCAATGAGATGAGATGTAAATTGAGCCCCTTGATCCATGACTACCTCTCTGGGGTATCCAAACTTGTAGAACAGATTCTCTCTCAGAAACTCTACTTCTTTCTTGTTAGAAAATTATATATTATAGAGCAATGCAACACATAAAATATGCAGAAACTCAAACACAGAAAACATATAAAAGAAGAGAGACACGTATATACGTGGTTCACCCAATTTGGGCTACGTCCACCCCGAATAGCCAATCCTTCCTTTCTATTATCCATCGAAATGAAGAGACACAACCTATAACAGATCTGATGTAATATTCTATGTTCTCTCTCACAATCTCCCTTTTTGTTTCTCACTCTGAGAATACACATACAATGCACTACCATAATACAATCCACTCATATAGAACGAGGGGTTTCCTTCTAGGGTAAAAAAACCTAAATTAAACATAACTTCTACTATCATAGGATCCGCCTAATGAACAGCTCAAGTTGACTGGAAATTACAATACTTTTACAAGGTAATTTTACATCTGTTTTTAGCTTCGAGGGTGCTACCCCCCCTGGACACCCTAGGCAGCATTTAAAAAATGGGCAGCATTACCGCCTCATTAAGAATAGTAGTCCAATGTTGTGATACATCTGAATAAATAAGATAATTAGGCTCCACACCCAACATTTCTCCTTTTTTTTCACCTTTATATCCCTTGTTTCAGCCCACTTGGTCAAGTAGTTAGTGAAAACTATGATATAAGTCTTCTGGCTGGATGGTGCATCAATGGGTCCAATGAAGTCCATGCCCAACTTTTCAAATGGCTCTAGAGCCACCTGACGGTGCAAAAGCATCTCATCCCTTTGTGTAGGTTTCCCCATCCTTTGGCACTGGTCACACCTACTAGTGTATCTCTTTGCACCTTGGTGTAGGGGAGGCCAATAGTAACTTGCCTACAAAGCCTTGAATGTTGTTATTTTTGCAAAAAAGTGCCCTCCATAAGGACTATCATGACATGTAGAGAGGATGTCAGAAACTTCTTCCTCCCTCAAACACCTCCTAAGAATTTGGTCAGGGCCCAACTTGAAGATATTTCCACCAATCTAGGTGAAATGGGCGCTTTTCTGATGATTGGAGGTAAATTTTCAACAACCAAGTAGTTATCTATGTCATAAAACCACGGAGAGAATTCTGATATAGGAAATAGGTGTTCATCTAGAAGCCGGTCATCCACCATTCCTTCCTCATCTGCAAGTAGAGCTAACTTGGATAAAAAAATTGCAACAACATTCTCCTTCCCTGGTTGATCAACAATGGTTAGGTAAAACCGTTGTAATAAAAACAAACATCTAATTATTTTATCATTAACATCAAGTTTATTCATTAAATACATGATGGCTACATGATCAGTGTGCACAAACATCTGATAACTAGTGATATAATGTCTAATTTTTTTTAAAGCATGGAAAATGGCTAACAGTTCCTTTTCTGTGACAATATAATTTAGCTCGGCCTCAGACAAATTATTTCTATTGAAATAGATGACATAGGGTAACTTTTTTTCCAACTTCCCCAAATTTCCCCCCACGGCTTTGTCTAATGCATTTTTGTGGATATGGAAAGGTAGAGCCCAATTTGGACCTCGAAGAATGGGGGTAGTAGTTAAATTTTCCTTAATGAGCTCAAAATCTTCTTGACAAAGAATGGACCAAACAGATTCAGAATATTTGGCCAAAAAAATAAAATAATGGTGAAGCCAATTTGATGAAGTCTTTGATGAACCTTCTATAGTAGTCATCTAGACCTAGGAAACTTTTGACATCTCTCTGATTCTGAGGAGCAGGAACCCTTTTTATAATGGTGATTTTGTTTGGGTCCACCTGTATTCCTATGTATGGTATTGAGTGGCCCAATAATACTCCTTCTCTTTTAAGAATTCACACTTTTTAGGCACCAGGGAGAGATGAATCTCAGTGAACCTTCTCAGCACCTTTCCCAAATTGGAGAGAGCTTCTTGGAAGTCATCCCCATAAGGTGTGAAATTTTCCATGTAGATTTCTACCGAGTCATGGACTAGCTCTGAGAAAATTCTCAAAACAACTCTTTGGAAAGTAGCTGGGGCATTGCACAACCCAAAGGAAATGACTATGTAGGCAAAGGTGCCCCCCAGACATGTAAAAGTAGTATTTTCCTGGTCTTCATGGCTAATTTGGATCTGGTTATACCCACTGAACCCATCTAGGAAAGAACATAATTTCTTTCCTACAAGGCCATGCATAACTTGATTTATAAAGGGCAAGGGGAAATTTTCCTTCTTGGTGGCTCTATTGAGTGCCCTGTAATCAACACAAATTCACCATTTTCCATTATTCTTTGGGACTAGGACAAGAGGAGATACCCACTCATTCTTTGATACAAGATAGATGAAACCTGCATCCAATAATTTTTGTAGTTCTTCCTTTACTATGCCCTTTAGAGTTGGGTTCATCCTTCCTTGGGGTTGGTGCACAAGCTTGCACCCCTTTTTAATGTAGATATAATGTGTGCACATCGAGGGATGTACCCATTTCATGTATTTTTAATCCCAAGCAAATGCATCAAGGTTTTCTTTCAAGAGTTGGCATAGCTTCTCTCCTTCTTTACTTGATAGGGATGAGTTAATTTTTAGAGATTTTTATGGGCCAAATTGCACAACCTTGGTGGTTTAAGAAGTTGAAGCCACTGAGTGCAGTTCCATCCAAGGGTGGCTCTCAGACTCTTTGACTAGGTCATCAAGTGGAGTATCAGTGGGGGGCTGGTTCTGAATGATTTGATCGATGAGGTCATCCTCATCAGGTTTACCCCGTCTAAGAACAATTTCTATGGTACAAATGGGGTATGGCGTAGTGTTGTATACTTCATCTTATTCTTCTTCATCCTCCAACCATAAAGGTAGGCCATTGTCAATGGAAGGTTGGGAAGGAGGATATAATACCATTTGTTTAGACAAGGGCCCATTCTTTACATTCATGTTTCTATCCTGACAGCTAATATAAGCATCGGTAGTGGCTAACCAAGGTCTCCCTAAAATGAGAGGATATCCATTAAACTTGGTTGTTGGCTCGAGAACCAGAAAATATTTAGGGTACTCCTAAGAGTCGATTAAAACCATAACATCCTCAACAATTCCTTCCGGAGCTTCTATGGACCAATATGCAAGTATCAAAATTGTTGTGGTTTACCTCAAAGTCCCTTGGAGGTTGAGTTTAAGCATATTTTCCTTGGTCATTACATTGATGGAAGCCCCAAGATCAATCATAATATTGGGGACTATGACACCATCTATGTGTACATCTACAACTAGACTACTAGGGTCCAGGTACTTGGTAATATCACCCTTCCCAGCATTAAGTCGGACAACTTTCCTACTAAATTTATGGTGGGGGTATAATTCTTCTTTCTCCCAGGTTTCTTAAAGAACTTTTACTTGATGAGCCTATTGTAAATAAATACATCCTTAATAGCATGGATAAGGGGTATTTTTACACAAAAAAAAATCATTTCTCCCATAAGTTCATTCTCCTCTAAGGTGTGCTAACTAGAGTTGATCAAGCACTCAGGAAAAGGAGTTTGTTGGATTTGAGTGTTACTTTGTTCCTTTTCCTCCTCAACCTCTGCATGTGGAAGTGGAGGATGATTTTTCATGATTAATCTTCCCTGCCTGAGATTTATCTCATGTATCTCCACAACATAAGCTAGATAAGATGTCTCTCCAATGTAAACCCATTTTTCCTGCTTTTTTTTCAGGTTCGGATTGGGATGTGAAAGCATCTAATGAAGCTTATGTGGAGAAGAATGAGTGAGTTGTGTTTGAGTTTTGGGTGGAGGCAGTAGTGGAGGTGATTGATTATGTTGATGCCTCCACCTTTGTGATGGTTTTATCCACTGAGGTGGTTAAGGAACATACTACTGAAATGGTTGGTTCGTAGGCTGAGGGTGATATGGAGGGTTCTAAGGCCAAGTAGGAGGTTTAGGCCACCATGGAGGAGTGGAGGTGTACCAGGACTGCATTGGTGCATTCTGATTATTATGTTAATATGAGTAAGGTGCACCTTGTATACCCTACTGATATGACCTAGACCCTTGAGGCCTTCTCTGATTTATGAAAAAAAGTTGTTACGATCCTACTTCCCTACCTTGATATACAGCTTTGAGCCCAGGTAAGGAGGGACACTTTTCTGTAGCATGATTCTCTTCACAGACTAAGCAAACCTCTATAACATTCAATGGACATTCATTATTAGGGTGTTTTCTAGTACACCTAGGGTAGAATGTGGCCAAGGATCTCTCTTCTATCTCTTGCTTCATCTTGATCTACATTGTGTTCATTTGCAAACAAAAGGTGTGCAACATCTCACCCCTGAAGTCCTCCAACATATTTCCATTCTCATGCTTGATGGAGGTGGAAGAGGAAGGGGTGTTGTTCGTAATTTGGCTAGCTCTACCTTTCTTCCTAGCTACCCTAGATAGAAACTAGTAGATATCTCCTCATGATAGAATATTAATGGTTTCTATCACCTCCTCCTTGATCCCTCAGAGAAGTACCAGTTTAAGTGATCCGGGATCAAGAGTGTAGGTGGCTCTTTTATAATTTAACTATAATCTTTCTTCATAATATTCTATGGATTCATCAGGCCCTAGAGTCATCCTAAATATTTCCTCTTTAGTCTCCTTGGACCTACAGTAGTCTATGTACTTGTTGTTAAAGGCCTCTTGCATCTTTGCCCATGTAATGATGTTTTCCCAGGTAGACCCATGAACTAATGCAAGGTTTCATCCTTGAGGGTGGATGGGAATAGCTTCAACTTCTTATCATCTAAGGCATAATCATAGGTTTGGCAGACAACAAAAAATTCAAACATGAACATGTCAGGATCCTTAGAGGTAAGTCCATGGAAATGTGGAAGGTTGAGGTACTGATGTTCTTGATCCTAGCTTCCCCATATATTTCTCTAATGGGAAATACTCCTTCGGTCCTAGTCATAGTGATAGCTTGGATTGCTGAAGCAGGTTCCTCAAGTGAATAAATTTCTTCTTCTCCTCCAATAGGTTCTTCAAAGTGTTCAAGATATTGACCTATGGTTTTTTCAACCTCACAGTCATTAAAGAAGAGTGAAGGGTGATTGTGTGGAGATGTGGGTGTTTTCGATAAAAAAATTCCTTAGTTATCCCTACTCCTACGAGGCATGAAATTCAAATTGTTTTTTTTATTTTTTAATATTTTTGAAAATGCATGTAAAATAAAATAGAATTCTAAAAGAGAATAAAAGAATCTACTTAGACACCTTCCCGGACAATGGTGCCAAAAAGTGGTGAGCCATGGTATTGCACCAAGAGTGTTGCAACTCCTAGAGGCTACTCTACTTTACTTTATCAACGTAGGGTTCGTACAAACTTGGAGGTGATAGTGCTATATACACAGCAAATGGATTCTAATTATGCCATCCTCTTCTGAGTCCTATGAAAGGGTGTTATTTCTAGGGTTTCTGAGTGTAGCCTGTCACACTTCTAAATTATACCTAGAACTACAGATGACTCAAAACCATTACTATATAAACCATTAGAGGACTATTATGAAGCAAGAAGACACATCTAGCTATTTTTCAAGGAAGGAGATCTACAGTATGCAATAAATAGAAGTAAACTCGATAACATTCATGAACAAAATTTCTGAATTGAGATTGCAAAAAGAAAGACTAATCTAATCACACATTTCTGAGACAAATGGCTAAATAAAATCTAAATATTTAATACTTAACTACCATGCTTTAACCATGCATCTAGTCATGACCTAACTATGCCTATAAATACTCTATTTTGCAGCAAAAGGAGAAGGCGCTAAGGTGGATTAGGAAGGTCTTGGACTCATGGATGTAGGGATGAAGGTGTCTTGATGGTTGTGTTAGGTCTAGCTGAAGTGGAGGGTGGTTTCTAGGTTGTAGGAGAGGCTAATTGGCACTGCTACAACACCTGTTAGAGGTTTCCTGTAGTGCTACAAGAAAGTCTTGAAATGCTACAGGAAACAATTCGAGGGAAGTCTGAGGCCAAAAATGATGGGAAAAAGTGTAGGGGATATGAAATTAAGGTAAACCTAGATGGATGAAGGTGGTCAACCCTCTGGCCAAGCTTAGACCCTCTTGCAAAGCCCATCTTTCACTTTTAAGGTTGCTCACATTGTGGAGGTGAAAATCTCAAAAACAGGTCTGAAGGTGATTTGGTTGAAAGTAGGCTGATGAAGGGTGAGAAATGAAGCTAGGGGTGATGGTGAAGTCTTCCTCTACTATGCTATTTGAATCTGTAAGAAAACTACATGTTCATGTAATAAACATTGGCAAATATGTGATGAAGAAGATGGAAAATATGAGTTGAATTTGATAAGAGAACCTACTTAAGCATTCAAACAGATATCTAACTCAGTGTTCTCAACATTTTCATGAAAACTACATCAACCTATCTATTCTTTCCAATAAATCAAGAATTAAAAGTAAATTTGGGCTTATGGTGAGGATCTTCCCTCCTCAAGCTCCACTGAAAGAGATCAAAGAGGGAGGCTTTGACACACACCTTTTTTATTTTATATGTTATTTTACAAAGATATATGCAATCCTAACTATAGAAAAGATAAAATGGAAGAAAACTAAAAACAATAAAATGAAATATAGGCAAACTAGCTACTATGGCATAAAAATAAATAGAAACACACAAGAGAGAGACTAAGGAAAATGGATTGGGCTCTAACCCACAAGCCTAGATATATGAAACTAAATCAGTGAATGAAAAACTGAATACTCATTTTATTGTAGAAATAATCTCATTACATAACCATGAAAGTCTCAAAAGTCTATCACAATACTCTAAGAGTCTACTATTTTTCTCCAAAATTTGAATCCTAATGAGCTATTTCTCTTCCCTATTTAACCTAAAGGGTAGCTACCAACAACTCCCTAAAAATTAGGTGATGTGTCCCCTTTGAATACAAGAGAAGTGGACCTTTGGTGCACTTGATCTTTGACTTGCTTGTCTGCCTTTGATTTCTAGTTGTTGGAGGGAATCTTGAGGATCCCTTGACTGCCTTTATGTGTTAAGGAGGTGGAAAACCCTCCTATAATATCTCCTTGATGTCTTCTCCGAGCTTTGATTGCACAATATTCAACAAAAATGGAATATCTTCGTGATTATCCTACATTTAACCCTATTAGGAATTCAAAGTATGACAAGCCTTAATCACCATCTACACTAAGCAACATATGACCATAATGTAATTTAAATGTGATAAAGAGAGACTAATAAGGATAAAAAGGTGACAATTAACCCCTCTAATTATGCCTAATGATGGGGTTCATCATCCACCTCATGGTTGTACATCACTAACCATCACCAGATTGGTCTCTACCCAAGTTGTCCAGGGCTCCAGAGTCTTTGTTCCAACAAGGGCTTCGAGGACTAATAACTCAACCCATAGCTGTTTTCAGGCTTCTAGAGAATTTTTCCAACCAGGGCTTCTAGGAATAGTAACTCAACCCACCAAGGGCTTCCAAAGTTTCTTTTCAACCAAGGCTTCCAGGACTAGTAACTAAACCCAAGTTGTTATAGGGCTTCCAGAGTGTTTTTCCAACCAAGGTTTCTAGGCACTAATAACTCAAACCATAGCCAAAGGCACAAGAAAACCAACTAGAAAACACAATTAAAACCCAAAAAACCATGGCTATTCAAGAAATGGAAAGGCTAGGAAAAACCACTATCAATCCAGACGATCCTCCATGCCAATGATAGATCATAAGAAAATAACCACATTCATATGCCATGTATGCCAAAATTAGTGAGGAAATCATACATGCAACTCGGTACCTGCAATAAAAACACGATGGAGCTGTTGATCCTGATGTCCTCTTGCACTTTCGTGTCTTTCCTTTTCCTTATTGCTCCAAACCCCAAGTATTCCACTCTACTCCAAGAGTGATCCAAGAAAACACTAAGTATCAAATAGTATGAGAGAGTGAGAGAAAAAAATCAGAGCTCCAAAACTTAGCTGATCAAAAGCCATGAACGGATCCAAAGAAGCATTTTTATTAACTATGCCTCTATTTTCTTCATTTTCCATTTTTTTTCCTTCAATTTCATCCTCACATGCAACCTACGAAATTTCACCTTCTTTTTCTCCTAATTTCCATTATTTTCATAAATAAATGTCAATAAATGCCACTTTTCTTTTCCAAATCCTTTTCCATTTCCTTTTCCAATTTCCATAGCCATAATAAACCGTATGAGCACCCACTACGACTTTTTTCCCAACATTCAACATAGAATATGTGTCCCATAACCAAGGTATTATTTTACCTTTATTAACTTTTACATGGATTTTTCACTATGGATGTTACAGTTTCCATGTAGGTTATGTGAAGAGAGTCATCCTATTCACCCTTTTCCATAAATGGATGAAACCTAAAATGTGTTGGAAAACTTTACAGCTTCTCAACCTCATCTTCCGGCTTGTTATAAAAAGCTCTATCCCAATCCTCCACTAGTTGATGAAGTGATTGATCAAAATCTGTATCCAATCAATCCCACTCTCTATGAACATGAATCCCATGAGTTTGTTCCCCACCAACCATTGGTTGAGAAAGTGGTTAACTCAATTCAACCCTCATTTGATCATACCTTTCCCATAGAGAGTGAAGTGCATACCAATCAAGTTCTTTTTGTTTGCTTAGGTTCCAATGAACTGGGGGGAAATCCTTGTGTTCCAACAATACAGGGGGGAATCCTCCCATTCCCACAACACTCAAGGTAAATACTCCCATTCCAGTAGTACAAGGGAGAAGTTATCCCATTCCCATTTCACAAGGGGGTAGTTCTCTCATTCCCACGACACCCCCTCCAAGTATTATGGTCTCTTCCTTTGATTGGAGTCGACTTGTAGGATATTGGCTTCCTCCTTACATGCCCTTCCAGATCATAGTACAAGATTATAATATGCCCATACCTGGAAAAGTCATAGAATAAGGTGCATATATTGGTATTATGTCCTCAAATACATGGCAATATTTTGGTTCTCGGTAGCTTGTGCCAGTTACCCAGAATTTGTTGACCTTTAATAGAGGAACCGGTCAACCGTTATGGATCCTTCCTCAGTTACCTATTACTTTGGGAGGAAAGACTGTCTATATCAATGCAATGGTATTCCAAGGGCCTTCGGATTTTAATTTACTCCTTGTTCGTGAATATTTTTATGTCATGGGAGCTCTTGTCTCTTCAATATTTTCTGTGATGTGTTTCCCACATGAAGGAATAATCGTGACCATTGACCATCTTACATTTTTTGGTCCTAATTTGACTCCCAGTCTACCAACATCCGTAAATGGTGCTTATATGCAAGTGTTATATCCCACACCACATATTAATTATATCGAAACCTATTCCATGCCCATGTCTACTGATGACGTAGTAGGTGATGTAGTTCATCAAGTATTGGGAGCACTAGTGCTTGACCTTTCCAATGGATCCTTCGATCTGCAGCCCTTACAAAACATTATTCTCCCATATGATGGTAAACCTCTTAGAAGCCATGGCCTCTTTAAAGTCATGATCAAGACACTAGACTAGATTTCATTGTCTTATGTGAAGACCGTTAAAAAATGAACCAAGGCTCCATGAGCATAGTTCCTTTTCTTGTGTCAAGCTCATTAAAAAAATAAGCAAGGTTCGAAGAAGAGTTCCTTTTCTTGTGCCAAGCTCATTAAAAAATGAAACAAGGCATCAAATAAAAATTCCTTTTCTTGTGTTGAGCTCCTTAAAAAATGAAACAAGGTCCCTTTAGCATACTTATTTTCTTGTGTCAATCTCGTTAAAAAATGAAACATATCCCCTTCCAATTCAAGTCTTTGATTATATATTCCTAGTCAAGTCTTTCACTTGATCTCGTAAATGAAACACCATTCCATCCACCTGTTAGTAACCAATAGTCTACCTAGGTGAATGAAATGAATCTTGGTGGGAATGTGCCTAGAATGGATTCATTATG
This sequence comes from Pinus albicaulis, assembly GCA_034641835.2. Taxonomy (NCBI): domain Eukaryota; kingdom Viridiplantae; phylum Streptophyta; class Pinopsida; order Pinales; family Pinaceae; genus Pinus; species Pinus albicaulis. Next base: position 228,902,130 of record CM076580.1, read on the forward strand.
TTGGGGGAATGAAAACTTATTTCAACCATAGTTTTTCTCCATTTGAAGCTTATATAAGAAATGAAACCACTCTCAAGAATAGTTTTTCTCATATTTCAATCTTGTGAAAAATTGAAACCGTCTTCAACTGCTCTCAAGCATAGTTTCCACATCTTTCAATCTTGTGTAAAAATGAAACCATTATCATCTTATATCTCTTGATTTCCATTTTTATCAGCTTGTTTCTCCCATATGATCCTTTGTTTTCTCCTTCCATTGTCACCATCTCCTTGGTTTATCATATGGTTTCACTTGGTTTTTCTACCCTTTCCTAGGAAACCATTGCGATGAGTGGTATTATTAGCCAGTCTCTTGACCTTTATGTGTTTTGAGCAGTCCCATCATGACTAGAACTAGTTTCTACCCCTTATACCACTCGTTCCTCTAGGTGGATTACTCTTTCAGCTCTTTTCAAAATCCCTAAACATGCAAAAAAAAATTATCACTTGTCTTTTTGAACTCGTTAAAGTAAATGAAAAGACGTCTACTTAATATAAGTTTAACCCTTTTCTGGACTCAGATAGACTATTTATTAAAAAGGAATACCTTAGTCGAACATGGAAAAGACATTATCTTGAGTATCATTTTCTTCTTGTTCGGACTTAAGAGAATATTTACGAAAAGGAACCTTTGGAGTTTTCTTTTTTGCTTCTTTTTTCAAACCCTCCAAACATAAAAAAAAAAATGAATTACACCTTTGTTGGACTCTTAAAGGCATCAAACAGTGATGGACTCATCAAACATTATGGGACCAAACCACTTATTCTTAGGGTTCGTTAAAAATACTCAGAGGGATTCATCAAAAGGATGAAATTGCATATCAAGCATATGTTATCCTCCTCAAGCTTGTAAAAAATAAAGATGTACTGACCAAAAATGGTTGGGGAAATTGGAAAAATGGGGGTACTCCACCTATTAATGGAAGTGAGTTACTCTTGAACATGAAACTCTTTTACTTCATCTCTATGACTATTGAGTTGGTAAATTTTCTTGTATTTTGGTTCATCATACCATATCAAAGCCTATGCATTTGGTTTTGTATCAATGCTTCCAACTCTATAAAGTGTTTCCAATATGTTAAAGGGAAGTCCATTACGGGAATTTTGAGGCCTAAAATGGGACTCCTAAGGAAACTATAAAATAATATTTGATGACATCATCAAATTTTAGAGGGAAAAAAGAAAAAAACTACTTTTTCAACTCGTATTTTCAACTTATCTCCCAAAGTTTTTACTCAAATTTTAAGCGGGAGTTCTTGCTGGATACAAAATTTAATTCCTCATCAATGAGTACCCATGTTGCATACTTTCAATGGATCTTACTACATGAAAAATGATAAATACATGAAAAACGTGATTGCAATCACATTTTTTCATGTATTTCTCATTTTTCGTGTAGCAATGTCCATCGAAAATATGCAACATGGGTACTCCTTGGATGAGGAATTAAATTTTGCATCCAATGAGTACTCCCGCTCGAAATTTGAGTAAAACAATTGGGAGATAAGTTGAAAATACTAGTTGAAAAAGTAGTTTTATTATTTTATTATTTTTTAATCTTCTTACCCTTTTAATTAAAAAATGGTGAATCATCCCCCATGGTTGACATCATAATCTTGAATCCTATTGGTTCTTATAAAGTTTATTTTTGTTGTACATTTTTCTTAGGAGGCCCATATTAGACCTCAAAATTCCCCTAATGCCCTTATTTCATATCCAATAGAATACTCTTAAGCCTACATTCATGTCTTTCATTCCTGGACCGACATCATTCTGTCTCAAAATATTGATACCCATTTTGTGTCATTGATCCAGGATACATCCACGCCCTTTTGCAATATGTCACTTCCTATCGACATCAGATAATTATAAAAGAATTTGACTTAGAAACTCCCTTTGGTACCTTGGGGCTTGCATACATCAATGAAAACTTTCCTCGCTCTCGGTGACATGTTTTCATCAGTGGCCTTCGACCGAAATATTTTTATGATGGTCTACTTCAGCTCCTCTATTCACACCATACGAATTGTAATGCGGTACCTTGGGAGACATTAACATCATTAGTGGTTTCTCTCGCATCTGTTAATGACTTACATCATTTGTCGATAATAATATGGTGTTTTCCATGTTCGACTCCAGCTCATTTATTCACATGGTTAGAATCGTACATTGAATGATTGTGTGAATGAGATAAAAGACCCTAAACTAGTTCCATCCATCTGGGCTGTGCTTTCAGGATTAATAAAATATTACAAGAAATTATGGCTATGATCATACAGGCACTCATCCAAGAATGGGTCCACTTCTTGTCATCAGTGGATGAGACTTCTTGATCATTGTACATGTAATGTTAGCTTATGTGTTGAGCATGGGTATGCCTCCCTAAACAAAGATATCATGATGAAAATGTATTGTAACAAATGATTATCCCGACCAATTTTCTTTATCCAGACTTGTCACAGGATAAAGCACTTCAGTCATCGGTGGTTTCTTCTGACTTTTCACTTTACGGGGAAATATGTTATAGGCCATTTTTCCACATCTGACCAATATTTATGCAAACCAGATCGATCAACATATGTGAACATTTTTTCATCATGATCTTTCCAAAAAGTCTGATTTTCTGGGATTAACTGCTCAAAATCAGAGTTTTTAACCCTGGTGCACCATATCCCTTTACATAGCGACGTTCAGAGCTTGTTTTAACCTTATACACCTGTGCTAATTAGATTTGGTTTCTCCCTTTTGCAGGTGCACTAATTTTAGAAATTCGGGAAAATTAAAAATATTTATGAATCTTCTAGAAGCTTCCAAAGGTTGTGTTAACAATTTCCCATGGATAAGAAGCTCGAATTCTATTTGATCCTACCTTGGATATTTCGCTTCTTATACCTTGAGCTTATCCTCCCATCATATGTGGATCTTCAGCGCATTATGGTAAATCCTAAACTACCCTACCTCTACTATAAATCTAATAACATCCATAGCATCAGGGTTAGATCAAGAAGATTTATTATTCCCTCATGTTGTTTCTTTGAACCTAAAGAAGTCATCATCTTAATGCATTAGGGTGAATTTGAGGTGTCCTTTATGATAAGGAAGGATAAGTCAAACTTGGGGAGATCTCCACAAGATCAACTTCTATTTATGGTTGTAAATTTTCTCCTATTTCTATTAATATAAAGAGTATCTTTTTGTTCATATGTGTGTTATCTTATGTTGATATTCATGTATTTCAATGAATTGTTGATTCATTGAATAGAGTAATTGAATTATGTTGCGTAGATTTTGTAGATCCTTGATTTGTTTTAGTCGTGTGTGCAGGTTCTAATTATAACACTTGGAGATACAATTGGAGCTTACAAGTGAGGAGGATAGGAAAACTTGCTACAGATTTGAGGTAGGCCTCTTTCCCATTCTCCAACTTCTCTAAGGAAAACTATATATTATTTTTCTTTTGTTGTTCTAGACCAGTCCACTAGGTCTAGGGAATTCACCTTTGTCTGCAATCATAAATTTTGCATAACATTTGACCTTCTCAAACTCTTCTCATCATGGTCTTGCATCTTCAAGTTCTATTTCAAACTATTGTATTCTTGAAGAAGCCTTCACTAATGGATTAAATATGAGAGAAAAAATATAACCTTGGTTGATATTGTTTCATTATCCAGTCCTTGGTGTTCATTCTTGAGTTATTAGAGAGTCATTCTCCCTTGTAACATCTCAAATTGATCATGTAGTCACATGTTATGTTTCCTTAATTTTGACACTTGAAACATTATATGTTGGGCTTGAAAACTAGTGGGAAATACCCATATGACATGTTATCATTACTAGATTAACTTGATTTCCTATGTATCTGAGCTTGGGAATTAATTTGATCATATCCTCTATACCTAACATAATTATCATGCCTTCTACAATCCCTTGCTTTGTGTCCAATTTTTTCACATGAGAAACAATGACCAAAAAACATATTTTTATACCTATTGGCATGAGGTTGAGTTGATGAGGCATATTTTCTAAATTTTTTCCTTGGAAGTGTTTCATTTCTTTGTTGATTTTGTATTCACGTTCTATCATTTCTGGTGGATCACGTGAGAGGATTTCCTATCATTGCGGGCCTTATACTTTCATCCTGATTTTTCCTACTTGAACTAGATGGATCTTGTCAATTCTTGGTGTCTTTATCGGAGTCATCTACAATATTGAAATGAACATGCTTAGGTTGATTCACCACCTACTTGGAATATTCAAATGAGTTTTTTTTGGTTCCAATGAATGTATGTACATGACTCTTAGGTCGTTCTTTATTTTATGTTCTTGAGAGATATTTATATTTGGATTACTTGTAGCCTTCCTGATAACTAGTTCCTATTTTGATGTGAGGAGATGTTTGGATGTTAATTATGTTATCTAGTAACTCTAACCCTTTGAGAATCTTCAAGTTGTGATTAAGTTGTTCCAATTATTCTTTCAAAAGCACAACTCCATCTTCTATTTTTTCACAAAGTTCTTCCTTTTTGTTTGACAATTTTTCTAACATAAACTTATTTATCCTTTTGTCATCTTCTAGTTTGACATTAAGAGAGACAACGAAATAAGCATCTCGAACTCTATCTTGTAAATTTTTTTCTATTTGTTTAACCATATTTCTTAGAGATTTTATTTATTTCAATGAAATTATGAGTTCTCCTTCATAATATATGTTTGCTTCAACGAAGAAAAAATTATGACCTCTTTCATCATCAGTTACACTTCCATTTCTCTCATAATCACTTTCTTCATTTAGAAGAAGCTTTTATTTTTGGAATTTCATCTTTTCTTATGATCCTTGAACTTGAATATCAGTTCATCATCACTATCATTAATTTTAGTATAAGAAAATTTAGAAGCATAATGTCTTATTCTTCCACATTCAAAACATTTTAAAGTAAGCTTACCATTAAATTTTCTAATGCTCTTTTTTAGTTTTTTGATGAACTTGGCTTCTTCTTCATTGGATTCATGACTAGAATCTTCTAAATTATCATCCTTTCCATCATACTTGGTTGTTTTAAATGCTACTTATTGGACTCTTGATATATATTTTTTATCTCCTTATTTCATATGTTGTGAGTGTTCTAGGAAACATATCTATACTTAGCTTATCCATATTTCATATCTCTTCAAGGGAGGATGCTTCGATATTGAATCTTGAAGGAAGTGATCCTAATATTTTTCAAACAATATCATCTTCTTTGACTTCTTCACTAAGACATATGATTGAGTTGACATTATTTTATACTTGAAGAGATCATGAAGTGATATTCTAATCCTTTTTGATTTTATATCCTTCACACTAACCCCTGTAGGTTTGTAGCTTGGCTTCCTTCACTTTCTTGTCCCCTTCATAACATATTTTGAGATTCATCCATAGATCATGGGGTTATTTGCAATGCATTATTTTGACAAATTTAGTATCTAATAAACCACTTAAGATGGAATTTTTAGGTATTGCATAAGATATATAGAGATTCTTACCAAGTGCATCAATGCATGGAGTATCAAGAACTTGATAATCATTCTCTACAACTGCCTAAGAATAAAATCTCAAGAATATTATGTATGTTTCCATTATTATCTTCCAGAAGACATAGTTGGTTAAATCAAATTGAGGAGGCTTTCTTGATGCTCTGTTAGAGTCCATCTTCCCCAAGATCAAACTTATAGTAGTTAAATTTTCCTAAAGGAACCTACTATGATGCCAATTGTTAGACTAAATATGACACTGAGAGGGGCAGGGGTGAACCAGTGTAATTTGAAATTTAATATTTCAAAACCATTTCATAAATAATTGAATATATAACAATGAAACAGTAAATAAGATGCATCATAATAGTGAATAAAATTGTGCATCAAGTAACAATCATCACATCAACTTGTGAGAAAACAAAATTTTACGTGGAAACCCTTACAGGAGAAAACCAAAAACTATTTTTAACTTATTCAATTTGATTACATAGATTTGCAGGCACCAACATGATGTAGGGACAAAATCCGAAAATGTAAAAGCAATGACTTGTAATAGGATACAACCTAATTAAGGAACCAACCTTGAAAATTTAAAAGCACTAACTTGTTGTATGCTTCAACTTAATTGAGGCACAAACCTCAGTGGATGTACCCACCTTCTTATTCAACTTCTTGTGGACCACTTTTCATAGTATTTCAGACTAGATCTAAAAACACCAATGTAATATATAACTCCTCAAACTAATCATACGAATGTTGTTACAATATATTCTTCAACATGCCATCATAACATCTTTCTTGGATCTCGTTTTGATCATAAATACGAAACCTACTCATAGACCTTGAAACCTACGCATAATTTCTAGAACATAATATCAAGAGAAAATACAACTTTTGATATTCAAAAAGTTGTCTTCATGATTATTCATGTCCCTCTGAACGATAAAAAAATATCATTACCACTTCCCCTTTTCCATAATTAAATTTGAAGCACAGAAAACACAAAAAAAAAATTGCAAACATTAATTGTTCGAAAAATGGCCCTTTCACTGTGTGTTATACAAAATTGTCTTTTCCGATGATCATTCTACAAAATTATCCTCTTTGATCTACCTAATTTTAGGAAAAATTAAATATTGGTGGGAAAAAATTAAGTTCTCTAGAACTCATCCAATCTCAAACCTGTGACCTCTTCTAAATCAGACAACATCAAAATCAATTGTGATACTATATCAGTCACTCAACTCACCCTCTCGATGAATTTTCAAAATTTGGTGACCATAATGATGAAAAAAAAGGGTAAGCCTTTGAGCTTAACCAAGATGGATTCAAAGAAACAACCACAGAGAAAAAACACCTTTATGCATGCCAATACGCCACAAATATGCGTACCACATGTGTTACAATATTAAGGACCATCAACACAACAAAGCTTTCATCTCAACTAAAGCAAGGCCTTATGAGAACAATTCATTTGACCACATGAGAAAAAATGCATTTGGGCACACTGATACTACCTCTGTGAATGAAAAAACAACAAACACATTCAAGCACACCATGCCACAGTGAAACCATGCCTTTTCGCACACCAAAATGCCTTCGGGCACACTGTGCCATAGTGAAACATTGCCTTTGTGCATGCCAAATAGACAAACACCATCAGGCTCAATGATTCCATAGAAGAAAAAATAATTTTCACACTCCAAAAAAAATGCATTCAGGCACACCTTGCCACAGTGAAACACTATCTTTTTGCATGCCAAAATAACAAACTCCTTTGGGCACATTAATGCCAAAAAGGAACAATTTCTTTAGGAAAACCAAAACAATGCCTAAAAGAACCACTTATTTATGCTCACCAACTAATAAATAACCCCTTAAGACATGAAAAAAACAACAACAAATTCCTTCGATCAAAACATAGAGACAACAAACTACAAGCACATGCAAACCATGTCTTTAGAATTGCTAATGCAATGGAGAAAAACAACCTTCAAGAACACTAATTTTCTAGACAATAAACGTCTTTAGGCACACCAATAATTGAATGGTGTTTCCATGATTGATTGCACTTACTTCAATTTTCACCAAATGCATATATGTGTGTGTTTTTGTGTATAAACTTATACGAGGATTTCATTAATTCAAGTCATGGGTTGACACCTTAGCTTGTGTAGAATATTCCATACAACTGCCGAATGTGAATTAATCCTTAATCCATGACCCCTAGTCCTTGGGGCTTAAATATTTATACCATATGACCACATCATGTGACTTATCCCTTATGCCATGACCCCCAGTCCTTAGGGCTTGAAGCTTTACACCATATGGCCACACCATATGACTTAGCCCTTACACCATGATCCAAGATCCTTGGGGCTTGAAGCTTTACACCATATGACCACACCACATGATCTAGCTCTTAGGCATTAGTGGGTGTTAGAGCGTTGATGCCATTGAGACGTCATACTGTCACATGGATTAAATTGGAAAATTTCATGTGTCATGCATATTTTGTTGATTGACCAATAAAAAAGTGTCATTTGTATCTACCACATGGCATCCCTTGGTGGTGACATGAGACCTTTTTGATGTGTGAAGTTTTGATTGGGTGGAATAGGCCTATGCAGCGGGGCATCCCATTGGATAACATAAATGTATGTTGAAATGAAATCTACCACTTGTTCCTTTGTATGTCCACTTAATTCATCAGATATACACAAATATGCATGAATTTTATTCGACTAAAAATTGTGCATGTCAGTGTGTCATTTACCATTGATCTGCCAAAGAACCTTGATCCACTCTAATACTTGCATGGTATTTAACACATTTGGGGTTTTTAGGTCTTGACCCCTTATTTATCCCTTTTTCTCAATGATGAACTTTGTATGAACTTCAAACACCCATAACTTCTTATTTGGGAATATTTTGACCAACTTGAAAATACTGTTAGAAATGTATTGAAGAGGAATATCCAATCATGTCATCCATAGCTTCATTTGAGGATTACAACTTGAATAAAAACTCAATAAAATTAAAACCATTTTGATACCAATTGATTTGATCGTGAAAATACATTGAACTATCATGCTACTTCTTTTGAATCATCAATGACACTGCTGCTTCCTTAGACTTCCCTTTCAACATCAATGACAATGGTTGTCATCAATGAAAACATTATTTCCAACGTGAGGTGGTGACATGTGCACATATATTGCCATGTGGCCATAATGTAGCAATGATATGGATGTTGATGTGCAATTTCGTGGGTATATATTCAAATGGGAATATCTTTGTGCCTAAATCTCGGATTGAGATGAAATTTATATCATTAGAAATTTATCAATGACTAAAATATTATGGTGCTCTTATAAATTAGTTTTAAGGTGGATGAAGGAAGATAAATTTTAATATTGAAATATTCATAAAGTAACCTTGGAGGTCTGATCTGGATACCTCATAACCCCAATAAAGAATTAAGGGGCTAGGTGTGTTACATACTTATTCTATAGGGTTGTATAAGGAGCATGTGGTTGATGAAAATGTTAAAAAAGTACAAAACCAAGTTTATTGATATAGGATTATCTTGAAAAGAGGGAGTTAACTATGAAAAAAACTTTCTCTAGTGCTCTAAATCAAGTGGAACTTGGAACCTTAGAAGGGATATTGATCTTGTATTTTCCTCTTCTATAGTTTCATGTTAAGGAAGTTGAAGCAACTACCTGCATCCTTGATTGTTTCCACTAACCTTTTGCAACAATACCACCTTTTAGGAAATATTTCCCAATTTCATTTCATATTAGGATATTTATTCTAGCTATACCTCTATCAAAACAATCATGTATTTAGTAGCTTTCCTTTCTTGGTTTATATATCATATGGATGTAAAACAAACATCCCTAAAAGGTGTTATGGATGCAGTGTTATATAAATCAAGAAAGAAATTTTGTGATACAATGAAGAGTGACCCATGTTTCTATGTTTAAGTAAGCCTTTTATGCATTGGGTTGGAACCACAAGACAATACTCTACAATCGATGAGTATTCATTGTATTTGAAATTTTATAAACTTTTGTGAACTTTAATATTTATTTTTTCTCTAAGAAATATGCTTATTTTATCTTGTCCCCATGTGTAGATAACCTTATCCTTATAACTAATTTTGACCTACTCATTTTTTGGTGTTGGCCAATGCATTTGAAATTATGAGTATTAACCTACTACACCATTTTTTGGGGACTAGATGCTTTATTGGGTGCAAGAGAAATGCTCATTGGACAAGGGAACAATATGAACATTTTGAAGTTGGATATTGAAATCATGAGTACCTAACGGTTCAAGTTGAAAACTAACCATAGGATGTGAATCACATTTGGTTAATTCTACTTTACATAGAGTACAAAAGGGAGAAATGGTCTAAGCTTACATTCCTACATATCTATTAAGAATTCAACATTTTAAGGTAGCCCTTGCTGTATGGGAAAAAAAAAACTTAGAGAGATATTTAATTTGATGAATAACATGTGCCTTGCAAAAGGAGAGTGTCAGTTCTTATGTTGATCCTTAACATATTCTCCTTGAAGAAATGGTCTCTTTCATTTCCAATTTCAAGGATTTTCTATTTGAGGCAATGTTACTTATATTCTCCTTCACATAATATCATCCAACCTTAGCACGTGAGGATTAATATAGCAGACCAATGGTGACCGATGAATTACTTTTGTAATATTTTTTTTTTCTAAATTAGGCTACTTCTATTATATCATACAGGTCCAAAAGTTACTTTTCTCGTCCTCCAGAGTTGGTAGGCCAATTTAAGAGGGAAGTGTCAGAAGAAAAAACCCAAAAAAGGGACTTCCCCAGATGGGGATACCAGCCCAAGAGAAGAGTTGATAATGATCTGCCCATAGAGAGAAACTAGCTTGACAAGTTAAAAGTGTAGGACAGAACTATATCAGTGGATAGAACCAAAACACTAGAAATCTAGAAATAGCCAAAAGATTACTGGAAAAAGAGATGAGCACCCAACAATTAACCTGATGGAGAGCTATCATTATTTTCTGGAGGGATGGGTGGCTCTTCTACAATCCTCCATGCATAGTCTAACTCGTCCTCCTCCTTCTTGGATGCGTGAACCGTTGAAGGAGGGAGAAACAACACTTGGGAATGCAGGCCTCATTCTAGTTGACCAACACCCATTTCATGTTATCTTTCTTTCCTCCCCAAAGGAAGTTTCTTTGGAGGTTTCTGATGGATATGAGAACCCATTTGGGGGCAGCTAGGACTAAAAAGAGATATAAAGGCATGGATTTAATAACTGACTTGATTAGAACAAAGTGCCCAGCTATGTTGAGGGATCTATGGGTCCAAAGGGAAAGTTTGGTCTCCATTTTATCCAAAAGTTCTCGCCAGGAGGAATGTTTGATGGTTGAGTCAATGAGGGGGGTTCCAAGGTATTTTGAAGGGAGGGAGGAAATGGGGAAGCCCATGATTCTAGAAATATTGCATTGGGTGATGATAGGGGCATCGAAGAAGATGATTTGGCACTTCTCAGTATTGATAGCAGTGCCAACAATAGAGGAGAAATTGTCGAGGATGGATTTGAAAGATCGGGCTTCTTGGACAGAAGGGTGACCAAAGAGCATGCCGTCATCAAAGAATTGTTGATGGGAGACGGGAGGATAGTGATGGATGCTGAGACCTTTGAGAGACCCAAAGATAACAGAGTGGTAGATGAGCTGGCCAAGGCTTTCAGCCATCAGGGTAAAATGGAAGGGAGACAGGGGATCACCTTGGCAAATGCCTCTAGAGGGTGAGAAAGGGGTGTAGGGGGAGCCATTGAGCAGAATGGTGAATATGGGGGGGGAGACCAAGCTCATGATCCATCGAACCCGGGTGGGGCTGAAGCCAAACACTAGCAACATTTGATGGATGTAATTCCAGCTTAGTTTGTCAAGGGATTTTGAAAGGTAAATTTCGAGAAGCATAGCTGTAGTTTTCTCAGTCTTCAGAGAGTGTGTGACCTCATGAGTGAGAATAATTCCATCCAGAATTTTCCATCCTTCCACATAACCTGTGTTCTCTGGGGAGACTAAAAGCAGTAGCAAGTTCCTCCTATTTTTTCATTGAGGTTGGTAATCATATTGAAATCTCCTCTGAGGATCCAAAGGGGATGGGCTCTCTAGGTGTTAAAGGATTCAATGGCTTCCAAGTGATTGATTTTTAGGGCTGAGGATTGGGGGAAGTAAACATTGGTGAGATGGCCATGGATGGTTGTGCCGATCATATGGAAGGAGGCTTGGATGAAGTTGAGAGAAGCATGGAGGTCAATGAAGGAGAGGATACAGGGGGTTACAAGCAATTTCCAACCCTCTAGAGGCACCTAGGGCATCTACTTCTGTAGCGTTATGACCAAGCCATAACCTGGATAAGTTTGAATGGAAGGTGGTGCTGGAACATTTGGTTTCCTGCATGAAAACAATGGATGGATTTTCTTGCCGTATTCTGTTATTTATCATTCGATGCATTGAGGGGCTATTAACCCCTCGAATATTCCATGATGTGAGCTTCATCATTAAGACTGGTGGGTGAGGATGTTATAGAACTTGGTTATCTTGGGGTATCGTCCCGATTCAACCATCTAATCCCCCAAGATAATCAGATGTTGCAAGTCAATGGCTTTGCCTCTCTTGCTGGATTCTTGCATGATATTGATTGTTTCCTGAGGTATGTGCTCTCCCTGGATGCCTAATTGTGTGCTTCCTTTAAGTTGTTGATCTTTGAATAGAACTTCCTCTAGAATGTCTATTTGTCGAGCCGGAATGGTGTGATACTCTTTAGTGTTGCAGGCGATTTCAAGGCCAGTGATGTCAAGATCGCCGAAGTCTATGGTCTCTGGCTCTTCTTCCATGTAGATTATTAGGGTTCACTTCTTCCCTTTGTCTTGAACTTCATGCTAAAAAGGGATTCCCTAGATATCCTCCTCCATGTTGGAGGTTAACTTCAAGGGAGCTTCTTGGATCTGTATGGAAGCGGAGTGCGAGATCTCCTTTTGCTTATCTTTCTTATTGGTTCCTCGTTTCTTGTCTTGTAGATTTTTTTTTACAGGGTTTAGAGCTCTGATTAGGTTTCAGGTCCGAGGTTGAGGATTTCTGGGGGGAGGAGGGGTTGGGAAGGGGATTAATGAGGGAAGGGGGATATAACAAGGGGGAAATATGGGGTCCCTCCTCTGGGGATTGACTGGCTAGGCGGTGAAAGCTATTGCTGGTGGAGGCTTGGGAAGGTCTGGGGTTAGGGACAGGTTTTTTTGCATGTCTTTTTCAAGAGGAAACTTTGGTGAAGCCATTAGGGTCATAGGACTCAGGGGTAGAGGTGGGCTTCAAGGGAAGATTCAGAGGGAAATCTCTATAGAGATGGCCATGCTTGTGAAATATGTGGCAATGGAAAGGAACATTCTCATAATCTATAGATTCGAACCATTCAAAGTCATCGTGACAAAGACTTACCGAGTCCGGAAGACCCTTGGCTAAGTGCATGTAAACACAGATCCTGGCATAGGCAGTGTGCCGATTATTCTTGGTTTCTTCTACGATTTTGATGAAGGATCCAAGGTGGTTGACGATTATTGGAGGGTTATCTCTTTCTAGTATTCTTGGGGTAGGGAATAGAGTCTAATCCACACCACTGCCCAGTTGAATTCTTCTTTGTCAGGGTTGAAACGTTCGATCTAGTTTCTGAGGAAGAGGCCATCCGCATTGAAGGAATAGGGTCCTCTATCCATAAATCGATTTTTTTCCTCTATGCAGGTGAAAATGATGTTGAAGAAACCCTTGGGTTCTAGCTGGAGCAAGACCTAACCTTTGGGCTTCCACTTGGAGTTTATCCAGTCATAGAGGGCTTTCTTGGTTGGCTAGAAGCCAATAAATTTCCCAATGAGGGAATGATCATGCATGTACTAGATTCTACCATTGATCCTTTTAGTCGGGAAGCGGATCTCAGGCCTTTTGGTCATGATTTGGATGCAGGTTGAACATGTCACATTGTTCTAACCTTGGCTATCTTTTACTCCATTCTCTTGGGTTGTAGGGTTTATCACAGGCTCTGTGGTGCATGTCGAGTCGTTCTGTGGTAGATCAGACTGTCTAGCATTGCTGTCATCAGTGGATCCTCCAGTGGCTTCACCATTTGTGGGGGTCGTGCCTCCCCCCCTGTCATTGTTTCCATTATATTGATTCTCAATATGTAGGTAAGATGGGTCAGGAGCTCTGTCGGTGCCCGCAGCAAGGGTGGAGGAAACCCTACGTTTCCATGACCTAGCTCAACTTAGTCCTTCAACCTGCTCTCCCCTGCTTGACCAATTGTCCAAAAACCAATTAACTTTTGTAATATATTACAAGCATGGATGTTTTTTATAATATTGAAGGTCAAATTTCATGATTATATGAGATTGTAATTTATGCGAAAGGGAAACGATAGATATTTTCTTTTAAGATCACGTTTCAGGTTCTACAAATTGCATAAAGTAGATGATATTGAAATTTATAGCAAACTGCAATAATGTATATTTGAATTCTGGAAATATCTTATGTGTATTGATATTTAATGAAACATTCTAGTAGAAAGAATTTCAGAAATATAGTTCTTCTATTGGAATCCGACAAAAAAAGGGAAATTATTGTAACTTCAACTTAAAATATCCCATAAACAATGTTTAAGTTCCCTATAATGAAAATATATTTTATTAACCAATACAAAATATTTAACTTTAATGAAACAAGAATTTTCAAAATAATTTGGACACGCTTATTTTGGAGAAAAAATTCATCCTTCTTTGATAACGCTTCACTATCCAAATCATTGTGCCATTTCAAGAGGATTATACATGTATATATTCTAACATATATTCATAGCAGGACAAATTAATTAAAATACATTAAAACACAAAATTCGAAGAGTTTAAATTATTTATCCACATTGTATTAACCATTTTGTTCTTACTTGCCCTTGAGTGATGTTACTTCATTGACTCTTAATCCTCCCTCCTCCTTTGTAGTTAACCCAATAGATAGATGTGCCCAAGCTTATTGCATGTTTTGAAAATTTAAGAGTTTAGTGACAGGATACATAATAAAACTATTATATTGCCTTAGTTTTTGTATTGCATGCCTTTAATGAATTTCCTTAGTTTTTGTATTTCATGCCTTTAACAATCTGTAATTTCCATAATTTTGGTAGTTTTCCTAACTAGTTATAAACCCAAACATTAAACAAATTATAAAACCAAGAAATTATGAGTTTAATATATTATCAATTACACATTAATAATATATTAATCTACACATTTATAATGCTTTAACTATAAATTATTCTATGCATTAACATATATTAATTATGGTTGACTATTTTTGACATGGTCAACTATAGTCAGCATGGATAGAGTATATTTAATGCTTAGAACACATATTAGGTAAATATTGTAGATATAACTAAGCTAGATAACATGTAACTAGTATGCTTCTTGTATCAAGATTCTCTCAGATAGAGGCAATTGCTTCATTTTTTGAGTTACATGAGAAGGATTATAATGAAAATACTTTGATTGATTCCAGTGTTGCATCTATTGGGAGTATTGAGGAGTAAAAGGATAATGATGGATTCTCTACAGATTTTATGAACCCAGTCCTACCCTGACTTGATCATATTTTCAAGGTTATGGAGATTTCAATCAAGGTAACAAAAAGAAATATGTCAGTTTCATCCTTCCATGTTCCCATAGAATGTCGATCAATTTTGATGCAAGGTGGGAGTGTAAGGAAGGGGAATTGCATATCATCGCTCATCATTTCTATATTTCTCCAATCATTTATGTATGTTTAGCGATCGAACACCCACCCATAAGATAAGTATAAAATGGATGGCATTGTCAATCGAGAAGGGATTAAAAGGGCATTTGTGGTGGTTCTATGGGTACTTAATCCCCCTAAAGGTAGGATGATATTTGTGGCATTGAAAAGCAGTAAGGTTCTAGGTGTACCACTATGTTTATCCCTCCACTTCAAGTCACAAAATGCCTTGGGTTATTTTAATGAAATAATGATGTGAAAGTGGGTTTAAGGAAAGTTGTCTCGTTCAATCAAATTTATCTTATGATGTTTGAGAGCATTATAGGGAGAGGGGCTCTACCTTTCTAGGTGGACTCCACCTATGCCTCAAACTTCATGGTAAATCCTTGGGTTTATATTAAAAACCGAAGGGGGTAATTACAGACTTAAGGGATTAATAATCCCAAGGGATTATTAATACTATAAATCGAACAAATTAATATTATAAAGCCAACAAATTATTAAAAAAAAAATAATAATACTAATAAAATTAGTGGATCAATATTATAACACCAAGGGATTATTATCATTATAAAAATAAGGGATTAATATTAAAAACCCAAGGGATTAATAGACCATAAAGATAAATATTAGAAACCAAGGGATTAATATTATAAAGAGAAGGGATAAATGTGGTCAAATATGTTCAAGTTTATAATATTTATACATCAACATATATTAACTATGGTTTACTATTGTTGACATGGTTGAGTATAGTCAATATGGGCATCCCTTCGGGTTTTATTATTAATCCCTTGGGGTTTTATTTTTTTAATCCCTTAGGTTTATAATATCAATCACTTGGGTTTATTAATCTAATGGTTCATATTCCTAGGGTATAATATTAATCATAGGGTTTATCATATTAATCCTAGTGTTTAATATAAATCACTTGAGTTTATCATCATGGTCAACCATGGTCAGGCATGGTCCAATGTCACATCTTGAGAAGGATTTTATCAATATGAAAATAAACCATGGTTAACCATTTTCAACCATCATCAACCATGGTAAATCATGGTCAACCATGGTCCAATGCCACATTGTGACAAAGATTGTCTCCATATGAAAATTAGTAATGGTCAGGCATGGTTAACCATTATCCAACGTCGCATTGTGACAAATATTTTCACAATATGGAAATCAGTCATGGTCAACCATGTTGAATGCCGCATTGTGACATAATTTGTCTCTATATGAAAATAAACCATAGACAACCATGGTCAACCATGTTTATTTTACTATTTATAATATTTATCATATGGTTTATATACCTTGCTTTATAATAATAATATTATGGTTTATCATAGGATTTTCTCAATATATTAATCTATCATGGTTAACCATGGTTAACCATGGTTAACCATGGTCATCATGCACAATATTGGTAAAACATGATCAACCATGGTCAATTCTGGTCATTCATGGTTAACGATTGTCAGCACTGGTCGAACGTCACATTGCAACAAAGATTGTTTCAATATGAAAATCAACCATGGTTCAACGTCGTGTTGTGTTAAATATTGTCTCAATGTGAAAATCAACCATGACCAACCCTGGTCAATAAGCATGGTCACACTATGAAAAAAATTATCTCTTGGTCCAATGTCACATTGTGACAACCATTGTCATCCATGGTCAACGATGGTCCAATGTTGCATTACGACAAAGGTTGTCTTGATATGAAAATCAACCATGGTCAACCATGGTCCAATGTCACATTGTGACAAAGATTGTCTCAATATGAAAATTAATCATGTTCAATCGTGATCCAACGTTGCATTGTGAAAAATATCATGTCAATATGAAAATTAATAATTTTTAACTATGGTTAACCGTGTTTATTTTAGTGTTTATAAACATTGGGTTTATAATATTAATCCATTTGGTTTAATATTATTCCCTTGGGTTTTCAGTATTGATCCCTTGGGTATATAGTATCAATACCTTGGGTTTATTCATCTAAGTGTCCATATTTCTAAGGTATAATATTACTCCTAGGGTTTAACATAAATCCCTTGGATTTATAATCATGGTCAACCATGGTCAAATTTCACATTGTGACAAATGTTGTCTCAATATAAAAATCAACCATGTTCGACCATGGTCAAATGTCACATTGTGACAAATATTGTCTCAATATAAAAATCAACCATGTTCAACCATCGTCAACCATGGCTAATCATAGTCAACCATGGCGCAATGACACATTATGACAAAGATTGTTTTAGTATGAAAATAAACTATGGTCAACCATGTTTATTTTAAGCTTCATAATATTTATTTTAGGGTTTATAATATTAATCCCTTGGGTTTAATATTATTCTGTTGCGTTTATAATTCCTTGGGTTTTTAGTATTAATCCCTAGGGTTTATAATATCAATTCCTTGGGCTTATTAATATAATGGTTCATATTCCTAGGGTATAATATTATTCATATGATTTATAATATTAATCCTTGGGTTTATAACATTCTTTAACCATGGTCAGCCATGGTCCAACATCGCATTGTGACAAATATTATCTCCATATGAATATTAATCATGTTCAAATGTGGTTCAACATTACATTGTGACAAATATTATGTCAAAATGAAAATCAACCATTATCAACCATGGTCAACCATTGTAATTTTAGGGTTTCTAATATTTATATTAGGGGTTTATATACCTTGGGTTTATAATATTAATGCCTTGGGTTTTATATTATTTCGTTGGATTTATAATCCCTTAGGTTTTTAGTATTAATCACTTGGTTTTATAATATCAATCCCTTGTGTTTATTAATTTAAGGGTTGATATTCCTATTGTTTAATATTAATCATAGGATCTATAATATTAATCCTAGAGTTTAATATAAATCTTGTGGGTTATAATCATGGTAACCTATGGTCCAACATCATATTTTGGCAAATATTGTCTCAATAAGAAAATAAATCATGTTCAACCATAGTCAATTATATTCAATCTTGGTCAATCATCGTGCAACATCACATTATGACAAAGATTGTCTGAATGTGAAATAAACCATGATAAACCATGTTTATTTTAGGGTTTATAATATTTATCTTAAGGTTTATATAACTTTGGTTTATAATATTAATCCCTTGGATTTAATATTATTCCCTTGGGTTTATAATTATATGGGTTTTCAGGATTAATTCCTTAGGTTTATTATTCCCTTGAATTTATAATCCCATGGGTTTTTACTATTAATCCCTTGGGTTTATTGGTCTCTTGGGTTTATAATATCAATCTCTTGGGTTTATTAATCTAAGGGTTTATATTCCTAGGGTATAATATTGATCATATTGTTTATAATATTAATCATAGGGTTTAATATAAATCCCTTGGGTTTATAATTTTCATCAACCATGGTCAATCATGGTCCAACGTCGCATTGTGACAAAGATTGTCTCCATATTAAAATTAATTTTGCTCAACTATGCTTCAATGTTGCATTGTGACAAAGATGATGTAAAAATGAAAGTCAACCATTGTAAACCATGGTTATTTTAGAGTTTATATACCTTGGTTTTTTAATATTAATCCTTTGGGTTTAATATTATTCCCTTGGGCTTATGATCCCTTGGGTTTTTAGTATTAATCTCTTGGGTGTATAAGATCAAACCCTTCACTTTATTAATCTGAGGGTTCATAATCCTAGGGTATAACATTAATGGTAGGATTTATAATATTAATTCTAGGGTTTAATATAAATCCCTCGGGTTTATAATAATGGTTAACTATGGTCAACTGTCATCCATGTGAAAGGTTTTCTCAATATGAAAATCAACCATTGTCAGCCATGGTCAATCATGTTTATTTTATGATTTAAATACCTTGAGTTTATTAGTATAAGGGTTCATATTCATAGGGTATAATATTAATCATAGGGTTTAATAAATCCTTAATTTTATAAATCATGGTCAACCATGGTCAACCATGGTAAACCATGTTGCAACATCACATTATGACAAATATTGTCTTATTATGATAATAAACCATGGTCAACCATGTTTATTTTAGGGTTTATATACCTTGTGTTTATAATATTAATCCCTCGGGTTTAATATTATTCCCTTGGGTTTATAAATCCTTGGGATTTTAGTATTAACCCTTTGGGTTTATAATATCAATCCTTTGGGTTTATTAATCTCAGATTTCATATTCCTAGGGTATAATATTATTCATAGGGTTTATAATATTAATCCTTGGGTTTATAAGGTTCTTCAAACATGGTCAGCCATAGTCAAATGTCACATTGTGACAAAGATTGTCTCAATATGAAAATCAACCATAGACAGCCATGGTCAACCATGTTTATTTTACTATTTATAATATTTATATTACGGTTTATATACCTTACTTTCTAATAATAATCTTATGGTTTATCATCGGATTTTCTCAATATAAAAATCGTTCATGATCAACCATGGTTAATCATGGTCAATCATGGTCAAGATTGGTCAAACGTGATCAATTATGGTCATTCATGATTAGCCATGGTCAACACTAGTCGAACATCACATTGTGACAAAGATTTTGTCAATCTAAAAATAAACCATGATCAACCATGGTCACCTATGGTCAACCATAGTCCAACATTGCATTGTGACAAAGATTGTCTTAATGTGAAAATCAACCATGGTCAACCTTGGTCAATAACTATGGTCACATTGTGACAAAAAATGTCTCTTGGTCCAATGTCACATTGTGATAACCATTGTCATCCATGGTCAACCATGGTCGAATGTCACATTGTGAAAAAGTTTGTCTCGATATGAAAATCAACCATGGTTCAATGACGCATTGTGACAAAGATTGTCTCAATATGAAAATTAATCATGTTCAACTGTGATCCAATGTTGCATTGTGACAAAGGTTGTGTTCATGTGAAAATTAGTCATTTTCAACCATGTTCAATCATGGTCAATATAAAAATAAATCATTATCAACCATGGCCAATCATATTTAATATTAATACCAATATACTAATATTAATAATATATTAATATAAATATTAATTCATTCATTCATTTTAAATAAAATTAGTTAATTAATTAATATAGATAATAAAAATTAATTAATTAAATATTATTAATATTAATTTACTATTATTATTATTTAAAAATGAAATAAAATTTAATTAAAAATAAAAATTATAATATTTCTTAATAATATTCGTAATATTAATTAATAGTAATAGTCATAATAATATTGATTAATGAGTAATAACAATAATTAATTTAAAATTATTTTAATAATAATTAATTAACATTATTATTATTAATTATAATAATAATAATATTTTTTATTATTAAAATAGTAATTATTTAATATTATTATTATACTATTAACATTTATTGGTGTTTTCCAACCATATTTGCTAATGTGGTTGTGCATCTGATTGACATACACCTATTAAAATATATCAACCACATTTATAAATGTAATTGTGTTAGTTGGATAGTGCATTCATGACGAGAGTCTGTCTTTATTATTTTAGTGTTAACGATATATTATATATCAGCGACTATAAATTTCTAAATTATTGTTTTTTAATTATGGACATAGTATTACTAGGATCTACTTGAATAAATTCTAACTACAAATCTAAGAAATTAATAGTGATAAACATGCACATAAAATTTTACAACTACCCTACATACCCAATTACGATGTTGTCCTTTCTAACTTTACCAAAAAGGTATTGCGAGCTCCCATTGCATGTTTTACTTTATTAAAAAATGAGGAGGTGAAAAAAATACATATGGTTCATAGTGCACAAAGGACTGTTATTTGATGGATTTTTGACAACATAACAGTTTAATAGTACCAACTGTGCTTAAACAATCAAATAATATATCTCAGAGAATATCCCAACATTATATGTGCCTTTTCATTTCCTTATGCCCTGTTATTAAGTCATTTTTGTTGAAATTGTATAATGAAAACTACTCTTGGGTAAATTTTGCAGTAAAAATATTCTATACATAATATGGCATATACAATGGATTGTGACTACTGTAAAAGAAATTCTAGTTACATTCAATTAATTTACAATGTGGTAAAATATTTTATGTACTTCCATCCAATACAAATTACTTTATTTTTAACACGATTTTGTTCATGCTACCTCATACTCATGACTTAATCACTCAAACCAATATTCTTATTGGTATCCAAGTTTTACAAATGCTTTTAAAAAATCAAAAATTTATTTTGCACAAGTGGCCCTAGTTACATTTACATGCAAGAACCTGAAACACTGAATGCACAGAAAAGTTTTGAATTCTAAAAGTCAAATATTATACCTTAAGAGACAAATGTAGCAGATTCAACTTACATCATTATTCACAACTCTGCTTTGAATTTGGCTCTTTTAACACTTTGGAGAATACAATTTTTTTATATTAGTAAGACAAATGCTCGGGTTAATTAATTTAGCAACAATCGAAACCCATAAAATGTCATTACGGCACATTGATTACTTAAATGAACTACAACAAATCTGAAACAACAATTACTAAGTCACCTGATTTCTCCATACCTCTTGATTTTACCAAAGAAAAGGTAAGGTAAAGGTTACCCTCCATATGCTCTACGAAATTCAGTCAAAAATGAACGAGACCTCATTGAAGATTAGCCGTCACCTTATAATTGTTGAGCTCAAGAAGCCAAACAAATTAGACAATCTAGATGAAAACTCGACAAAAAGAGACCATGTGTCCTTGTTTTGTTTACACAAATATTGCATCTACAACCATCTTGGTGGCTAAAACAAAGACAACTTTCAAATTTTAGGTTAAACAGAGGCCTTGACTTACTACTATCGAGAAGAAAACAAGAAATAGCCCCTCGTTGCTTCCTTTCAAAATTCATATTTCTTATTATAAAGTTTTTTTTCCTGAACTTATTATTTCTAATTTCTTATTATAGTGTTATATTTCTTATTATAAAGTTTTACTTATGAGATCTGCAACTGACATAAAGATGTCCAAATTTTCCAAATGAAGTGAAATGTCAAACTTGAAACAATGCTTAAGTGCAATTTGTGGGTGGAAGTTGGATTGGTCAATGGAGCTCTTTGGTATATAGAAGATATTTTTTATTCAGCTGGTACACAACTGCCTCAACTTCCACAGTTTGTTACAGTTATTTTTGAGAAGTACACTGATGTTCCATTTGACAAGGATTGTCCAAGCTTTGTGCCCATACCACCTGTTGTCAGAGGGAACCTTAGACAAGATGCATTTAAAAATGGCATGGGGCTTGACTATACATAAGTCACAAGTGATAACTTTGCAATGAGCCACTGTAGATATTGGAGATAGAGAGAGGCATGGTTTGACATTTACAACTATATCAAGGGTGAGATTCATTGATGGTTTACAGATCTCACCACCGTTTTCTAATCAGTGTTATGAAAAAATGTAAAACGGGGCTTATGTTACACTAAGGAAAAAAGAGGAGGAGCGATTGAAGTCTCTATCATTTTGAGCTTTTATTCCTGATTGAGTTCACTAGTTTGGTTGAGTGGTTGCAAGTGCTGATGATGGTATTTATTTTTTCCTGTCATGATTTAGTTATTTGTTTAGTTTTTTTTTTGTTAAAGTTTTCATATTGAAATGCAATGGACTATGACTATAAACACTTGGGTTTGTATTCTATTTGGTTTATTTTATCAATCCACTTGGTCTGTTTATTTAACGGTTCTTATTTTAAGGGTATAACACTAAATCCATTCATGTTTTTTATTCCCTTGGGATTTATAATATCAATTTGTTGGGTTTATTTATGTAAGGGTTCATATTCACTTGGTCTAATATTGTTCAAATGGTTTAGTTTTTTTTGCATCCATTTGAGAAAAATATGAATTTCTATATAAATTTTCTTGTTTCTTGCAATTGTTTGTATGATTATTGATAATTATTTTGTTGTCCTTTTTTATCATTTGAATATATTTGTTGATTGGTAAAGTTAGTAAATGGAGCATTTGGAAGAAATCGCATGGGTCATGAATTTTTTGGTGGTCTTGTTGTTTTTTTATTCCTTTAATTTAACCTATTTTTTCTTTCTTCTCTTCTTATTTTGAATGTTTATGTGTTTGTATATATTTATTTGTTTCTTTTCTTTCTTTCTTATCCTGATTTTGAATGGTATTTGTAGGTTAAACCATCGTTAATTCTAGTAAAAAAATGTTTATTTATGGGTTTATAATATTTATCTTGTGGTTTATATATTTTGGGTTTATAATATTTTTCTGATCAGTTTAATATTGATTTCTTTAGTTTTTAATCCCTTTGGTTTTTGTTATCATTCCTTATGTTTATTATTCTTTGGGATTATAATATTTATGCAAGGGTTTATATAGGTTGGTTTTATAATATTAATTCCTTGGCTTAAATATTTCTCCTTCAGTTTACAATACATAATGGTTGTAGATTTAATCACTTGGGTTTAAAATAATAATAATAATAATATCTTTACTAGATATTTAGTAACCTAGGCAATTTATATTTACTAACCCAAACGATTGATATTTAGTAATAATATCTTTACTAGATATTTAGTAACCAAATGATTTGATATTGTAATTGTGTACTATATTTATAATATAAACCCAAGGGATTGTAATCTTTACTAATGTGGCTATGAGACAATCCTTGTCACAATGCGACGTTATACCATGTTTGAGTATGTTTGATCCCTTGGTTTATATAGCTTGGGTTTATAATATTAATTCCTTGGGTTTTATATTATTCCCTTGGGTTCATAATCCATTGGGGTTTTGGTATTAATCCCTTGGGTTTATTATATCAATCCCTTTGGTTTATTATTCCCTTGGGTTTATAATATCAACCCCTTGGGTTTATTATTACCTTGGGTTTATAATATTAATCATGGTAAACCATGGAAAATCATAGTCGTCAATGGCGAACCATGGTCAAGCATGGTCAAATGTTGTATTGTCTCAATCACGAAACTCAATCATGGTCAAACATGGTCAAACATGGTCCAATGTTGCATCATGACAAGGATTGCCTCAATATGGAAATAAGACATGGTCAACCATGCTTATTTTATGGTTTATAATATGGAAACTAACCATGGTCAACCATGTTTATTTTAGTTCTTATAATATTTATCTTAGGGTTTATATACCTTGGGTTTATAACATTCATCCCTTCGCTTTAATATTATTCCCTTGGGTTTTTAGTATTAATCCCTTGGATTTATAATATCAATCTCCTGGGTTGATTATTCCCTTGGATATATATTATCAATCATGGTCAACCATAGTCAATCATAGCCAATATTGTGTAATACCCCTATTTACAGCTTTCATATTGTGTGAATAAGCCTAAGGTTCCAGTGGACCTATGGAATAATTATGTATGAACATATTATTTTTGAAGTAATAAATAAGTGTGAACTAAATATTAATGTGGTAAAGACACAGTAATGGAGATTGAGAATTCTTATCCATGAGGATGGACTAGAATTCTAGACTTTCCCAAAACTCTCTAGAAATCCTTGGAGAAAAATTAAATAAATAATTTTATTGGATGGAAGAAAAAGATCTAATAAAATCCTTATTAAAGTGGAAAGTTACTGAGAAGAGGTAAGAATAAAACTGTGTTGAAGAAAAGAAAGTTTTTAAATAAGCTTTTGTGCAAAAAACAAAAGAAAAGCCTAGGCTATGGGAAACAACATCCCATAATAATGGGACGTCGTTATGGAAACATTCCGAGGAAAATAAGGCTTAAAATAGCCATCACTGCTGTGAAAAATGGTTTTCTACACTGGGGAATATTGGTGTCTGATTGGGGGAGAGCTATGGAGAAGCTCGTGGTTGGGACGAAAATCAATCTTTACAAATTGGTATGTGCTTACTGTGATTTTCAAATAAATTTATAATTGTTATAGAATTGTTGTAAGTGCTAGAACTAATTTTACATCAAAGGAAGAAGCGGGTCTGGCAGACATATTTGATATGTAGGTTGATGTACATGTTATATTAGACAAGCAATTGAGTTCTATTTCAACCTGTAAATGGGTAAATGTTATTACAATATTCAATAAATACTTCTGTGTGTATTTTATATTGTTTGTTTTGTCATGTGTATATTACAGAGTCTTCTCCGTAATTAAATATAGTGAAGTCTCTGTTTTATGTTACACAGACTCAGGAACTTATAGTAGATAAAAAATCAGAATTTATAAACCCAGGAAGGGGTATTATTCTGATGATTATTATGAACTGTAATTACACGAAACATTTCGTAAAATTTTATTATCAATAATTAATAAAGAGTGCTAAGTTCTGTGGATGTTCAGGATGGAATTATATATATATATATATATATATATATATATATACTAGTATGATTATCTGTACTGGTAAAAGATATCATTTACACCTTGTAGAGAACTAGGCAAAACTGCTGTAAATTACAGCTAGCAATGTAAAACCGAGGAAATTTATATTATGTAGAAAAAAATACTAAACTAATAGATAACTCAGATCTAAATAACTATATTCCAAACATATGTATATATATAATTACAAATAAATCATCATAGTATATTAAACATAAAAGGTTGTAGTTCGAAAATTCATATTCATCAACTGTCCAAGTATAAGTGCTCTTAAAATATTTGAGTACATTACCATTACATGACTCTACAACTTTAGAAGTCTACATGGAAATGAGAAAATAAATATGTCCATAAAAATAGGGTCAAAGACACAGCATGGTCTTAATATCTAATTACAAAAATTTTGAAGTGAGTGCCATAGAATCATGGAACGGTACCACAGGCGACGTGAGAAGGAACAAATTTTTATGTTAGCTTGAGCTTGGAAGGGGAAAAATGAACTGGTAAATCCATTAAGAAAGAGACAAACCTACACAAGACCAGTCTAGAATTAGAACATAAATTGATGAATTATAAAGTGAAATCCTACTGTACATGCATGAATACAGGTATGTATACAGGTAATGAGAAATATGTTACCTGAGTCTACTCTTCCATATTATTCTTCTTCACTTGTACATACAAGAGAGAAGCTATGAGTAAGTTTGAACTTAACTACAATTTGAATACGCATAAAAGAGTACCAAATCATAATTAAGTATGAGTAAGATAACCTAAAATAGGTAAGTACGTTTACATGTTGGTCCAAGCTTAGCAAATAGGAAGAAATTTGGGTAGAGGTTACCCATATTAGATTATAAAAATTTAAATGGAAAACAATGAATGAATATGAAATTAATACATCGTCAAATATGATTAACAAAAATAAGAAAAGACTAGGAAAAAAAAGTGTATGGTGCCAACCTCATGACAAGAGCAAGATGCATGAAGAGGTTGTGTATGAACTTAAGGATAGATTATGCATACTTCACCAACTACTAAAAGAAAAAAAGGGTATCGAGTATACCTATGAATATACTATAAACAAAGATCCTTGTGGCTAAGAAAAATTGATGAACAAATAAATCTGAGTATAGAAGAATCATAAAATGATGCACAGTTATACAAAATGAAAGTAAACTAAGGGCTATGTAATGGCATCAAAGAATAAGATTTTGAATCTAAGAAAGAAGAACGAATAGAAAAAAAATATAGTTAAGAATCATAGCTTTTGGTAAAGAACAAACTAGAAACTCAACCATTACAAGTATTGAAACATATATCCATGTTATTCTGAATGTATGTGTTTACATTTAAATATATACTCATTGATATATATGAATAACAGAGGATAAATTTTCAATTAGTATACAAGGCTAATATTCAACATTTCTGAACATTTAAAGTGAAGTATGGAAAGGGTTAATGAAATGCTGTCAAGTCCAGAATTTCAAAAATGCATGTATAAGTATTCCAAAGAAAATATGGTAAATATATTTACCTTTTCCTCACAGATAGTGGTTGTTGTGTATGGAATATTATATAAAATAAATAATTAATATCTGAAGGATGAGTAATGAGACATGAAATCCTTGAACTATTACGCATATTCAGGTGAGTTTATTTCATGTAGACGAAGCCTATTGAGTACTCTAAAAAGTAAATTACATTAAGGGAGAATTATAAACAAGGAGATGAGGGCAGTGTAGTCTCTATACAAGAATTATAAATCGAAAGACAAGTAAAATTCAAACCCTCAAAGCCAATAATCTGAATTGTAACATAACTGATAGAGAATTACTTTACCGGAAAGCATAGAATTAAAATGTTGGTGCCTTGAATAACACCATGGAAATTTCATGTATAAAGAAAATGAACAGAAACAAAACAATGCTACCAAACAAGGGAATTAAACTTTGAAAATTCCTACGAAACAGAGGAAGTAACCTGTGTGAGGAACTTGTTCCCAAATAGGGGAATTCAAGTTTCAAAATTCCTATGAAGTAGAGGAAGTACTCTGCGTGAGGAAAATTTCCATAAACCTCTTTCAAAATTTAAAGACAATAGGAATGAAATCAAAATGGGCCATACAAAAATTTGGAAACAAGGGTTTCTAAACTATGAAAATGGTTCACAAACCAATTACCCATAATATTGGGGGTTTCGAAGAAATTGAAAATGAAAAACCAACATAATTCTTTTTTAAATATACAGAGAATCTGTATGTTCTAAAATTGGCACAGATACATTCTTTTTCACAGTGAATGGAATTTATAAGAGCTTACCTCTATTACGATCCAGATTGAAGTTGTGGAGTGGTGAGGGGAAGAAATTGCCACACAGAGCTTGAGGAGTTCCATCACTACGAACAGAGGGTAGAAAACCCTACATGCAACCATGAAAACAATATCGTATTAGACCATTGATAATATAGTGTCCACAAAAGAATAAAACAGAGACACATACAATCATGGAATACCTTAGCAATGTCAAATAACCAGTCGACTGAACCATATTTTTTCTAGTCCTTCAAAAGAAACAAATTTGAGATTATCTGAACCCCTTTTAACACTAGCTAAGAATTCAGGACAAAAAACAAAATAAAAACTCTTACCTAAGAGGGTGAAGACACAAAACCTGAAATTACGGCAAGGGAACACATAAAACCCTCAAAATCACTGGAAGAATTTACACACCGTAGCATAAAATGGTACTCTTGTTTCTTAGCATCAAGGTAAAACTCTGGTCTCGACAATGGCGGTTGAATATACCACAATCAGGGTGGAAAATAGAGTTGCAAGTTTTTCATGGAGGCGGTGATCAAGAGCTGTGGACGGCTGAACTCAAACCACGAGAATGACGAATGAATTCTTAGGAGGGTAGGTCGAAACCCTTAAGGTTTCACCAACGGATCTAGACTGTCGATCTTAACCAAATGTTCACATTTGTACATGTGGCACCTTGAGTGACGAGAGGAAATCCATGTGAAGGCCATGTGAACGACCACCTGGAAATTAATGAATGGTTCAGCTCACCAGTGGGGTAGGGTAAGTAATGTTAACATAAAACTATATATATTTCTACCTATTGTATGAATTAATGAAGGACATAAAATAGGTTTATTAACTTTGGTAGAAAACTATTATTTCATCATTAAATCCTAAATATCAATTGTGTTGCAATATGAATCAATCACATTGAGTTAATACGTATGACATTGTGAGGATATATACATATGGGTTAAAAATTGTAATGGGATAACATATATATATATATAAAGGGTACCATAGATATAGGTACGAATATATATTAAAGGTGAGATAAACTATAGTGTTCATGTGTTGGACATAAGATATATGTTGAACATATATATATTAAAGGTAAGATAACTATAGTATTCATGTTTTAAGAAATGAATAATGAGTTTATAAATTTAATGAAATAGTAAGGGAATTGAATCCCTAATGTGGGTAGAGTAGGGATGGGAGTTTTCTAAGATCGAAAGATGAGTATAATAATATATGATAAGGGGGTTACCTTATAATGTATTATTAGTGAATAATGGGAAATCTATTAATATTATGACCAGTTAATTAAAAGTAGAGAGGTTAGAAAGACCATGTGTTGAGAAGACCATTCAAGATTAAGCGAGGAAATAACATATTATAAAAAAAAAATGGGAGTTGTTACAAGTGGTATCAGAGCCGAAGTAAAAAATTTGGGCTTAGGGTCCCAACATAGAAGAAAAAAAAAACTCTATTGTCAGAAAGTTGAATTTTGAAACAATTTCCTATTATGTTATGGGTACCAATTTTGTTTTGTGCATCAGATTAAAGTGCAGAAAAGTTGCAGCTACTGTCATGTCTGGTAGAGAAGAGTTGTATGTGGAACTGGGGGATGAGGAGGCCCCACCAGATCCAAATGCTCATATGCTGGAGATTAGTAATAATTTGCAGCAAGAAATGGTTCAGCTAAGGACTAGTGATGACCTTTTACTTCAAGCCAGCAATGAGTAGAGAGGCTGATAAGAGAATTAACCTCCATATGTAGCCATCAATAGGGAGAACCAAAAAGAAAAAGGAAGGAAACAAAACCAAAATCAGAGTGGTTTGAGGGTGGGGAAGAGTCTGGTAAAAGAGATTCCATATCCAGAAATAAAAAGGAGTTGCAGGGGGGATTCTACAAGATCAAGCCTCCAACCTTTTGATCGGGAGAAGGAAGAGGATGCAGAAGTCTGGCTCCTGAATATGGTAAAATAATTTCAAGTATATGAATATGGAAGTAATTTGAAAGTAAGACTAGCATTTTACCAATTGCAAGGTAAAGCCACACTTTGGTGGGAAGAGACCAAAATCATACATTTTCTTAATGAAAAGTTTGTTTCATGGGAATAATTTCAAGATAAATTCAAATCTCGATACCTCAGTGAGAGGTATTATGATGAGAGGGAAAAGGAATTTCATGAGCTAATACTGGGACATCTCACTATTTATGAATTTGTGACGAAGTTCACCAATTTACTTCGCTATGTGCCATATGTAAGGGAAGAAAAATTTAAGGTACAATGATTTATGAATTGTTTACCTACTATTTACAAAGAAAGGATTTAATTTGACAATCCTAAGACTATGGATGAGGTTGCTCGGAAAGCATGACTGTGCTACGAGCAATTTAAAGGCAGAAATGACCAGTTGAAAAATTGGCAGAATAAAGAACTAGGGAAGGATGAAGCAAGTTCCAAAATATCCAAACCATCTTATTTGAATAATTTCAAGAAAAACCACCAGCGAAAAAGTTTCAATAAGGGTGGTGAGAATCAGACAACCCATTCCCACATAGTTTACAATCCCATGGTAAAGACCGTGGAACCATTGAAATATTGGGGATGTGGTGAGTCTCATATCCTGCGGGACTATCCACACAACACTCATGCAATTCAGAACATTCAAGCAGCGTGGGAAGCAACCACAATGAATGAAATTGCCTAAAACATTCCCCAGATCAATGAATCATTGGAAGACAGACATGCTGAGCATAAATCAACTATGATTGAAATTTAAAGTATCATCTCTGACCAACCTGTGTCTATTTTAATTGATCCATGAGCTAGTTTAAGTTATATTAGTCCACACATAGTCGAAAAATGTGAATTGAAAATAGAAAAATTCTAGGATTCTTGGCTGGTGCAGTTAGCTCTAGGGACCAAAAGAAAGGTCACACATAAACTACCCATAATTCCTATAAATTTAAATGGGTATATTATAGATATGAAATTGAATATCATTCCCTTAGGATCTTATGACCTCCTAGTTGGTATGGATTAGCTGGAACGATAGAAAGAAATAGTAAATTTATTGGAAAAAATAGTAAGTTGTATTGATGCTCTAGGAAAGTCCATGGTAGTCAAGGGTAAACTGAAACCTGTGTCTATTAGGAACATTTCTACATTACAACTGAAGCAGATAGTAGGGAAAGGTTGTCCAGTGTATGCTATCCAAATTGAATATTTGGAATAGCAAGCAGAAAATGAACCTGTATAAATTTTACCGGTGATCAAGGAATTTCGGGATGTATTCCTTGAACAAATTCCTCAACTTTCCCCACGAAGAGACATTGAATTTTATATAGAGCGGGTACCAGGGGCCACCCCAGTTTCCTGAGCCCCTTATAGAATGAGTACTCCTAAAATGTATAACTGAAACTTCAATTGCAGGAATTACTAAACAAAGGGCACATTAGACCAAGTGTGTCTCCATGGGGAGCACCAGTTTTATTTGTAAAAAAGAAGGATGGAACCCTACGGATGTGTATAGATTAAATATAGTTAAATAATTTAACCATTAAGAACATGTGCTCCCTCCCACGAATATATGATGTATTCGATAAAGTAAGGGGGGGAACCATATTCTCAAAAATTGACTTGAGAACTAGTTATCATCAATTTCGTATTAAAGATGAAAATATCCATAAAACAGCCTTTTGAACTTCATATGGGCATTATGAGTTCGTATTTTTACCCTTTGGACTCACAAATGCCCCTGCTACTTTCATGTGCCTCAGGAACATTGTTCTGCAAAAACATTTGGATAAATTTGTGTTAGTATTCGTAGATGACATTCTTGTGTACTCTAAAAAAAAATAATAACACCACCAGAATCTTATAATAGTACTACAAACACTCACAGCAAGTGTGAATTTTTCAAACCCAAGGTTCAATATCTGGGACAATGTTATTTCCAATGAAGGATTGACGGTAGATCCGGAAAGGTACAAGCAATATTAAATTGGCATGTACTTACTGATATACTAGCAATATGAACATTTATGCATATTGACTGATATTACCGCATATTTGTAGAAGGATTTTCTACATTGGCCTACCCCATCACATCTTTACAAGAAAAGGTGGTGAAATGTTAATGGACAGCCAAGTGCTAAGAGAATTTTGAACAGCTGAAACAAAAATTAACCACTGCGCCTATCTTAAAATTTGATGATCCAACTAAATAATTTTTTGTGTGTACTAATGCTTGTATAGAAGGTTTGGGAGGAGTATTGCTGCAAGATAATGTAGTAATAGCCTATGAGTCCCAAAAATTGAAGAAGCATGAACAAAATTATGCAATGTATGACTTCGAATTGGTTGTTGTCATACATGCACTAAAAATGTGGTGACACAATATGTTGGGTAAGATATTTGTGTTGAACACTGATCATCTCAGTCTGAAGTATTTCTTTAGTCAAACAGATTTAAATGTAAGGCAAGCAAGATGGTTAACTTTTCTTAGCAAATTTGATATGGAAATCAAACACAGAAGGAAAGGAAAATTGAATTGTGGATGCCTTAAGTATACATTCTCATCAAGTTTTTTCATATACAAGGATTAGTGTAAAATTTGATGTTGAGGAACAAATTCAAGAAGTGTTATCACAATATCCTCAATATTTGAAATTGGAGGAAAAATTACGGCAAACTGAAATTTTAGGATACACCATGAATTCGAAAGGGTTGATCAATTACAAGAAGATGTTTTATATTCCAAACGTATCTTCCCTGAAATAGGAAATATTAGATTAATACCATAAGAGACTTTATTCAGGTCATCCAGGTTATCAAAATATGGTGATAGCCTCACAGAAAAACATGTTTTGGCTAGGAATGAAGAAGGAAATAGCTAATTACTTGGAAAGGTGTTTGGAGTGCCAACAAGTTAAAGTGGAGCATCAACATCCTGTTGGTTTATTGAACCCTCTTCCTATTATAGAATGGAAGTGGGAAGTGGTATCCATGGATTTTATTACTAGACTGCCACGTACCAAATACCAACATGACTCAATTATGTTGGTGGTGGGCACATTGGCCAAGGCACCACATTTTCTTCCTGTACAATCTACTTTTGGGACAGCGCAAGGGGCCAATGTTTTCATGAAATAAATCTTTAAACTCCATGGAATACCAAATATGAGTATCTCTGATAAGGATGCAAAATTTATCTATGCATTTTTGGAAACATTGTTTGGAGGAATGGGGAGAAAGATGAACTTTAGTGCAGCTTACCATCCTCAAACAGATGGGCAGATAGAAAGGACAAATCATATATCAGAGGAAATTCCTCGCTTGTATGTGATGGACAGACCCACCAAGTGGGAATATTTTCTACATTTCACAGAATTTTCTTACAATAACACTTACTATGCCTCTAATAAAATGAGTCGATTTGAAGCTTTTTATGGAAGAAAATGCCACACTCACTTAGATAGAGTCAACCAAAGGACAAAATGGTACTTGGACCTGACGCACTACATGAGATGGAGCAGACAGTGAAACAAATCCAACAGAACATTAAATCATTTCAAGACTGCCATAAGAGTTATGCGTATAGGAAAATAATCCACAAAGAATTCAAAATTGGAGATCATGTATACTTGAGAATGAAACCTCGCAAAAGTACCTTGCATACCGGCAGTTGTGCTAAGTTAGCACTTCGATACTGCGGGCCCTGTGAGTTTTTGGAAAGAGTGGGCCCAGTAGCTTACAAATTGGCTATTCCTAGTCATATTAAATTTCATAATTTTTTTCATGTATAAGTGTTGAAAAAATATGTACATGACTCTTCTCACGTGGTTGACTAGACTTTGATACAGGTGGAAACAGAAGGGAATTTCTTCCAAAGCCAATTCGTATATTGGAAGAGGAAGAAACCGTGCTCCGGAATAGAACAATAGCTCAGGTGAAAGTGCAGTGGAAGCACTTTGCACATGAAAAGGCTACATGGGAGTAGGACTAAGATATGACAAAAGCATTTCCAACATTATTCAAAGAATAAGCATAAAAATCTAGGGGGGATTATTTAATACCCCTATTTATAGATTTTATATTGTTTGAATAAACCTAAGGTTCAGGTGGACCTAGGGAATAATTATTTATGAACATATTTATTTTTAAAGTAATAAATAAGTGTGAATTAAATATTAATGTAGTAAAGACAGAGTAGTAAAGACCGGGAATTCTTGTCTATGAGGATGGACTAGAATCCTAGACTTTCCCAAAACTCTCCAGAAATTCTTGGAGAAAAAATATATAACATTTTTACTGGATGGGAGAAAAAAACTAATAAAATCCTCAGTAAAGTGGAAATTTACTGAGAAGAGGTAAGAATGAAACTGTGCTGAGGAAAAACAAGTTTTAAAAGAATTTTTTGTGGAAAAAACAAAAGAAAATCCTAGGTTATGGGAAACAACACCCCATAATAATGAGACATCGTTATGGAAACAAGCTGAGATAAAAGAGGCTTAAAAGACCCATCACTATTGTGACAAAGGGTTTTCTACACTAGGGAATATTGGTCTCTTCTTGGGGGAGAGCTGTGGAGAAGCTCATGGTTGGGAGGGAAATCAGACTTCACATAGTGGCATGTGTTTACTGTGATTTGCAAATAAGCTTATAATTTTTATAGAGTTGTTATAAGTACTAGAACTAGTTTTACATCAGAGGTAGAAGAAATTCTGGCAGACATAATTGATATGTAGGTTTTTGTACATGTTATATTAAACAAGGGATTGAGTTCTATTTTAACCTGTAAATGGGTAAAAGTTATTACAATATTCAGTAAATACTTCTATGTGTATTGTACAGTGTCCATTTTGTCATGTGTACTTTAAAAAGTCTTCTTTGTAATTAAATAAAGTGAATTATCTATTTTATGTTACATAGACTCAAGAACTTATAGTAGATAAAAAAATCATAATTTACAAACTTGGGAAGAGGTCTTATTCTGATGATTATTATGAAGTGTAATTGCAGGAAACGTTTCGTAAAGTATTACTGTCAATAAGTAATAAAGAGTGCTAAGCTTTGTAGAAGTTTGGGACAAACTTATATACATACTAGTATGATTATCTATACTGGTAAAAGATATCATTTACAGCTTGTAGAGAACTAGACAAAATTGCTGTAAATTACAACTAGCAATGTAAAACTGAGGAAATTTACATTCTATAGAAAAAATATACTAAAGTAATAAATAAATTAGATCTAAAGAAGTATGCAAATAGATATATATATATATATATATAT
Source organism: Pinus albicaulis (assembly GCA_034641835.2). Classification (NCBI taxonomy): domain Eukaryota; kingdom Viridiplantae; phylum Streptophyta; class Pinopsida; order Pinales; family Pinaceae; genus Pinus; species Pinus albicaulis. The sequence continues at coordinate 228,937,568 of CM076580.1, forward strand.
ATATATATATATATATATATATATATATATATATATATATATATAATTATATATATATAATTATAAATAAATCATGATAGTATATTAAACATAAAGGGTTGTAGTTCCAAAATTCATATTCATCAACAGTCCAAGTATAAGCCATCTTAAAATATTTGAGGACATTATTGTGACATGAATCTACAACTTTAGAAGTCTACATGGAAACCAAAAAATAAAGATGTCCAAAAAAGTAGGGTCAAAGACCGAGTCTGGCCTTAATATCTAATTACAAAAATCCTGAATGAAGTGAGTGCCATAGAATCTAGAATGGTACCACAACTATCCTGAGAAGGAACAGATCCCTATGTTAGCTTGAGCTTAGAAGGTGACACATTAACTTGTAAATCCATTAAGAAAGAGACAAACCTACACAAGACCAGTCTAGAATTAGAACATAAATTAACTAACTAATAAATTGAAATCCTACTGTACATGTATTAAAACAAGTATGTATACAGGTAATGAGAAGTATCTTACCTCAATCTACTCTTCCATATTATTCTTCTTCACCTATACATACAGTGGAGAATCTATGAGTAAGTTTGAACTTAACTACAATTTGAATAAGTATAAAAGAGTACCAAATCATAATTAAGTATGAGTAAGCTCATTTGAAATAGGTAAGTACGTTTACATGTTGGTCCAAGTTCAGCAAAGGGGAATAAATCTGGGTAGAGGTTACACATATTAGATTATAAAAATTTAAATGGAAAACAGTGAATGAATATGAAATTAATACATCATAAAATATGATTAAACATAAATAATAAAGGACTGGGAAACAAAAATTATATGGTGCCAACCTCATGACAAGAGCAGGTTGCGTCAAGAGGTTGTGCATGGCCTTAAGGATAGGTTACACATACTTCACCAACTTCTTAAAGAAAAGAAGGGTATCAGGTATACTTATGCATATACTATAAACAGAGATCCTTGTGGCTAAGGAAATTTTACGAAAAATAAATCTATGTATAGAAGCATCATAAAAATTTTCACAGTCATACATAATGAAAGTTAAACTAAGGGTTGTGTAATGTCATCGAAGAATAAGATTTCGAATCTAAGGAAGAAGAACGAATAGAAAAAAATTATAGTTAAGAATTATAGCTTTTGGTAAAGAACAAACCATAAACTCAACCATTATGAGTAGTGAAACATATATCCATGTTATTCTAAATGTATGTGTTTACATTTAAATCTATACTCATTTATATATATGAATAACAGAGGATAAATTTCCAATTAGTATACAAGGCTAATATTCAACATTTCTGAACATTTAAAGCAAAGTATGGAGAGGGTTAATGACAGACTGTCAAATGTAGAGTATCAGAAATGCATGTATAAGTATTCCAAGAAAAATATGGTAAATACATCTACCTCTGCCTCACAGATAGTGGTTGCTGTGTATGGCAGATTATATAAACTAAATAATTAATATCTGAAGGATGAGTAATGAGACATGAAATCCTTGAACTATTACGCATACTCAGGTCAACTTATTTCACGCAGACCAAGCCTATTGAGTACATTGAAAATCTAACTACATTAAGGGTGAATTATAAAGAAGGATATTAGGGTAGTGTAGTCTCTATATAAGAATTATAAATCGAAAGATAAGTAAAATTCAAACCCTCAAAGCAAATAATCTGAATTGTAATACGACTGTTAGAGAATTACTTTACCGGAAAGCATAGAATTAAAATGATGGTGCCTTGAATAACACCATGGTAATTTCATGTATACAAACAATGAACTGAAACAAAACAACACTATTAAACAGGGGAATTAAACATTGAAAATGACTACGAAATAATGGAAGTACCCTGCATGAGGGACTTCTTACCAAACATGGGAATTCAAGTTTGAAAGTTCCTATGAAGCAGAGGAGCTACCCTGAGTGAGGAAAATTTCAATAAACCTCTTTTGAAATTGGAAATACAATAGGAACGAAATCAAAATGTGCCATACAAAAATTTTGAAACAGGGATTTCTAAACAATCGAAATGGTTCACAAACCAATTACCTAGAATATTGGAGGTTTTCAAGAAATTGAAATTGAAAAACCAAAATAAATCTTTGGTAAATATACAGAGAATATGTATGTTCTAAAATTATCACAATGACCTTCATTTGTGTTTCATACAATCATGGCATACTTTAGCAATGTCAAATAACGAGTCGATTGAACCATATTTTTTCTAGTCGTGTAGAAGAAAACAAATTCGAGATTAGCTAAACCCCTTTTGACACTAGCCAATATTTCAGAGACAAAAACAAAAATAAAAACTCTTACATGAGAGGGCGAAGACACAAAAATTCAAATTACGGCAAGGGAACACTTAAAACCCTCGAAATCATTGGAAGAACTTATGCATAGTAGCATAAAATAGTACCCTTATTTCTTAGCATGAAGGAAACACTCTCGTCTCGATAATGGAAGTTGAATCTACCACAATCAGGGTGGAAAATGGGCTTTCAGGTATTTCATGGAGGCAGTGCTCCAAAGTTGTGCATGGCCAAACTCAAACCACAAAAATGACAAAATGAATTCTCGGGAGGGTAGGTTGAAACCCTTAGGTTTTCACCAAAAGTTCTAGACTGTCGATCTCAACCAAATGATCATACGCGTACATGTGGCACCTTGAGTGATGAGAGGAAAGCCATGTGAAGGTCATGTGAACTGCCACTTGGAAATTAATGAATGTCTAGATCACCAGTGGGGTAGGGTAAGTAATGTGAACATACAACTATATAACTCCATACATGTTGTGTGAATTAATGCAGGACATAAAGTGGTTTTATTAACCTCGGTAGAAAACTATTATTCCATCATTAAATCCTAAATATCAAATGTGTTGCAATATGAATCAATCACATTGAGTTAATACACATGACAATGTGGGGATATATATGATTCATGTGGCTATTGGTGGCCACCCACCTATTCCGTTTGGACCCCCACCATCGGTTCTTACAATTTTTTGGTTTCATCACAACTTACTCATTTTAGCAGTTTTTTGGGTCCTGAATATCCTAAACCATTTTGAGGCCATAAACAACATTTTTTGGGAAAACCGGGAGAAAACTTAATCATGGACCGATGTTTTTCACTCAAAATTTGTATTCATCAGATAGATATTTCTAATGAGGTATTGAGTGCATCAAACAGAGATTGTATGTAAAAGTAACGTCCCCAGGAAGATTGATGTACCAATTTACCCAAATGAGGCCCACAGCTTTGGCGCTTTATCTCTTAGGGCTACTTTTTTGGATTTTTAGGGTTTTCCATTGTTTCTCAACAATAAACAAGCCTTCAAGCCTCATTGTAACACGGTTCAAAGGCCTGTAGCCACCACATCTCTTCTCATAGATAAGCCTACCAATGCCCTAAATATTTTATTTCGATTATGTCTATAAGCATATTTCTGTTATATGATATTAATGAAATGAAGTTTTATTTCTGTTGCATCTTTGTATTTATGTTTATTTCTATATATTATTGTGTTCTTGCATAAATCTGGATCAGCGTTATAAGAGTGGTCTTCTCTTTCTCTATTTTTCTTTGCATGTCCCCAAAGAAGTCAGGTTATAAGGAGTTAGGGCTCAATATGGTTGAACCCTTGCAATATCAGCCTCACAAACCCTGACAACCTCCCATGGCGGATGCAAAGAAGATGAGGGAGTAGGAGATCCTATCTAATTTTTGCTCTAGGATTCCCTCAAGAAATAGAGGAACACGATAATGGATAACTTTTCCTAGATCCTTCAACGACTACCCACCGGTGGCGCATATACATCCAACAGCCACTCTAGAGGCGTCGCTCCTTTCAATGTACATGTCAACTTTGACATTCCTATATTTGAAGGCCAGATAGATGGATACATCATAGATAGATGGTTAAATTTTCTAGAAGGGTATTTCTCAGTCCATCGTTTCTTCGACAAAGAAAAGATTAATTTTTCACTCCTCAAAGTTGCCCCCAATGTCAAAGACTGGTGGGAAACCTACTATGAACAGAAGGACGAGAGGGAACCCTCTTTGTTCTTAGTCGCACCCACTTGTAATTCATTCTGATACAGCATCAAGGAACAATATTACCCTATGGGTAGCTATGAGGACAAATACATCCAATGGAGCACATTGCGGAAACAAATATATCAAGATGTGAACGGACTAACAAATGTGTTCCATACCCTACCCACAAAGTTGGGTATTAAAGATTCAAAGAGACATTTGGTGTTGAATTACTACAGTTGTTTACACACATACATTCAGGAGGAAATTAAGTTCCTTGACATTACCTCGCTTGGCACAGCATATCGTTATGCCGCCAATCTCGAGTAGAAATATAAGCAGAAGAAGTGAGACTTTGGATTCGCAAATCCAAAGCCAAGGAAAGGCACCCCCGAACCGCAGAACAAGGGGAAAATACAAAGCAGGGTGACTCATAACAACACCACAAATACAAATAATGACACGGGGGAGTGATGTGAATTTCATAATAGCCCCACTCACAGCACAAACTAGTGTCTGGCCAAACAGTCATTGGTGGCTGAACTAAAGGCACCCGAATTAGATGCATGTTCTAATCCTAAGTCATAGCCAGACAACGACAATGAAAAAGGGAAGAAAATAATTGATTTTGATCCCAGTGCCATTTTTCCACCTCCAAGCTCCACGGCGAGGATCTCGAGTATCCAGAGGAGGGGGAGCACCTCTTCCATTCGCAGATGTGGGTCAAGGGTTCTCCACTACAGTTCCTTGTCGATAGCAAAAGCCAAAAGAACCTCATTTCAGTGGAGGTCATGAAGCGGCTCCGCCTACCGACCATAGCACACCCACAACTGTGTACCATTGGGTGGCTTCACGAAGGAAGATATCTCCAGGTCCACCAATAGTGCCTCCTTCCGTACAACATCAAGCCATTCACAGATGAGGTATTGTATTATGTTTCTCCTCTTGATGTGTCTGATGTATTAATGGGCCAACAATACTTATGGAGGAGACATTCTATGTATGAGTCTAGGCCTCCTACAGTTATTATTATTTTGGGAAATAAATTGTACAGGATACCAGAGGTAGTGCTACCTCCTTCCATCTCTTTAACTACTGCAAAACAATGTAGTAAGCTTGTTTCCCAAACCAGGAAGTTTATTTGCATTACATTTTGACCACAAGGAAAGAAGAAGACCATGACCACAGCCTCAAAACAAGGCTCCCCTTCATGGCACCAACAGATAGACAAAGACATGGAGTAATACGAGGACATTTTCTCCTCACCCACAAAAGTCCCTCTACATTGTTAGGTCAAGCACTCAATTGATCTGACCCCAGGCACGCTGCCAGTTAACGTTGCCATACCTCATGAGAACACACAAACATAATCCACGCATGTACTGTCTGAGGCTAATAAATCAACCAAATTTATGGAACACATCTAGCACGTCCTCCAAGAAGTCCATGACATCTTCGACAAATCCAATACCAAGCTCATCATAATTTGCCTCATCTAATGGAGGAACTCAATGCAATGGGGAAAATTTCTTTCTAAGGTAGGAGGAATGACTCAGTGGATATTTGTGGCGACCCACCTATTCCATTTGGACCCCCACCATCGGTTCTTTCACTTTTTTAGTTTCAGCACAACTTACTATTTTCAATAGTTTTTCGGGTCCTGAACTTTCAGAATCGTTTTGAGGACTTAAACAGCGTTTTTTGGGAAAACTAAGAGTAAAATGGGTCGTGGACCGATGTTTCTCACACAATAGTTGTATTCCTAATATAGATCTTTCTAACGAGGTATTGAGTGCGACAAATGAAGATCATATGCCAAAGTTATGTCCCCGGGAAGATTGATGTACCAATTTACCCAAACGGGGCCCACAGTTTTGGCGCTTCATCTCCTAGGGCTAGGTTTTTGGATATTTAGTGTTTTCCATTGTTTCTCAGGAATAAATAGGCCTTTGAGCTTCATTTTAACACATTTCATAGGCCTATAGCCGCCACATCTCTTCTCATAGATAAGCCTACCAACACCCTAGGTAGTTTGTTTCCATTATTTTTGTAAGCATATTTCTGTTATATGATATTAATGAAATGAAGTTTTGTTTCCACTTCATCTATGTATTTATTTTTATTTCTGTATATTATTGTGTTCCTACATAAATCTCGATCAATGATATCAGAGTGGTATGCTCTTTCTCTGTTTTTCTTTGCATGTCCCCAACGAGGTCAGGGTATAAGGAGTTAGGGCTCGATCTGGTTGAACACTTGCAAGATCATCCTCGCAAACCATGAAGACCTCCCATGGCGGAAGAATAAATATGAGGGAGCAGGAGATCCTATCAAATTATTGCTTGAGGAGGCCCTTGACAAATATAGGAATGTGATGATGGATAACTTTTCCCAGATCCTTCAATGAATACCTACTGGTGGCTCATATACATCCATCAACCACTCTGGAGGTGCCCCTCCTTTCAAGGAATAGGTCAACTTTGACATTCCTGTATTTGAAAGCCAGATAGATGGAGACATCATAGATAGATATTTAACTTTTCTGGAAGGGTATTTTTCGGTCCATTATTTCTCCGACTAAGAAAAGATTACTTTCACAACCCTCAAAGCTGCCCCGCATGTAAAAGACTAGTGGGAAACCTACTGTGAATAGAAGGATGAGAGGGAACCCTTTCTGTTGTCAGTCATACCAGTTGGAATTTGTTCCGAGATGACATCAATGAATAATATTATCCTATGGGGAGCTATGAGGACAAATACATCCAATGGACCATATTGTGGCAACAAATGGATCAAGATGTGCAGGAACTGAAGAATTTGTTCCATACCTTGCACAAAAATTTGGGTATTAAATATTTGGAGAGACATTTGGTGCTCAAGTACCGCAATTGTTTTCACAAATACATTCAGTATGAAATGGAGTTCCTCCACATTTCCTCTCTTGGCACGACATATCGATATGCCGCAATGATCGAGAAGAAATTTAAGCAAAATAAGTGAGACTTTGGATCTACGAATCCGAAGCCAGGGAAAGGTGCCCCTGAACTACAGAGCATGGGGCAAAACCAAAGTGAGAAACTCAAAAAAACAACAAAAATCCAAATAAGGACACGGGGAAGTGGTGTGAATTCCATAACAACCCCACTCACAACACAAACGAGTGTCAAGCCAAACAGTTATTTGTGGATGAATTAAAGGCACCCGAATGAGATGCATGTTCTGATCCTGAGTCAGAACTAGACAAGGGAAATGAAAAATGGAAGTAGATCATTGATGTGGATCCCAGTTCCATTGTTACCACCACCAAGCTGTAAGGGGAGGATCTAGAGGATCCAGAGGAGGGAGAGCGCCTCTTCCATTTGCAGATGTGGGTGAAGGGTTCTCCATTGTAGTTCCTTGTCGATAGCGGAAGCCAAAAGAACCTCATTTCAACAGAGGTCGTGAAGCGGATAGGCCTACCAACCATATAACACTCGTAACCATATACCATTGGGTGGCCTCATGAAGGAAGATATCTCCACATTCACCAACAGTGTCGCCTTTCGTACAACATCAAACCATTAACAAATGAGGTACTATGTGATGTTGCTCCTCTTGATGTGTCTGATTTATTATTGCGCCAACCATACTTGTGTAGGTGACATGCTATGTATGAGTCTAGGCCTCGTGTTGTTAATATTACTTTGGGAAATAAATTTTATAGGATACCGGAGGTAGTACTGCCTCCTGCCATATCTTTGACTACTGCAAAACAACGCAGTAAGCTTGTTTCCTAAACCAGGAATTTTATTTGCATTATAATTAGCCCACAAGGCAAGAAGAATACTGTGACCACAGCCTCAAAACAAGTTTCCCCTGCATGGTAGCAGCATATGGACAAATTCATGGAGGAATACGAGGACATTTTCTCCTCACCCACAAAGGTCCCTCTACACTATCAAGTCAAGCACTCCATTGATCTGAATGCAAGCACGTCGCCGCTTGATGTTTCCATACCTCATGCGACCACATAGGAAAAATTCACACATGTACTATCTGAGGTTGACAAAGTAACCAAATATATGGAAAGCATCCAACACATCCACCAACAGGTCCATGATATCTTCAACAAATCCAATACCAAGTTCAGCAGAATTTGCCTCATCTCATGGAGGAACTCAATGCAATGGGGACTGTTGCTTCCTAAGGGGTGAGGAATGATCTAGGTGGATATTAGTGGCCACCCAACTATTCCATTTGGACCCCCACCATTGGTTCTTTTAGCTTTTTAGTCTCAGCACATCTTACTATTTTGAGCATTTTTCGGGTCCTGAACTTTCGAAGCCGTTTTGAGGCCCTAAACGAGGTTTTTTGGGAAAAAACGGAGAAACATAGGTTGTAGATTGATCTTTCTCACTCAAAATTTGTAGTCCTCAGATAGATATTCCTAATGAGGTATTGAGCGCGTCAAACGGAGATCGTATGCCAAAGTTACGCCCATAGGGAGATTGATGTACCAATTTACGCAAATGAGGCCCATGGTTTTGGCGCTTCATCTCCTAGGGTTAGGTTTTTGGACATTTAGGGTTTTCCATTGTTTCTCAACAATAAAAAGGCCTTCGAGCCTCATTGTAACACATTTTAGAGGCCTATATCCACCATATCTCTTCTTAGAGATAAGCCTACCAGTGCCCTATCTAGTTTTTTTACATTATGTCCTTAAGCATATTTCTCGTATATGATATTAATGAAATGAAGTTTTATTTCCACTGAATATATGTATTTATGTTTATTTATGTATATTATTGTGTTCCTACATAAATCTAGATCAGTGGTATCAGAGTGGTCTGCTCTTTCTATTTTTTTTCTTTGCATGTCCCCAATGAGGTCAGGTTTTAAGGAGTTAGGGTTCAATTTGGTTGAACCCTTACAAGATCAGCCTCGTAAATCACAACGTCCTCCAATGGTGGAAGAAAATAAATATGAGGGAGCAAGATATCCTAAAAAATTATTGCTCAAGGAGGCCCTCAAGAAACAGAGGAATGCAATGATGGATAACTTTGCCCAGATCCTTCAACGGTTGCCCACCGGCAATGTATCTACATCCAAGAGACACTCTGGAGGCACCTATCCTTTCAAGTTACAGGTAAACTTAGACATTCCATATTTGAAGGCCAAATATATACAGACACCGTAGATAGATGGTTAAATTTGTTGGAAGGGTATTTCTCGGTCCATGATTTCTCGGATCAAGAAAAGATTACTTTTTCACTCCTTAAAGCTTCCCCCCATGTCAAAGACTGGTGGGAAACCTACTATGAAAATAAGGATGAGAGGGAACCCTCTCTATTCTCAGATACACCCACTTGGAATTCATTTTGAGATGGCATCAATGAATAATATTATGTTGTGGGGAGCTATGAGGACAAAGACATCCAATGGACCACGTTGCGGCAACAAAGGGATCAAGATGTGCAAGAACTGATGAATTTTTTCCATACCCTATGCACAAAGTTGGGTATTAAAGATTCAGAGAGACATTTAGTGCTCAAGTACCATAGTTTTTTGCACAGATACATTCCATAGGAAATAGAGTTCCTTGACATATCCTCGCTTGGCATGACATATCGCTATGAAGTCAAGATAGAGCATAAATTTAAGCAGAAGAAGCGAGACTTTGGATACGTGAATCTAAAGTTGGGGAAAGGCACCCCCGAACTGAAAAAAAAACTAGAAAATCCAAAGCGGGGTGACTTAGAACAACACCACAAATCCAAATAAGGACACAGGGAAGTGGTGTGAATTTCATAACAGTCCCACTCACAACACAAACGCGTTTTGGGCCAAACATTCATTGGTAGCCATACTAAAGGAACCTGAATAAGATGCATGTTCTGATCTTGAGTCACAACTAGACAATGGAAATGACAAAGGGAATCAGATCATTGATACAGATCCCAGTGCCACTGTTGCCACCACCAAGCTCCAGGGGGAGGATCCTGAGGATCCAGAAGAGGCAGAGTGCCTCTTCCATTCGCAGATGTGGGTGAATGGTTCTCCACTACAGTTCCTTGTCAATAGTGGAAGCCAAAATAACCTCATTTTAGAAAAGGTCTTGAAGCGGCTCCCCTTATTGACCATAACACACCCACAACTGTATACCATCTGGTGGCTTCAAGAAAGAAGAGATCTCCGCGTCCGCAAACAGGGCAGCCTTTCGTACAACATCAAGCCATTCACAGATAAGGTACTTTGAGATGTTTCTCCTCTTGATGTGTCTGATGTATTATTGGGCCAACCATACTTGTGGAGGGGACATGTTGTGTATGAGTCTAGGCCTCATTCAGTTATTATTACTTTGGGAAATAAATTGTACAGGATATCGAAGGTAGTATCACCTCTTGCCATCTCTTTGACTACCGTAAAACAACGCAGTAAGCTTGTTTCCCAGACCAGGAATTTTGTTTGCAATAAAAATTTTCCATAAGGAAAGAATAATACCATGACCAAAACCTCAAAATAGGGCTCCCCTACATGGCAACAGTAGATGGACAAAGTCATCGAGGAATACGAGGAAATTTTCTCCTCACCCACAAAGGTCCCTATACATTTTCAGGTCAAGAACTCCATTGATTAGACCCCAGGCGCGCCGCCACCTGATGTTTCCATACCTCATGCAACCACATAGACATAATCCACACATGTACTGTTTAAGGCTGATAAAGCAACCAAATTTATGCAATGCATCCAGCACGTCCGCCAACAGGACCATGACATCTTTGACAAGAGGGATTCAACGCAATGGACCATTACTTCCTAAGGGGGTAAGAATGATCCATGTGGATATTGGTGGCCACCCACCTATTCCATTTGGAACCCCACCATCAGTTCTTTCATTTTTTCAGTTTCAACACAACTTACTATTTTTAGCATTTTTTTCAGGTCCTGAACTTCCAGAGCCATTTTGAGGCCCTAAACAATGTGTTTTGGGAAAACCAAGAGAAAATTGGTGTTTGCATCTATGTTTCTCACTCAAAATTTCTAATGAGGTATTGAGCACATCAAAAAGATATCGTATGCCAAAGTTACATCCCCAGGAAGATTGATGTACCAATTTACCCAAACAAGGCCCACAGTTTTAGCGCTTCATCTCCTAGGGTTAGGATTTTGGATAATTAGGGTTTTCCATTGTTTCTAAACAATAAAAAGACCTTCGAGCCTCATTGTAACACAGTTCAGAGGCTTGTAGCTGCCACATCTCTTCTCAAAGGTAAGCCTACCATCGCCCTAGCTAGTTTATGTATTGAAGCATATTTCTGTTATATGATATTAATGAAATGAAGTTTTATTTCCACTGCATCTCTATATTTATGTTTATTTCTGTATATTATTACATTCATGCATAAATTCGGAACAGTGGTATCAGAGTGGTCTACTCTTTCTCTATTTTTATTTTCATGTCCCCAACGAGGTCAGGGTATAGGGAGTTAGGGCTCGATCTGGTTGAACCCTTGTGAGATCAGCCTTGCCAACCCAGACGACTTCCCATGGAGAAATAAAAGAAAGACAAGGGAGCAGGGGATCCTATAAAATTAATGCTCAAGGAGGCCCTTGAGAAACAGGGCAACGCGATGATGGATGACTTTGCCCATATCCTTCAACAACTACCTATCGGCGATGCATCTACATACAACAGCCACTCTGGAGGCGTCTCTGCTTTCAAGTTACAGGTCAGCTTCGACATTCCTATATTTGAAGGCCAACTAGATGCAGTCATCGTAGATAGATGGTTAAATTTGCTGGAAGGGCATTTCTCAATCCATCATTTCTCCAACTGAGAAAATATTACTTTTACACTCCTCAAAGTTTCCCCGCATGTCAAAGACTGTTGGGAAACCTACGGTGAGTAGAAGGACGAGAGGGAAACCTCTCTGTTCTTGGCCGCACCCACTTGGAATTTGTTCCGAGATGGCATCAAGGAACAATATTACCCTATGGGGAACTATGAGGACAAATACATCTAATGGACCACGTTGTGGTAACAAAGGGATCAAGATGTGCATGAACACATGAATCTTTTCCATACCCTACACACAAAGCTGGGTATTAAATATTTAGAGACATTTGGTGCTTAAGTACCATAGTTGTTTGCACAGATACATTCAAAAGGAAATGGATTTCCTCAACATTTCCTCGATTAGCATGACATATCTCTATGCCGCCAAGATCGAGAAGAAATTTAAGCAGAAGAATCGAGATGTTGGATCCGCGAATCCAAAGCCAGGGAAAGGCGCCCCCGAACCATAGAACAAGGGGCAAATACAAAGTAGGGAAACTCATAACAACACCACAAATCTAAAGAAGGACACGGGGAAGTGGTGTGAATTTCATAAAAACCCCACTCACAAACAAATGAGTATCAGACCAAACAGTCGTTGGTGGCCAAACTAAAGGCACCCAAATCAGATGCATGTTCTGATCCTGACTCAAAACCAGACAAGGGCAATGAAAAATGGAAGAAGCTCATTGATGTGGATGCTAGTTCCATTTTTTCCACCACCAAGCTCCAGGGAGAGGATCCTGAGGATCCAGAGGAGGGGTAGTGCCTCTTCCATTCGGAGGTGGGTGAAGGGTTCTCCATTGCAGTTCCTTGTCGATAGCGGAAGGAAAAAGAACCTCATTTCAGCAAAGGTTGTGAAGTGTCTCAGCCTACCAACCATAGCACACACGAAACTGTATACCATTGGGTGGATTCACGAAGGAAAATATCTCCGCATCTTCCAATAGTGCCGCCTTCCGTATAGCATCAAGCCATTCACAGATGAGTTATTTTGTGATGTTGGTCCTCTTGATGTGTCTGATGTATTATTAAGCCAACCATACTTGTGGAGGCGACATGATGTGTATGAGTCTAGACCTCATGATGTTATTATTACTTTGGGAAATAAATTGTACAGGATACCGGGGGTAGTACCACCTCTTTCCATCTCTTTGACTACTATAAAACAGCATCGTAAGCTTGTTTCCCAAACCAGGAATTTTATTTGCATTACAATTCACCCACAAGGTAGGAAGAATACCATGACCAAAGCCTTAAAACAGGACTCCCCTGCACGTCAACAGTAGATGGATAAAGTAGTGGAGGAGTATGAGGACATTTTCTCCTCACCCACAAATTTAACTCTACACTGTCAGGTCAAGCACTCCATTGATCTGAAACTAGGTGCGCCACCACCTGATGTTTCCATACCTCATGTGACCAAACATACAGAATCCACACAAGTAATTTTTGAGGCTAATAAAGAAACGGAATTTATGGAATGCATCCAGCACGTACGCCAACAAGTCCATGACATCTTCGACAAATCCAATACCAAGTTCAACAGAATTTTCCTCATCTCATGGAGGAAATCAACGCAATGGGGACCAGTTCTTCCTAAGAGGGAGAGGAATGATCCAGGTGGATATTGGTGGCCACCCACCTATTCCATTTGGACGCCCACCATCGGTTCTTTCAGTTTTTCTGTTTAAGCACAACTTACTATTTTTAGCAATTTTTTGGGTCCTAAACTTCCAGAGGCGTTTTGAGGCCATATATGACGTCCTTTGGGAAAATTGAGACTTCACTCAAAATTTGTATTCCTCAGCTAGATCTTTCTAGGAGGTATTGAGCGTGTCAAACAGAGATCATATGCCAATGTTACGTACCTGAGAATATTGATGTACCAATTTACCCAAACGGGACCCACATTTTTGGCGTTTCACCTCCTAGGGTTAGTTTTTTGGATATTTAGGGTTTTCCACTGTTTCTAAACAATAAATAGGCCTTCAAGTCTCATTGTAACACAGTTCAGAGGCTTGTAGCCACCACTTCTCTTCTCAGAGATATGCCTACCAACGCCCTAGCTAGTTTATTTCCATTATGTCTGTAAGTATATTTCTATTATATGATAGTAATGAAATGAAGTTTTATTTCTGCCACATCTCTATATTTCTGTTTATTTATGTATATTATTATGTTTGTGCATAAATATGGAGCGATGGTATCAGAGCAGTCTACACTTTTTTCTGTTTTTCTTTGCATGTCCCCAATGAGGTTTAGGGTATAAGGAGTTACGGCTAAATCTAGTTGAACCCTCGCAATATCAGCCTCGCAAACCCCGATGACCTCCCATGGCAGAAGAAAATTAGTATGAGGGAACAAGAGATCATATCAAATTATTTCTCGAGGAGGCCCTAAAGAAACAAAGGAACATGATGATGGATAACTTTGCCCAGATCCTTCAACGGCTGCCCACCAGCTGTGCATCTACATCCAGCAGCCACTCTGGAGGCACCTCTCCTTTCAAGGTAGAAGTCAACTTCGAAATTCCTATATTTGAAGGCCAGATAGATGCATATGACGTAGATAGATGTTTAAATTTTTTGGAAGGGTATTTCTCAGAACATGACTTCTCCGACCGAGAAAAGACTACTTTTGCACTCCCTTGGGTTTATAATATCAATCCCTTGGGTTTATTAATCTAAGGCTTCATATTTCTTGGGTTTAATATGACCCTTACTTTTATAATCCCTTGGGTTTTTAGTATTAATCTGTAGAGTTTATTATTCCCTTCGGTTTAGAATATCAATCACGATCAACCATGTTTGATAAATTCAATCATGGTCAATCATGATCCAATGTTGGATTATGATAAATATTGTCTCAATATGAGAATCAACCATGTCCAACCATGGTGAAATGTCACATTGTGACAAATATTCTCAATCATGGTCAACCATGGTCCAACGTCACATTGTGACAAAGAATGACTCAATATAGAAACCAAACATGGTCAACCAAAGTCAACCAATTTTATTTTAGTGTTTATAATATTTATCTTAGGGATCATATACCTTGGGTTTAATATTATTCCCTTGGTTTCATAATCCATTTGGTTTTAGTATTAATCCCTTGGGTTTATAATATCAATACCTTGGGTTTATTATTCTCTTGGGTTTATATTTTCAATAATGGTCAATGATGGTCAACCATGACCATCCATTGGGCTTATAATCCCTTGGGTTTTTAGTATATCTATTGAGGTCCATTAATTCCCTTCGGTTTATTAATTTAAGAATTCATATTTTCCTTGGGTTTATTAATCTAAGGATTCATATTTTTAATCTAAGGGTTCATATTTCTAGGGTTTAATATTATTCACGTAAGTTTATAATCCCTTGGGTTTTTAGTATTAATTTGTAGGTTTTTTAGTATATGTACCGAAGTCTGTTGATATGCACATTAGTGTATATATAGTTAAGTACATTAATGTACATTTGAATACATTTATACACTAATTAACATTAAAATACATTAATATACCGCTATGTATAATAAAGTTCATTACATATACATAAATGGACAATATTGTATATGGAAGTTCATATACAATATAAAAACGGTGTTGTATATTGATGTGTATTTATAAATGTTGTTGTTAAGTACATTAATATGCATTTCAATACTTTGATATACTAATTTACATTAAAATACATTAATGTCGTGATATGCACAATAATGTTTAATGTTCATTACATACATATAAATGGGAAATATTGTATATGGAAGTTCATATAAATTTATAAGTTCATATACAATATATGGAAATATTGTATATTGTTGTGTATTTTTAAATGTGGTTCTTAAGTACATTAATATACATTTCAATTCATTTATATACTAATTTACATTAAAACACATTAATATACTGATATGCATAATAATTTTCAATATATATATGGACAATATTGTATATGGAAGTTATAAAATAATTTAGGAAAAAAAAATGAAGACATGGCCAAAGTTAGGGTTTCGCGAAGCTCTGCTATTGTTGTTGCCAACGTTGAGGCCCCTGATTCACTTCGTTCTGTTGATGCTACCAAGAAGGAACCAGTGGCTGCAATAGTTGCAGCCCCCAGCCGAGAGACGCCCTTGCCCGGATTGAAGGCTTCAAAAAATTTTGCAGTTGCCGCCAGAACTGATGGTGCACTTTGTGCAGACTCCATAGCCATGGAAGAATAGGTTGCCGATGCATTAGTTCCTATGGTTTCTCCCCAAAAAAGCAGGGGCATGACCCTTATTCTACTTGGTAACGGAGCTCCTCACAATGCAGATGCGACAGGCTTCATCAAACACATAGACTCAGCCTCGTGGTAGCTGTGCCTTCCATATCTGTTTGCTGGGTGCGCGGAGGAGTCTCTATTGGCTGGAAAAACCCAGTTCCATGGCACACATCCTCACCTTGCAACTTCCTTCAAACCCCAACAAGGCCTGGAGGAGATGGAATACCAGAGAGCCATTTCGTTCACACCTCACATCTGCAATGGTAAGCAAAGGTCTACAGATCTCTCTACCCCTTTTTATATCCAGATCTCGATTCTATCAGGCAAAACCATGCTGCATTGGGTGAGCTCAATAGATCTAGTGAAGGACCTCTTGCTAGACATTGAACATAGGCTGAGGATTCCCTCTGCCCTTTAGAGACTTCTCTATGAAGGTAAACAACTTAAGGAACCTCTTCCCCTCTTTGTTTACAATATTGAAAGAAATGCTTCTATTGTGTTAACCCTTCGTCTGAGAGGGGGCGCTGTTGGATAGTCATCATCAGCTCCTGCTTTCTCCTTCAAAGATGTTGTCCATGCTCAGATACCCAAGAAATCAGCTCCACTAGCTGAAGCTCCCAAGCCTTTTCTGATGGAAAAATGGAGGAAATTCCCTCCATAGAAATATCACGTCCAACACTGCATGATCAATTCCAAAATTATGCAGAATTCGACATCATTTGCAGATTTAATGGACTATGGCCGCACTTTGCAGATCTATACCAATGGGTCCACTCCAACTGGACCAACAACTGCAAGGTTTTATTTTTCTCAAAGGGTTTCTTCATTTTTGTGTTTGCTTTCAGCGAAGACTGTCAAAAATCCCTAGGCCCTTGGTTTCAGGGATCAGTCGGGCTATTCCTCACCCCTTGGTTCCCAGACTTTGATCCCTCCACAATAGTTATCACCAAGCTACCCATTTGGGTCAGACTTCCTAACCTCCTTGTGCATCTATGTCACTTCGTTGTTTTTTAAGGGATTGGAAACACTCTAGGCTGCTTTCTGGCTACAAACCCCTCAAGGGGGGAAAGGGTATTTACACCTTTGGAAAAATCTATGCAGAAATAGACATGAGAAAATGTCTAACCGATCAGATCAATCTCAAAATTGGGGATTTCCTTTGGACATAGACCCTAGACTACGAGAACATAGCCTTCTGATGCCATCACTGCCATCAAACAGGGCACCTTTAGAACTCCTGCACCGTGTTCCTTTCCCAAAAGAATAAAATCAATCGCAAGATGAAATCCAAAAGCTTGAAACCATGTGATCCACCCCCCATGGATGACATAGATTCCTTCAGCTCAGATGAAGAGGAGAATGTTGCAGAAGGGGAGGAAGCAAATAAATCACAGGATATGCCCTCGGCTAGCCCTGAGGAATCCAATGCACCACTAAACTCGTAGAAAAGAACTCATGAGTCTTCCCCCTCTAATTCATACAAGGAGACCTCTCCTTCAACCAAGAATAGTCTGCAAGTGGTTCCTGCCCAGCCGCATCATATTGGCTAGGTCAATGTCAGTAAAAAGAAAGGGAAGAAATGTCGTATCGAAGATTCGACCCATTCTAGGTAGAATCCTATGTCTGGCCTTTGTTTCCATGTTACCCCTTGTTTCCTTTTTTCTTATTTCAGTGCTTATTCCATGGTTACTTATCGGGGCCGAGGTGGATAGTTTATCTTTTCCGGCTTCCTGTTATCTAGCTTCTCTTGATTGTAGCTTCATATTGTACCATATGGTTTCTTAATAGAATTACTCTTACTGAGAAAAAAATATATTGTATATGGAAGTTCATATAAATGTAAAAATTCATATATAATATACGGACAAAATTGTATATTGATATGTATTTACAAATGTGATTGTTAAGTACATTAATTTACATTGATATGCATTGATATACTAATTTACATTAAAATACATTAATATATTGATATGCACAATAATGTTCATTTCATATATATAAATAGACAATATTGTATATGGAAGTTGACATAAATGTAAAATTTCATATACAATATATGGACAATATTGTATATTAATGTGTATTTATAAATGTGGTTGATATAGACTGATATATCAACCACATTTATTAATGTCATTGTGCTAGTAAAGTTATATTTCTTATTAGAAAATTTTATTTATGAACTTTACTTATGAATTTATGTAGATTTCATATTATGAAAATATCCTAGAATTGTTTGACCTCTCCTAACCATTAGATTCTGAGATCTACAACCCACATAAAAATGTCCAAACTTTCCAAATGAAGTGAAATTTAAAACTTGAAACAATGGCAAAATAATTAAATGTATCAATTACATATCTCCTTGGAGATGCTATCTGTGTAAATTCAAGTAATATTTAGAAGGTCCATATATTATTCATATTCCTTCTCTTCACCCCATCAACACTCAATCTAAAGGTTTACAATTTCTAGAATAGTTAAAATTTTCTTTAGGTGTGGATCACAGATATGTGGATTGTAGATTCCAAGAAATAGAATATGACACCAATTGCAATTTCAAGGAAACATAATATAACTTGCAAAATAACATCAAATTATTGGCAGGGAAAGATTCAACCAACAGATCGGAATGAGCAAAGGAAAATAAAAATAAAAATTGGTGTAGTATCCAAAGAATATGTACATACAAATTTACAATCCAGAAGCCTCAATTAAATAATTTTCATATATTTACTATTTTTATTTATGATAATAATATTGAGAGCCCAGAACTTCACCAAGACAAAAAAACCATTGATTTATATCATTCATTAATCACTAATATTTATACATTCAAAAGACCGTTGGGAGAAAATTAGTTTGTATAACTTCTCTCCATAAGGGAATAACAGAAAATAACTAACCACAAATCCCGAAGGATTATTTTAACATCTCCCCTTAATCATAAGGGATATCTAACATGCCAAGTAAAGATCTGAACTTTTCAAAATTTTCACGTCCTAGCGTTTTGGTAAATATATCAGCAATTTGTTCTAAAGTAGGACAATGTGTCAGATGAATTGTTTTGGCCTCTACATGATGTCAAATCAAATGATACTTGGTGTTGATATGTTTGGTTCGATCATGGAACTTAGGGTTCTTAGCCAAATGAATTGTACAAGATTTGTAAACAAATAGAGGAGTTGAGGCTTTTTGTTTCTCCTCCAAATCTTCAAGTATTTTCCGAAGTCAAATTATTTCCTTAGTGGTTTGAGCTGCTACAACATATTCAGCTTCAGTGATAGAATCAATAGGAACATATTGTTTGCGTGATCTCCAGCTGATGGTTGTTGATCTAAGATTCATCGAATATCTAGAAGTTGAGACTCCATTTTCTTTATCTCCATCAAAATCTAAATTTGAATAACCAGCAAGATGGAATTATAAAACTTTGGAATATTTTATGTCATAAGTTTGAGTTTCCTTTAGATATTTAAAAACTCTTTTTTCTGCTACCCAATGCCCCTCACAAGGATGATGCATAAACCTAGAAAGTATTCCAACAGCAAAGGTTATATCAAGACAAGTAATAACAAATAAATCAAACTTCCAACAAGTTTCATGTACTTTGTTGGATCTTCAAATGGCTTTCCTTCTTCAGAAGTGATTTTAAAATTCTGCTCCATTGGAGTAGCAACATGATTACATTCTGTCATACTATATATTTTCATTAACTTATCAACATATTTCTTCTGAGAGATGAAAATATGTTGTGGTGTTTGATCAACTTCAATTCCAAGATAATATTGACGTAAACCTAAATCTGTCATATCAAAAACCTTTCTCAAATCCTTCTTTATTGATTATATATATTCATCATCGTTTCATGTGATCATCAAATCATGAACATATACAACTAATCTTCCAACTTTCTTAACGAAAAGAGTTGCATCATCTAGGTCAAAATGTGTATGGTTTAATTTAAGAAGATGTTCTGTTAGTTTCTCATACCATGCTCGTGGTGCTTATTTCAAGATGTACAAAGACTTCATTAGTTTGCAAACTTTTTATTCTTTACCTTTAACGGAAAAACATTCTGGCTAAAACATGTAAACATCTTCTTTCAAATATCCATTTAAAAGGGCAGTTTTGACATCCATATGATAAATTTTCCATTCTTTCTGAGTTGCAATAGAAAACAAAGATCTAATAGTGCCCCATTTAGTTGTAGGAGAAAAATTCTATGTATATTTGATACCCTCTTTATGTGCATATCCCTTCGCTACAAGTCTTCATTTTTGTTTTTCTAGTGAACCATTAGCTTTATACTTAGTTTTATAAATCAATTTGCAACCAATATGTTTGATGCCAGCAGGAGGATCCACCAACCTCCATGTGTCATTTTTTATGAGAGAATCATATTCCTTTTGCATTCCATCTTTCCACTGTTCATTTCTAACAGCTTCTTCAAAGTAGGTAGGTTCTCAATCCATAGAAAAATTAAATTCACAGTGAGAATAGGTACCTTAGGAACTTCCAGCCTTAAACTCATCATATTTCTTTAGCAATGTTAGAATACGAGTTGAAATTTGTAAAGGTTGTGTATGAAGTTGTTTGGGAAGTTAGAGAAGTTTCTCATCTTCTCCATCTAGTTCAGTTCTTGCCATTCTTGTTATTATTTCTATAGAAACACTTGCATCAACCAATTCCTCATAAGCAACAATGGAATTATCATCATCAACCAATTTATCATCATTGAGAGAAGGAAACTGCACAAAATGATATAATATAGGAATCCCCCCTTCAGGATGGGAAAGTATATTATTTGGTTCATAATAAACCTTTTGAGGCACAAACTTTTCTATCTGATTAAGGTGTCTATCAATAGTGAGGGAACCTTTATCAGTTTCAAGAAAACATACATATCTTTACAAAAAAAAAAAAAAAAATCTCTTCATCATACAATCAGTATACCTTAGAAGTCATGGAATACCCTAAAAATATACATTTTCTCCTTCATTCACTTAGCTTATTCCTCTCATGTTGAGGAATCAAAGAATAACATTGAGAACCAAAAAATAGGAAATGTTTAACAGCAGGAAGATGACTATACCACATTTCATATGGAGTTTTCTTGTTAATGACAGAGAAAGGGAACCGATTTCTAATGTATGTCATACAAAACACGACTTCTCCCCAAAACATCAATTTTACATTCTTAAAAAACATCATTGACCTTACCATATCAAGAAATGTTATTTTCATTCGTTCAACAACACCGTTTTGTTGTGGATTATATGGTACTATGGTCTAGTGTTTGATTCCATTCTCTTGAAAATATGTTTCAAAAGAATGTGAAGTATATTCTCCATTATCATTCCTTATAGTACCAATAGTAAGTTGTGATTCATTTGTTATCAAGAGATGAAATTTTTTAAACACATGAAAACTTGTTATTTTTCTTTAAGCAGATAAACCCAGCACATCCTCGAATAATCATCAATAAAAGTGACTATGTATTTATTTCCATTCACAGTTGGTATAGGAATTTTACCACATAAATTAGTGTATGACGCTTAATTTCCTTGTAGCTCTAGACTTAGAATTCTGAAAATATTATTTGTGATGCTTGCCCAATATACAAGCATTACATGGGGCCAATTTTCTAGGAACTGTTGGATGTCCGTTAATCCCCTATTGTTTCATAATTAACATGACCGAAGTCTGCATGTCATAATAAAGAAGATGACAGAGTATCATTTTGCTGAAAAAAATAAGTTTTGTTCAATGCAACATTCGACATACCATGCAACTTCAATAATTTATCTTCTTCCACACCATTCATTACAGTTTTATTGTCAACCGCTCTTCTAATTTCTACTTTATCATCAAATATGTGAATGGAATGTCCCTGTTGTCTTATTCGTATGAGAGATAACAAATTTATTTGGAACTTTGGAATGTAAAGAACATCATTCAAAATATAATTTGAAAGTCCAGGAATTTTTAACTGAATTGAATCAATCCCTGATGGTTTGATTTGAGACTTATCAGCAGAATAAACTACTTTGTCAATATTATGACTAAATTGATCGAACAAATCTCTTCGAAAGGTCATATTACAAGTGACACCTATGTCTAGAATCCAACTATCATACCATGAAGAAAAATAAGTACTTAAAGCTTCTTCCATGTGGAAATTACAATGAGAAACAACATAATGAGCATTTCTCAGAAGACTGTTCTTTGTCTAGAATTATATGATCTTTCTTTTCAAGAAATTGTTCTCTTCTTTCATTAATTTTCTCCGAGGGAATTCTAAAATTTGCAGCAGTATGTCACATTTACCACATCTAAAACATTTTACAGCTGTTTTATCAGAAAAATTTCTTTGTTTTTCATTCTGTTGTCTATCTCCTCGAATATTTCTCCCCCGTGCTTCTATAATTCTTCCTACCTCAACCTCTATTACCCTTAGTATTTATGAAATATTCCTCTTGATTTATTTGGTCTTTTTGAGAAAGACATAGGGTTTTGGTATTAGAACTATGTGATGCTTCTTTCTTGCCAAAATCCTTCTCTCTTTCTGCAATTTTCCCTACTAATTTGTAAAAATCTAAAACTTTTAATTTCCCACTAACTTGGATAGATTCCAAGTAGTGTGAATAACTAGGATAAAGAGATTTTATAAAGGAAGTAAGTGGAAAATCAACTTTAAGTCTAGTGTATTCAATTTCATGATTGATGGCTTTAATTTCAGAGGAAAGTTTTAGAGGATCATTATCGCTCATTTCCATATTAAATAACTTCAGCAATAACTAAATTACGTCCAATTCAGAATGTGAATCATAAAGATGTGAATCATAAAGTTATTTTAATTTTTTTATGGAATCATAAGATGTTTTACACTGAACAATGTAATTTCTTACCTTTTCTGAGACTAAAGTGGAGATTAAGGCATAAGCCTTCTTATCCTTACTTTTTCAGATTGCTAGTTGTTTCCACTCATCAGGCTTCTCTAGTGCATTCTCTCCTTCTCCTTCACAGACTCCATCCCATAAATCATTTAAGGTAAGTATATTTTTAACTTTCTTAAACCATTCCTGGTAATTTTCTTTTCCAGAAAATACCACTTGAATTAAAGATATGAGAAAGTTCATATTTAAAAAAACTGTTTTAAATCACTAGCACCCTTAAAATAAAAACAAATTTAATCACTTCCAAACAGAAAATCCTCTTATAAATACTCTGTTCTTAAAAAATACTTTTTTTAATCTTGCAGATTCACTAAAGATCTCTAGAGATTATAGGCACAGATTTCTCATTTTTTTTTATTTAAATTGAGTTCTTTGATTCTAACTTCTAGAATCCATTTGTTTTTTAAAACTGAGATTCATGTTTAAACTTGCAGATTAATAATCAACATTCAGCAGTACAGTACCAATCCAAAACTCTGTCAATAATCAATGTACAACAATATGGTACCAACCCAAAAAAAAAGAAAAACCAAGCATTTGGTGGTTTCTTTTTATTTCAATTATTTTATTAAATTTAAAAAATTATGTCTCGGACTATATTTCACCTAAGCACAAGCAACCGACAAGGTTACCTCTTCCGTTTTTTTATTGATCACACTACTTGATTTAACCTCTGCACTGGCCACCAATCACGGGTCTGGTTGATCACTTAAATACCTCAACACTGCAGATCAAGCAATCAAATGCACACATATGCTGACAACCTCTCTTACACGCAAATTGACGTCCCCTCTTACACACAAATGCATCCAAACCAAACGCTGCAAACACATCAACATTCACAGCAAACCCATCTGCTCTTACACACAGATGCATCCAAACGCTGCAAGCACAGCATCAGTTCACAGCACCGTGAAGCCTTCAACAGAGAGCTACCACAAAAAGGTTGTTTCAATCATCCAGGATCAACCAGTCTTTTAAAAAATGGTTCAAACTGCCAGCAGATCGATGCCTTCGAGCCAGCTCTGATACTACTGATAACTGAAAACTTCACCAACGCAAAAAAAAACCATCGATTGCATATTATTCATTAATCACTAATATTTATACATTCAAAATACCGCTATACAGAAATAACAGAAAATAACTAACCACAAATATCAAAAAATTAGTTTAACAAATATGATATTATGAATTACATATCATCCAACTCTAAAAACATTCTAATTTAACAATGATCAAAGAAACTAATTACAACGGATGCTCATTGGCTAATCATTATCCTCTGCAGAACTGCCAATGGTAGACTATATGATAAAAAAACTTATTACCACGTTTAGCTATTACCAAGGCATTCTCTTGCCAAAAAAACGATAGGGTGTAAAATAAATCTCGGGAGAAGTGAAGGGTGAAATGCTTTTATTTTCTTGCCAAAAAACAGATACAGAGTTTATCTTATATTAATATATAATTAAAGGAAAAGAAAAAAACAAATTGATAGAATAAATCAAAAATCAGATTGAAGTAAAAGCTAAAAAATAAAACTATAGAAATCCAACTGTGAAATTCACACTTTGACTATGATTAAAAAAAAAAAAAAAAAAACAAAACATGTTACCATGCCTTGCTATGACGAAGGTATTCTCTTGCAAAAAAGCGATAGGGTGGAAAATTTTGGGAGAAGTCAAGATTGAAATACTTTTCTTTTGTTACTAAAAACAGATACAGATCGTTTATCTAATATCAATATATAATAGTAAAGAAAAAAAAAACAATAAAAGAGAATAAATCAAAAATCATATGCAAAGAAAAGCTAAAAAAAAGTTGAAAATTTATTTGGATAAGAGTGAGAAATTCTAAGTGAATCAAAGTCATTTGGTAGGGAGCCTGACCAACGAGTAATTCTAATGAATCAGTCTAGCAACCAGTAATGATTGTCCAGTTTTCCACTGTATAAAAATAAAATCACAGCCAAAAAATCCCATCGTGCCTGATAGTTTTATAAATAATTCGGATATCATTTTCATCATATCCTGTGATTTTTCTGTACCTATTGTCTTGTTTCAGACATAAAACATGGAAGACGTTTTTAGGCGAATGAAGGCCACATGCCCAAGGTGCAAATCGTGGGAACATACGAAATTCAGATTTCTAAATAACAAGAGACTCTCTAAAAGGTTGCAGCCAAGATATATCTGTAGGAGGTGTGATAAATACTTCACTCTAGGTGGCAAATTGTACAACACTTCTTTACGCTCGCCTTCAAAAGCCAGAATATTTCCTATTAGGCCATGCCCAGGCAATGAGGCTGTTGCTTCTCCTTCTTGTATGAATTCATGCAACAGTTACACATTCAATAGATTGCATGCAGGGACTCCTTCAAATAGTTGTTGCATGCACAGGACAGTTATGGCAGGAGCTTGCAAGACATTTCAGAGAGGTCAGGGGCAAGCATGTTGTGGGACACAGCCTACCTTAAGGTTGCAGTCACATGGTACAGATTTTTGTGGGTATTCAGGAAGACATATGTGCCATCGTTGTTTGGAGAATTCATGCAGTATTACTAATGCAGGAAGCTGCAATGGAAGCATTGGAATGTGGTGGCCACATGATGATGGATCATCCCAGATTTATGGCACAACTTGTGACTCAGGAGTTGATGTCATTCCTGTGACATTTCTGCAAAATTTTCAAGAAGATGTGATTCTGGGAAATCAAGGAATTAACAAGTGCCTCAATACTATTCCACCTTTCAATAATATTGAGCTGAGTGAGCAATATGGGTTATCCAAGGAAAGAGATCTGGACGCTAGTGTGTTGCTGTCAGAATCCTCTGTAGAAAAAGCTGCCGATGGAATATCAATTGCTGGAGGAAAAGGACAAGAAGAGGACACTGAAGAGAGTAGCACTAATTTGCTTAGCCAGAAAAACACGGTGTTACATTCAGAATTGAATAATGATTTCCCTGCAGGATCATATGTTCTGGAAGAAGAAAATGAATGGTTGAATATGGAATTTATTGGGCAGGGCGAAGAAAGAAAGAGTAGTGCAAATGGAGGAGACAGTGCAATTTCTGGTACAGGATTAGAAGATAATTTAGAGGTATGCATGGGATTGGAACCATATGATTTTCGCTGGTGGAAGGCACCAACTGATTCTGGAATTGATGCTAATCACATGGGTGAAAACGTGGGAGTTTTTCAAGGAGATTGCACCGTGAAAGACATTGTCAATATGTTGATGTTTTGATAGTAGAATTCGGTATGCATCTAGTTTTTGGAAATTTCCGTCATATATTCCTTATAAGACAGAAAATGCCTGTACAGATGTGTATATATGAAAACAGTATAGAAACCAGTAGAGATTCTTGAATATATAGTATGAAACCCATGGCATGGAAATATACTGTGGATTAAGTATTTTGATTTATAGGTCTGTATATATCTGATAACGCATTTTGGCTTTGAGAATATAAACCCTTCGTAGTTTTTTTTAACTGAATCAAAGGTCTCTTTACGTATATACTAGCAATGTTTATGTTAATTGCAGTAAATTCCTGGTTAATTCTTTTGATATTGCGAAAAAATAATTTCGGAATGCTTTTGAACTGAATAAAGCATCGCCTTCAATGTGCACTTCACGCGTTTTTATCTGGGGTAATGGCGCTCCAGAGCCACAGCCTGTGCCAATCTTCAAGCCATGTTTACACATAAAATTTTGAGAATAAAACTACAAATATTTCATTGAACAGATGGGGCTTACGTAGCTCTTTAGAGAGACGATCAAATCTATGGAACAGGAGCTTTGTGCACCCCGTTGAATCGATCCACGACGGCTTAAAATAGACTTTGTAATAAGTGGAAAATATATCGAATGAGTTCGGTCTTACACTTGTCGAGTGGCAAATATTTCTAATGATTTTTCCGATCATTCGATCTTGGACATGTCAAGTTGTCATGTATTTAATTAAAGTGTTTTTTTATACTTCTAATGATTTTTCCGACCGTTCGATCTTGGACATGTCAATTTGTCTTGTATTTAATTAAAGTGTGTATTTTTTTTTTATTGGAAATATTTTTCGATGATGAGTTTTATTAGTGTGTTTTTTGGTCCTTTATGGGATATATTTTGTTACGATGAGATTTAGTTGAAATTTTGTTAACCATTATTGGAATAGAAACGGACTGTGAAATTTTGTTAACCATTATTGGAATATAATTGGATTGATTATTAGTTGAAAGTATGTTTTAAAATTATTTTAGTTTGGTTAAGCGTTTAGGTTTTAAAATTGTTTTTGTAGTTTATGTTTTAAAATTGTTTTTGTTTGGTTAAGAGTTATTTTTCTTTCAGTCGAAGAAAGAAGAAAATAGTTTAACGATCTAAGATCTCAAGATATCTCTCAAGAATGAAAGCCTATCTCATTACAAGTGAGGTGGTTTTCTTTGAATAACAATGATAAGTCAATTTACAATGGTTAATTGGAACCTGTGATAATTGTCATCACTATTGATTTAACAACTAAGTTATGATAGATTTTCTCTCTTTTTTTTGTAATTCAACAATTTTCTGTTAACTGAGAAAAATAATACATTGTGGTAATCTCTTCATCCTAGCCAAAGTGGCTTCACTCCGACAGATTTTGTTGGCCTTTAAATATATGCAAAATAAAACACAAAGTAACTCAGTAAAATTGATTCCGTTCCTTGCCCATAGGGCCCAAGGCATAAATTTTATCAAAAAACTGCATATAGCCTACTTTCATCATTATATATGTTCTGCATTAGGGTCATTAGCATCAGTGTCTCGATAAACTAGACTGTGGAAGGCATCGTGAATATGGGACTTCTGTGATCCATTCGACCATTGAATCCATCCATGCGCTCATGAAGTCGTTGTTGGTTCCTTCATAGGGATGCATGGCAATCGAGAATGTTCTCCTAGTTGTGCAAAATGTCTGCAAAGAAGCTAACCAAGTTAGCATGGTTTGTTTGTTGCGTTTGGGCTATCTGATCCTCTAAGTCCTAAAGGAGTTGAATTTGGGACACTATTGAGTCAAAGCAGGTTGGAAAATCCACATGTCTTAACGGACCATATTAAATGGTTTCATAGCTAGTGCACACATAAGTAGATCAAAACCCATCTTGGGGTCATCCTTTATAATAAGCCAAAGGAGGTTGCATCCAATGGTAGAAGGTGAGGATTTTTTCACCATCGGGTAAGGTTCAATTACCATGATGGATTCCTTGGAGCCATGGGGGATCAATCTGGTTGAACCCTTGCAAGATCAGCCTCGCAAACCCTGACATCCTCCTATGGAGGAAGAAAAGAAATATGAGGGAGCAAGAGATCCTATCAAATTATTGCTCAAAGAGGCCCTCAAGAAACAAAGGAACGCGACGATGGATAACTTTGCCCAGATCCTTCAACGACTACCCACTAACAGTGCATCTACATCCAGCAGCCACCCTAGAGGTGCCTCACCTTTCAATGTACAGGTAAAATTAGAAATTCCTATATTTGAAGTCCAAATAGATGCAGACATCGTAGATAGATGGTTAAACTTGTTGGAAGGGTATTTCTCGGTCCATGATTTCTCTGATCGAAAAAAGATTACTTTTGCACTCCTCAAAGCTTCCCCCCATCTCAAAGACTGGTGGGAAACCTACTGTGAACATAAGGACGAGAGGGAACCCTCTCTATTCTTAGATGCACCCACTTGGAATTCGTTCTGAGATGGCATCAAGGAATAATATTACCCTATGGGGAGCTATGAGGAAAAATACATCCAATGGACTACATTGCAACAACAAAGGGATAAAGATGTGTAAGAAATGAAGAATTTGTTCCATACCCTACGCACAAATTTGGGTATTAAAGATTCAGAGAGATATTTGGTGCTCAAGTACCACATCTATTTGCATAGATACATTTCGTAGGAAATGGAGTTCCTTGACATTTCCTCGCTTGGCATGGCATATCGCTATGATTTCAAGATTGAGCATAAATTTAAGCAGAAGAAGCGAGACTTTGGATCTGCGAATCCGAAGCCAAGGAAAGGCGCCCCTGAACCGCAAAACAAGTGGAAAATCCAAAGCTGGGTGACTTAGAAAAACACCACAAATAAAAATAAGGACACGAGGAGGTGGTGTGAATTTCATAACAGCCCCACTTACATCACAAATGAGTGTTGGGCCAAACAGTCATTGGTAGTCGAACTAAAGGCACCCAAATAAGATGCATGTTCTGATCCTGAGTCACAACTAGATAAGGGCAATGACAAAACGAATCAAATCATTGATGCAGATCCTAGTGCCATTGTCGCCACCACCAAGCTCCAAGGGGAGGATCCTGAGGATCTAAAGGAGGGGGAGCGCCTCTTCCATTCGCAGATGTGGGTGTAGGGTTATCCACTACAATTCCTTGTCAATAGCGGAAGAAAAAATAACCTCATTTCAGCAAAGGTCTTGAAACGCCTCCCCTTACTGATCATAGCACACCCACAACTGTATACCATTTGGTGGCTCTAGGAAAGAAGAGATCTCCACATTCGCAAATAGTGAAGTCTTCCGTACAACATCAAGCCATTCACGAATGAGGTACTATGATATGTGGCTACTCTTGATGTGTGCGATGTATTATTGGGCCAAACATACTTGTGGAGGCGACATGTTGTGTATGAATCTAGGCCTCGTGCTGTTATTATTACTTTTGGAAATAAATTGTACATGATATCGGAGGAAGTCCCGCCTCCTGCCATCTCTTTGACTACTACAAAACCACGCAGTAAGCTTGTTTCCTAGACCAGTAATTTTATTTGCATTACAATTTCCCCTCAAGGAAATAATAAGACCATGACCACAACCACAAAACAGGGCTCCCCTGTAAGGCAACAATAGATGGAAAAAGTTATCAAGGAATACGAGGACGTTTTCTCCTCACCCACAAAGGTCCCTTTACACTGTTAGGTCAAGCACTCCATTGATCTGACCCCAGGCGCGCCACCACCTGATGTTGCCATAACTCATGCAACCACACCACACATGTACTGTCTGAGGCTGATAAAGCAACCAAATTTATGGAATGCATCTAGCACGTTCGCCAATAGGACCATGACATCTTCGACAAGAGGAATTCAACGCAAAGGGGACCATTGCTTCCTGAGGGGGGAGGAACGATCCAGATGGATATTGGTTGCCACCCACCTATTCTATTTGGACCCCCACCATTGGTTCTTTCAATTTTTCAGTTTCAGCACAACTTACTATTTTTAGCAGTTTTTTGGGTCATAAACTTCTAGAGCCGTTTTGAGGCCATAAACGACGTTTTTTGAAAAAACCAGGAGAAAAATGGATTTTGGATCTATGTTTCTCACTCAAATTTTCTAATGAGGTATTGAGTGTGTCAAACATAGATCGTATGCCAAATTTACGTCCCTGGGAAGATTGATGTACCAATTTACCCAAACGGGACCCACGATTTTGGCACTTCATCTCCTAGGGTTAGGCTTTTTGATATTTAGGGGTTTCCATTGTTTCTCAACAATAAAAAGGCTTTCGATCCTAATTGTAACACACTTTAGATGGTTGTAGTCACCACATCTCTTCTCAAATATAAGCCTACCAGTGCCCTAGCTAGTTTATTTCCATTATGTCTGTAAGCATTTTTTTGTTATAGGATATTAATGAAATGAAGTTTTATTTCCACTGCATATCTATATTTGTGTTTATTTTTGTATATTATTGCATTCATGCATAAATCCAGAACAGTGGTATCAGAGCAGTTTACTCTTTCTCTGTTTTTATTTTCATGTCCCCAATGAGGTCATGGTATAAAGAGTTAGGACTTGATCTGGTTGAAACCTTGCAAGATCAACCTTACAAAGACAGACAACCTCCCATTGCAGAAAAAAAGAAAGACGAGGGAGGAGGAGATCCTATCTAATGAATGCTCGAGGAGGCCCTTGAGAAATAGGGCAATGCGATGATAGATAACTTTGCCTATATCCTTCAACAACTGCCTACCGAAGACGCATCTACATACAACAGCCACTCTGGAGGTGCCTCTCCTTTCAAGTTACAGGTCAAATTTGACATTCCTGTATTTAAAGGCCAAATAGATGCAGTCGTCTTAGATAGATGGTTAAATTTGTTGGAAGGTTATTTCTCGGTCCATGATTTCTCCGACCGAGAAAAGATTACTTTTGCACTCCTCAAAGTTTCCCTACATGTCAAAGAATGTTGGGAAACCTACTGTGAATAGAAGTACGAGAGGGAAACCTCTTTGTTTTCGGCCACACCCACTTGGAATTCAGTCTAAGATGGCATCAAGGAACAATATTACCCTGTGGGGAGCGATGAGTAAAAATACATCTAATGGACCATGTTGTGGTAACAAAGGGATCAAGATGTGCACGAACTCACGATTTTGTTCCATACCCTGCACACAAAGTTGGGTATTAAATATTTAGAGAGACATTTGATGCTTAAGTACCATAGTTGTTTGTGCATATACATTCAGGAGGAAATGGAGTTCCTCAAAAATACCTTGATTGGCATGACATATCTCTATGCCGCCAAGATTGAGCAGAAATTTAAGCAGAAGAAGCGAGAATTTAGATCCGCAAATTCGAAGCCAGGGAAAGGCACCCTTGAACCACAGAACAATGGGCAAAGCCAAAGCGGGGCGACTCAGAACAACACCACAAATATAAAGAAGGACACGGGGAAGCGGTGTGAATTTCATAACAGCCCCATTCACATAACAAATTAGTGTTGGGCCAAAAAATTGTTGGTGGCTGAACTAAAGGCACCCGAATTAGATGCATGTTTTGATCTTGAGTTAGAACTAGACAAGGGAAATGACAAAGGGAGGAAGATCGTCGATGTGGATGCCAGTTCCATTATTGCCGCCACCAAGCTCCAGGGGGAGGATCTTGAGGATCCAGAGGAGGGGTAGTGCCTCTTCCATTCGCAGATGTGGGTGAAGGGTTCTCCACTGCAGTTCCTTGTCGATATTGGAAGCCAAAAGAACCTCATTTCAGCAAAGGTTGTGAAGCGGCTCGGCCTACTGACCATAGCACACCTGCAACCATATACCATTGGGTGGCTTCTGAAGGAAGATATCTCTGCATCCTCCAATAGTGCCGCCTTCTATATAGCATCAAGCCATTCACCAATGAGGTATTGTGTGATGTTGCTCCTCTTGATGTGTTTGATGTATTATTGTTCCAACCATACTTGTGGAGGCGACATGATGTGCATGAGTCTAGGCCTCGTGATGTTATTATTACTTTGGGAAATAAATTGTACAGGATACCGGAGGTAGTACCGCCTCTTGCCATCTCTTTGACTACTGTAAGACAATGACGTAAGCTTGTTTCCCAAACCGGGAGGTTTATTTGCATTATATTTCACCCATAAGGCAAGAATAATACTGTGACCATAGCCTTAAAATGGGGCTCCCCTGCATAGCAGCAGTAAATGGACAAAGTCACGGAGGAATACGAGGACATTTTCTTCTCACCCACAAAGTCCCCTCTACACTATCAGGTCAAGAGCTCCATTACTCTGACCCTAGGTGCACCACCACCTGATGTTTCCATACCTCATATGATCACACATACATAATTTAAACATGTATTTCCTGAGGCTGATAAAGAAACTAAATTTATGGAATGCATCTAGCACGTACTCCAATAGGTCCATGACATCTTCGACAGATCCAATACCAAGTTCAACAGAATTTGCCTCATCTCATGATGGATCTCAACACACTGGGGACTAGTGCTTCCTAAGGGGGGAGGAATGATCCAAGCGGATATTGGTGGCCACCCACCTATTCCATTTGTCTACCCACCATCGATTCTTTCAGTTTTTTAGTTTCAGCACAACTTACTATTTTCAACAGTTTTTTGGGTCCTGGACTTTCAGAGGCATTTTGAGGCCATACATGACATTTTTTTGGAAAATTGGGACCTCACTTAAAAGTTGTATTCTTCATATAGATCTTCCTAGAAGGTATTGAGCGCATCAAACGGAGATCATATGCCAAAGTTACGTACCCGGGAAGATTGATGTACCAATTTACCCAAACAGGGCCCATAGTTTTGGCGCTTCATCTCCTAGGGTTAGTTTTTTGGATATTTAGGGTTTTCCATTGTTTCTCAAAAATAAATAGGCCTTTGAGTCTCATTGTAACATAGTTCAAAGGCTTGTAGCCACCACATCGCTTCTCATAGATAAGCCTACCAACGCCCTATCTAGTTTATTTCCATTATGTCTGTAAGTGTATTTCTGTTATATGATAGTAATGAAATGAAGTTTTATTTCTGCCTCATCTCTGTATTTATATTTATTTATATATATTATTAAGTTCTTGCATAAATTTGAAGCAGTGGTATCAGAGTGGTCTACTCTTTTTATGATTTTCTTTGCATGTCCTCATCAAGGTTTAGGGTATAAGGAGTTAGGGCTAAATCTGGTTGAAACCTTGCAAGATCAGCCTCACAAACCCCAAAAACCTCCCATGGTAGAAGAAAAGAAATATGAGGGAATAGGAGATCCTATAAAATTATTGCTCAAGGAGGCCCTCTAGAAACAAAGGAACGTGATGATGGATAACTTTGCTCAGATCCTTCAACGGCTTCCCACCAGCAGCGCATCTACATCCAGTAGCCACTCTGGAGGTGCCTCTCCTTTCAAGGTACAGGTCAACTTTTACATTCCTATATTTGAATGCCAGATAGATGTAGACAATGTAGATACATGGTTAAATTTTCTAGAAGGGTATTACTCGGTCCATGATTTCTCTAACGAATAAAAGATTACTTTTGCACTTCCTTGGGTTTATTATTCCCTTGGGTTTATAATATCAATTCCTTGGGTTTATTAAACTAAGGGTTCATATTTCCTGGGTTTAATATGATTCCCTTACTTTTATAATCCCTTGGGTTTTTAGTATTAATCCGTAGGGTTTATTATTCCCTTGGATTTATAATATCAATCATGATCAACCATGTTTGATAAATTCAATCATGGTCAATCATGATCCAACATTGGATTATGATTAATATTGTCTCAATATTAGAATCAAACATGTCCAACCATTGTGAAATGTCGCATTGTGACAAATATTCTCAATCATGGTCAACTGTGGTCCAACGTCGCATTCTGACAAAGATTTACTCAATATGGAAACCAACCATGGTCAACCAAAGTCAACCATTTTTATTTTAGTGTTTATAATATTTATCTTAGGGATTGTATACCTTGGGTTTAATATTAATCCCTTCGGTTCATAATCCATTTTGTTTTTAGTATTAATCCCTTGGGTTTATAATTTCAATCCCTTGGGTTTATTATTTGCTTGGATTTATATTATCAATCATGGTCAACGATGGTCAACCATGACCATCCATTGGGTTTATAATCCCTAGGGTTTTTAGTATTAATCCATAGGGTTTTTAATATATCTACAAAGGTCCATTAATTCCCTTTGATTTATTAATCTAAGGATTCATATTTTTCCTTGGGTTTATTAATCTAAGGATTCATATTTTTAATCTAAGGGTTCATATTTCTAGGGTTTAATATTATTCACGTAAGTTTATAATCCCTTGGGTTTTTAGTATTAATCTGTAGTTAGTATTAATCCCTTGGGTTTTTAGTATATGTACTAAAGTCTGTTAATATGCACATTAGTGTATATATATTTAAGTACATTAATGTACATTTGAATACATTTATATACTAATTTACATTAAAATACATTAATATACTGCTATGCATAATAATGTTCATTACATATACATAAATGGACAATATTGTATATGGAAGTTCATATACAATATACAAACAGTGTTGTATATTGATGTGTATTTATAAATGTGGTTGGTAAGTACATTAATATGCATTTCAATAAATTGATATAATAATTTACATTAAAACACATTAATGTCGTGATATGCACAATAATTTTTAATGTTCATTACATATATATAAATGGACAATATTATATATGGAAGTTCATATAAATGTATAAGTTCATATACAATATATGGTAATATTGTATATAGATGTGTATTTTTAAATGTTGTTCTTAAGTACATTAATATACATTGATATACATTGATATACTAATTTACGTTAAAATACATTAATATATTGATATGCATAATAATGTTATGTGTGTGTGTGTGTGTGTGTGTGTGTGTGTGTGTGTGTGGACAATATTGTATATGGAAGTTCATATAAATGTAAACTTTCATATATAATATATGGATAATATTGTATATTGATATGTACTTACAAATGTGGTTGTTAACTACATAATGTACATTAATATACATTGATATACTAATTTACATTAAAATACATTAATATATTGATATGCACAATAATGTTCATTTCATATATATTAATGGACAATATTGTATATGGAAGTTGACATAAATGTGAAAGTTCATACACAATATATGGACAATAATGTATATTGATGTGTATTTATAAATGTGGTTGATATAGACCGATATATCAACCACATTTATTAATGTGGTTGTGCTTGTAAGGTTATATTTCTTATTAGAAAATTTTATTTATGAAATTTACTTATGAGTTTATGTAGACTGCATATTATGAAAATATCCTAGAATTGTTTGACCTCTCCTAACCATTAGATTCTGAGATCTACAACTCACATAAAAATGTCCTAGAAGGTCCAATTATTATTCATATTCCTTCTCTTCACCCCCATCAACAATATGAATAATATGACAATAATTTCAATTTCATGGAAACATAATATAACTCACAAAAAAAATCATATTATTGGTAGGGAAAGAGTCAACCAACAGATTGGAATGAGCAAAGGAAAAATAAAAATAAAAATTGGTGCAGTATCCAAAGAATATGTACATACAAATTTACAATCTGGATGCCTCAAATAAAACATTTTCAGATATTTAATATTTTTATTTATGATAACAATATTGAGAGCCTAGAACTTCACCAAGGAAAAAAAACAACCGATTTCATATCATTCATTAATCAGTAATATTTATACATTCAAAAGACCTTTGGGAGACAATCAGTTTGTATAAATTCTCTCCATATGTGAATAATAGAAAATAACTAGTTGATCACAAAGGATTAGTTTAACATCTCCCCTTAATCAGAAGGGATATCTAACATGCCAAGTAAAGGTCTGAACTTTTCAAAAACTTTACATCCTAATGTTTTAGTAAATATATCTGCAATTTGTTTTGAAGTAGGACAATGTGTCAGATGAATTGTTTTGGCCTCTATATGATGTTGAATCAAATGATACTTGGTGTTGATATGTTTGGTTTGATAATGGAACTTAGGATTGTTGGCCAATTGAATTATAGAAGAGTTGTCGACAAATAGAGGAGTTGAGGATTTTTTTTTTCTCCTGCAAATCTTCGAGTATTTTCTGAAGCCAAATGATTTCCTCAGTGGCTTAAGTTGTTGC
Organism: Pinus albicaulis; assembly: GCA_034641835.2. Lineage (NCBI taxonomy): Eukaryota > Viridiplantae > Streptophyta > Pinopsida > Pinales > Pinaceae > Pinus > Pinus albicaulis. The sequence goes on from CM076580.1 coordinate 228,974,162, forward strand.
AACATATTCGGCTTCAGTGGTAGAATCAACAGGAACAAATAGTTTTCATGATCTCCAACCGATAGTTGTTGATCTAAGATTCATCGAATATCCAAGGTTGAGACTCCATTTTCTTTATCTCCATCAAAATCTAAATCTGAATAACCAGCAAGATGGAATTCTAAAACTTTGGAATATTTGTTGTCGTAAGTTTGATTTCCTTTTAAATATTTCAAAACTCTTTTTCTGCTACCCAATGGCCCTCACAAGGATGATGCATAAACTTGGAAAGTATTCTGACAGCAAAGGTTATATCAAGTTGAGTAATAAACAAATAAATCAAAATTCCAACAAGTTTCATGTACTTTGTTGGATCTTCAAACAACTTTACTTCTGTAGAAATTTCTAAATCTTAATTCTTATGCAGAAATTATTTCTGTTAATCCGGTTAAGCCTCTCCTACTTATACAAATTATCAACTAAATAAATTCAAGTTAACATCAAATAAAAACACATAACAAATCTCTACCAAGTTAGATTTAGAATAAGCACATGCACACATAGACAAAGTGACACAATTATTTCTAGAAAAATTGTCCCCGAAAAAACCCAATGTGGGAAAACTGGTCTCTGGCTGCTGGAGGGCTCTATTATTAAGAATATTTCTGAATACACAACTCTAGGTTCCAGATCTGGAAAACCCTACAGAGAAAACTCTAGATCTGCAACACCCGGATGATCTAAGACGAACAATATTGACTGATCCACACCCTCAAATGGGATTTATAGAACTCAGCCAGATCTAGGCCTAGAAACCCCATATCTACCCCTGAAAGACGTTGTGTCAGCCTTTAAAGGCCTCCAAATTCTCAGCGCTGTCACTGTAAGGGACTGCGTTACCCCAAACTAGGTGACGCAGTCACTACACTGCCCCTAAGGGTCTCTGCATAACCCCTGAAGGGTTTCCTGAAAATCACGTTATCCTTGTTGCTATTGTTTCTACTGCTGTCGTCTGCTACCTTCCTCTACATTGACTTTCCTAATCTCTTCTCTGCTTCTTGTGTATTCTAGACCCCAGGATCATATCATCCCCTTGGTCTAAATTTCCCTCTCTGCAACTGAAACACTTCTGAGAATTCTTAGAAACCCCGCCCTCGAATCTCAGCTTAGCTTCAGTGCTCTGCCTCTGTGTGTCTTACAAATGACCCCAAGCCTTTCCTTTATACTTTTCCCATTGACAAATCAACGACCAAGATTAAATCTTTAATCAATTGTTAACATTAAAAGAATGCTTGATCCGTGTGAATTAAGACAATTTCATAACATGTTTAGTTAAATTCACTTTAATTATTTTATTTTCCTAAGTTTTAACTTAGAAAATACATTAAAATAATTAATTAATTTAATATCTCCTAAACCAGACGAAATTTCCCAAATCCACTTTCGGGTCTTGTAGATCAAGTGAACTCTAGTCCTTCCTCAAAATTTGGGACCTAGAGAAAAAGTGATGCTACCCCAAATACAGAGAATCTCAACACTCCCTCTTAGCATCAAGGGGGTGCTCTAGCAATACATCACACTTATGCATTACATGATTTTAGGCACTGGTTCTGTGCTACTGAAGCTTGGCCTCCTGCCACTCAACTCTCCACTGTTGCTACCATTTTCTACTATTGCCCATGACTCTGCCACTGCCACTGCAACCAATGTATTGTAGCTTCCTCTCAATATGTTGCATCTGTGCTGCTCATAGCACTGCCACCACTGATCTACTGCACTACAACTTCAGTTTTTGAGAGAAACAACTAAATCTCCTGCCCAATCTTTGACAAACAAGTTTTATGGGCTCCCTCCTCATCACTGAAGTTCCATAGGCTACAGATCTGTATTGGAATCTAAAGAATGATGCATAGCTACAGCTTTGCCTGCGTAATTAGACTTCTTCTACACTATTGAAGTCACATAAGCTCCTTGTGCTGAAATCTATCACACTGCTGCTGCACTGCACTGTCCCTTTGTAGCTCTCTGTGCTGTTGCAGGTCTGTACTGCGTAAGCAGTACTACACTACACTGCTGAAGTCACATCAGCCTCTGCACTGCTACTGCTTCTATGTTGTTGCTACTATGCTCTGCGCTACTCCTCTCAGCCTCTAGATATGCCTTTGGTTATTCCTCATCTATGACTTATGCACCCGTTGCTCCACTTGTCCCGCTACTATCTCAAGGCTGCCATAGCTCGCATATGATCCAAGAGATGAGCTTCTCAAGGATCTTGCCTTACTTCCATGTAGCTCCTCTACATTTCCATGTCACCCCACCTCTATGGTTCATGAGCACTCATGGCTACAACATCTCCCGACCCATCATCTGCCACCGCTACTTTGGAAGAAGATGCTTCCTTGTCCTTCTTCTTTTCTAGAAAATGGCTAGAAAAATGTACCATTTCGCTACACTGGAAACACTTGATCTTAGAAATATCCTTCTTCTTCTTTGGTTGCTTCTTTGATGCCAAAGTTGCATCTTCCTCCTCTTCCTTCTCAACCTTGCTCAACGCAGGGTTGTGCTACTTCTTGGTGAACCTTCGTAGTTCTTCTTGCTGCAGGATTGACCACAAGTTGTCCCAATCTGGGAGGTCTGCTCTGCCCAAGATACTTTGGACAAAGGTTTCACACTCATCCGTGACTGCATCGAGGGCAGTCCTGACTGTCACTGCATCATCTACGGTTGCACCCATTGTAGTCAACTGATCCTTGATTGACTGCAATCTGAAGAGGAAATTCTCGATGTCTTCTCCCTTGGTCATCATGAATTACGTCATTTGGGCCTCCAACATCATCTTTCTTTGGACTGAATTTCCCTCATACATGGAATTCAAGACCTTCCACATCTCATTATTTTTTCTCTTCTCAGCTATGTGTGGTACTATATGGTCCTTGATATTGCCCATTATCAGCTGCTTAGCATGCCCAACGACTTCTCTATGCTTCTGTAGGAGATCCACATCTGTCAGCGTGGCCAGGGTCTACTCTACATGATCTCTTAGACCATATGCCTCTAGGACAATCAGGATCCTATCTTTCCACACCGAAAAGTTTGAGAGGCCCTCTAGCCTATCCTGATCATGCATTCCATGAGGAGCCATCTGCTCAGAATGTGTCAGAGCTCCTCTTCTCTATGCTAGAGATCTTGGATCTAGGGTCCTTTTCGAACTGGGAACCCTCTACTCCCTCTGACACTTGATTTTCCTCCTTGGAAATCTACCAAATCAACTATGATTCAGGTTCTTCTTTGATCTTCTGACCAAACTGCAAGTTTCCTTTGGCAAGAAACTCTCTTAGAAGCTGATCTCTTCCCAAAATTTGTCACTTGTGCTAAGGTTAAAAATCTGAAAACTTCAAAAGTTTAACCCCACCAGCTCTTCTGAATTTCTGCAACTTTTCTGCAAAAACTTTTTCTGGATCTGATAGATTTAGATCTGAATTACACTGGCTAGCTTTAGACCCAACCAGCGTTGTTTCTGAGTTGCCTCTGCACGGTAATTGCGTGGGCTTGCTAGGACACAACGCTGGATAGCGTCACCCTTCCCTTTACGTGAATATCCTCCTGAAAACTATGTTTTCCCTTCAGATATGCTTTTCTATTGCCTTTCCAGCTACTTTTTGTAGCTAGATCCTTCAGAAGCTTCAGCTGATGACCCTTCTAGATCTGCAATTTCTCTGTTACCATGTAGAAATTTCTGAATCTTAATTCTTATGTAGAAATTGTTTCTGTTAATCCGGTTAAGCTTCTCTTACTTATACAAGCTATCAACTGAATAAATTCAAGTTAACATAAAATAAAAACACATAACAGATCTCTACCAATTCAGATCTAGAATAAGCACATGCACACCTAGACAAAGTGACACAGTTTGTAGTTATACACTAAGCATGCATATATCCAGATTCCCCTGATCTCACAATATTTAACTTCTTGCAAAATACAGAATCATTCCACTGTTAATATTTTGCGGAAAATTAATTGCAAACACATGTGGAGCATAAATAAAAATAATCGCACATAACACAATTGTTTAACGGGAAAGCCTGAAGCTAAAAACCCCAACTATCATATATTATGTATCATGGAGATCATGTAACAATATCATACAAAACTTAGTACATCAAGCTCTCAATAGAATCAATCATCACACACTAACATAGAAGAAATCTGCCAATACATGCACCAATCTCTGCCCTCCTACTATCCTATCTCCACTACGCAATCCTTGCTGAAGAATAGCTCTGAATGAATGAAAATTACCCTTGCCTTGACTGCACAATCCTCATTGGAAACTCCAATGTGTGTGTGGTGCAATCAATGCATCACTATAGTCACAACAGATAGTCCATCTTGCCATTTCACCTATCTCTCCACTAGGTCTCCACTAGAACTGACATGAACTGTATTTAACTGCTGTATTTGTTCAGTTGATTAATGAGTTATTATTTGTGAATTAATTAACTAATTAATTCACTCCACTCTCACTAGTGTATCATTTAGTTAGACTAGATACAACTAGCTCAACTGAGTTTAACTAAGTTTAACTGAATACAACTCCATGAACTACTCTTCCAACTCTCTCATAACTTTGCCACTTCAGTTCTAACTAAGTCCTCCATGCATGAACCACCACTAAACCCTAGGAATTGAGTAATTCCTTCAGCCCACTGATTTTCCAAATTTGTGCACTGAAATTAAGTGCTCCAAGAGAATAAGTTGTTTTTTAATATCAGATTATTATTAAGAGCTAATAATAATCAACACTTCTATTTTTAGATCGATGATCTATAAATACACTTCGCCCAATATTCTAGAAATATAATTTCAAGTATTTTTCCAACTTGATCAACCATACACAAATAGCATCCTACAACTTCTGAAATATGATCACCATGTCTAAAAATAGACTTGAGCCAAAAATAGCCTACGGGCCCACTTAGTGAAGGTGACTCTTTTCACTAAGCTCATCATCTTGTTGAATCTCAACACTCCCTCTCAACAAGATATGGATTATCCTTCACCCTGATCCTACCTCTATGGTATTCAAATTTTCTCCTGGTGAGCGCCTTCGTCAGAATATCTACATCCTGATCCTCTGTAGGAATTTACTGAAGCAACATGATCTTCCACTACACACAATCTCTGATATGATGATACCGAATATCAATATGTTTAGATCTATCATGAAACACAGGATTAACTGAGAGTTTAATGCAACTCTGATTATCACAATGTATCACTGTAGGATCTACATGTGAACTGAACAAACCAACCAGGATCTTCCTCATCTAGGTAGCCTCACATGTAGCTTGACTTGCTGCCATGTATTCTTCTTCCGCTGAACTGAGTGCCATGGATCTTTGTTTCATGTTGTACCAAGAAAATGTCATAGATCTGATACTGAAAACCCATCTTGATGTGCTCTTTCTTTCTGTTGGTCTGCCTACCCAATCTGCATCTGTGAAGCCATGCAACTTCACCTCATCTTTTTGTCTCTACCATAAACCATACTTAGATGTGCCCCTGAGATATCTCAAAACATGCTTTCCTACCTTCCAAAAGAGCTTGGTAGGCTTAACCATCGATTGTGAAAGCTAGTTCACCACATAGCATATGTCTTGTCTTGTATTAACTAAATACATGAGCAAACCCACCAACTGTCGATAAACAATGGCATCCACTACCTCTACCGATGTAGCATCCTCTTTCCTCCAATTTCCTAGAAGAGGAGTGTCGATAGTCTTGCAGCCTTGCATGTGAAACTTCTCCAGTATCTCCTGGGCATACTTAACTTGAGACACAAACAGTTCACCTTCCCGCTCCCATATTTCCAATCCAAGGAAATAATGAAGGAGGCCTAAATCGTTCATCTCAAACTCCTTTGCAATGTCTGCCTTGTGTGAGTGTATCAAATGCTCATCACCCATTAGTATTAAATCATCAACATAAATAACAATGATTAAAAGCTTACCCTCCACCACAATTAGGTACATATTTGCATCTTCCTCACTCTTGGTGAAGCCAAGTCCATTGAAATAGTTGTCGATTCGAGTGTACCAAGAATGTGATGCTTGCTTCAGCCCATACAATGCTCTTTTGAGCCTGCACACATGTGACTCACTGTTGAAGATCTCAAATCCTTCAGGCTACTCAATGTACACCTCTTACTCAATGATCCCATTAAGGAATGCAGTCTTCACATCCATCTGATGAATGTGACAACCCATCTGCGGAGAGAGAGAAAGGATGGTCTGTATGGAAGAATACCGTGCGACGAGTGCAAAGTTTCTTCATAATCAATCCCCTCGATCTGTGAGAAGCCCCGAGCAACAAATATTGCCTTATACTTCTCGACGCTCCCATCAGCAGCTTGCTTTACCTTGCAAATCCATCTTGATCCTACAACTGATTTTCCCACCGGCCTTGGAACAATCTCCCAAGCATTATTTCTAACAATGGAATCATACTCCTCCGCCATGGCATCTAACCATGTGGGATCCTTCACTTCTTCTTCAAAATAAGATGGCTCTGTCATGATACACTTGCTCATAAGAGCCATGTATCCAGTAAATCAGTTAGGTGACTATCTCTGTCTGCGTTGTGATGTAGGGACTCCTACATTTTGTACCACATCAAGCTTTAGTTTCTCAGCTTCTGTGGTATGCTTTCTACCTTTTCTGATGTTTGGTTCTGCATGAGTGGACTGCTCCACTCCATGATTCTCCTCTTGTAGTTGATCCACATCCGGAGGCTTATCTTTCAGAACAAGCAGTTCCTTCACTGCATGCAAGTCTAGCTCCCTCTCAAGCATAGTTCATGCAACACCCATGATCATTCTATTCTTCCTCTCCGCAACCCCATTCTATTGTGGGTTATGAGGCACTATGAGTTATCTTCGAATTCCTTCTTTGCTACAAAAATATTTGAATTTGCTCGAGATGTATTCACCACCATTATCGCTCCGTGGAGCTTTCACTTGCTTCTTTGACTCCTTCTCTGCCAATGCTTTGAACTCACAGAACTTGAGAACGTTTCACTCTTCTTCTGCATGAAAAATATCTAGCATATACGAGAATATTCATCAACAAATATAACATAATACTTGTGTTTTTCTATTGAAGCAACTGAGAAAGGTCCACACACGTTTGTGTGAATTCTCTCCAGGATCATCGAAGCACAGTTCTCCTTCTCACGAAAGGTGGTCTTCACAAACTTACCCATAGTAAATCCCTTGCACTGATCTAACTATGCAATAGTACCTTTAGGAATTCCAGTAGAAATATATTGCAAAATATTCAAGGCGCCATGGTGAAAATGGCCCAATATCCTGTGCCATAATTCGCTCTCATCCTCGCTCACCACTTCTTCTACTTTTCCCACCATTACAACGCAACCATCTACCTCCAACATGTAGAGTTTCTTAATTCAAACCCGTTGTTTTATGTCGAAGGAAGGCTTTTCCCTCACTGAAAAAAACATCACAACCTTTGTCTTCCAACATTGAGACAAAGACCAAGTTCTTCTTCAGACCTGGAACATGCATAACATCCTTCAACAAGAATGGATTACCGGACTCCCTCTCAAAGGTATTCGTCCCAATTTCGGTCGCACTGTATCGACCATTGTTTCCCATCTCTATATGAATCTGGAGGTCCTTCTCCTCCAAGTCACTAAACAACTCCTTGTCTCCCGTCATATGGAAAGATGCACCACTATCAAGATACCACACCGATCCCATATAGATTGAAACAAAGCATGCGATCAAAGAGAAATCAAGCTCAAATTGCGAGGCTAAGGCCTCTCCAGCTACAGCTCCAGTATCCTTCTTGTTCTTCTTCTTCTATGGGAAGTTAGTGGCGAAATGCCCATGTTCGTGACAGTGAAAACACTTCACCTTGAACAAATCCTGCTTCTTGCCTTTAGCTTCAGATTTTGAAGGAAATTTCTTGCCCTTCCATTTCCTTGCTTTCACAGCCAAAGCGCAATTCTCTTCATCTTCATTCTTCGATGAAGAGCTATCCTTGGTACCCCGCCTTATCTCCTCCTGCACAAGATCCGACCAAAGTCGCTCCCATCCCAGCAGTTTCTCCCGTCCATTGACAGAGTCTTCGTAGCTATGCCAACTCTTCGGAAGCCCAAGGAGAGCCAAGCTCACCAAGTCTTCATCATCAGCAATAATCTCCACACTTCCCAGTTCATCCCTACAGTGGACAAACTTCATGAGATATTTTGGAGTACTGCCGCCCTTCTCCATTTTTATTTTTTTGAGCTTGTCTTTAAGCACCAACTTCCTCTGGTCGCTTCTGATTTGGAAAAAATATATTAAAGCCTTCCACATTAAGAATGGAGTGGCTTTCCCATGAAGGTTGGACACAATATGGTCTTTCACACCTTCCAACATAATTCTTCTTGTGTTTGCTATCTTCTTTTGCCATGCATCAAGTAATGCAACATCACTAGATCTCAGCTTAGGAACATCGCTATCGATGAACTCCTTCAGTACATTATCCTCCAGAACCACCTCCATCCTATCCTTATAGGATATGTAATTCAAGCTCCCATCAAGGGCATACTCCAATCGCAACCCATTGAAAGAAATTTCAATGTATACTCAACTTCTGCACCAAGAATTTTCTGTACCAAATTCAAATTGTCCACCAACACAAACTTAACAATTCTTCACAATTGCAATCTTCAAGAATTAACACTGCTCTGATACCATGTAGAAATCAGTATACACTAAGCATGCATACATCCAGATTCCCCTGATCTCACAATATTTAACTTCTTAAAAAATACATAATCATTCCACTCTTAATCTTTTGCGGAAAATTAATTGCAAACACATGTGAAGCATAAATAAAAACAATTGCACATAACACAGTTTTTTAATGGTAAATCCTGAAGCTGAAAACCCCAACTATCATATATTATGTATCATGGAGATTATGTAACAATCTCATACAAATCTTAGTACATCAAGCTCTCAGTAAAATCAATCGTCACACACTAACATAGAAGAAATCTACAAATCCATGCACTGATCTCTGCCCTCCTGCTACCCTGCCTCCACTGCACAATCCCCACTGAAGAATAGCTCTGAATGAATTTGAATTACCCTTGCCTTGACTACACAATTATCATTGGCAACTCCAATGTGTGTGTGGTGCAATAAATGCATCACTATAGTCACAACAGATAGTCCATCTTGCCCTTTCACCTATCTCTCCACTGGATCTCCACTGGAACTGACATGCACTGTAGTTTTTTGTTGTATTGTTTAGTTGATTAATGAGTTATTATTTTTGAATTAATTAACTAATTAATTCACTCCACTCTCACTAGTGTATCATTTAGTTAGACTATATACAACTAGCTCAACCGAGTTTAACTGAGTTAAACTGAATACAACTCCATGAACTACTCTTCCAACTCTGTCATAACTTTTCCACTTTAGTTCTAACTGAGTCCTCCATGCATGAACCACCAGTACACCCTAGGAATTGCATAATTCCTTCAGCCCACTGATTTTCCAAATCTGTGCACTAAAATTAAGTGCTCCAAGAGAATAAGTTGATGTTTATTGTCGAATTATTATTAAGAGTTAATAATAATCGACACTTATATTTTTAGATCAACGATCTATAAATAGACTTCGCCCAATATTATAAAAATAAAATTTCATCTATTTTTCCAACTTGATCAACCATCCACAAATACCATCCTACAACTTCTGAAATATGATCACCATGTCTAAAAAGATACATAGTCTAAAAATAGACTTGCGCCAAAAATAGTCTGCGGGCCCACTTAGTGAAGGTGACTCTTTTCACTAAGCTCATCATCTTGTTGAATCTCAACACAGTTATTTTTGGACAAACTGTCCTCGGAAAAACACAATGTGGGAAAACTGGTCTCTGGCTGCTAGAGGGCTCTATTATTAAGAATATTTCTGAATACACAATTGTGGGTTCCAGATTTGGAAAACCCTATAGAGAAAATTCTGTATCTGCAGCACTTGGCTAATCTAAGACGAACAATAGTGACTGATCAACACCCTCAAATGGGATTTACAGAACTTAGCCAGATCTAGGCTTAGAAACCCTAGTTCTACCCTTGAAAGACACGGCATCAACCTTTGAAGACCTCCAAATGCTCAGCGTTGTCATTGGAAGGGACTGTGTTACCCCAGACTGGGTGACGCAGTCACTACGCTACCCCTAAGGGTTTCTGCGTAACCCCTGAAGGGTTTCCTAAAAATCATGTTGTCCTTGTTGTTGTTGTTGCTGCTGCTGCTGCCGTCTGTTGTTGTTGTTGCTACTGCTGCTGCCTTCCTCTTCGTTGTCTTTCCTGATATCTTCTCTTCTTCTTGTGTATTCTAGACCCAGGGATAAGATCATACCCTTGGTCTAAATTCCCCTCTCTGCAACTGAAAAACTTCTGGGAATTCTTAGATACCCCACCCTAGAATCTCATCTTAGCTTTAGTGCTCTGCCTATGTGTGTCTTACAAATGACCCCAAGCCTTTCCTTTATACTTTTCTCGTTGACAAATCAACGGCCAAGATTAAATCTTTAATCAATGGCTAAGATTAAAATAAATCTTGATCCGTGTGAATTAAGAAAATTTCATTACATGTTTAATTAAATTCACTTTAATTATTTTATTTTCCTAAGTTTTAACTTAGGAAATAAATTAAAATAATTAATTAATTTAATATCTCCTAAACCAGATGAAATTTCCCAAATCCATTTCCGAGTCTTGAAGATCAGGTGAGCTCTAGTCCTTCCTCAAAATTTGGTACCTAGAGCACAATTGATGCTACCCCAAATACACAAAATCTGAACACCTTCGTTGGAAGTGAATTTCAAATTCTGCTCCATTTGAAGTAGCAACAAGATTACATTCTGTCATACTATATCTATTCAATAACTTATCAACATTATTCTTCTGAGAGATGAAAATATGTCTTGGTTTTTTATCAACTTCAATTCCAAGATAATAATGATGTAAACCTAAATATGTCATATCAGAGACATTTCTCAATTCTTCTTTATGGATGATTTATATTCATCATTATTTCTTGTGATCATCAAATCATCAACATATACAACTAGATATGCAATTGATCTTCGAAATTTCTTAACAAAAAGAGTTGCATCATCTAGGTCAAAATGTTTATGGTTTAATTTAAGAAGATGTTCATTTAGCTTCTCATACCATGCTTGTGGCGCTTATTTCAAGATATACAAAGACTTCATTAGTTTGCAAACTTTTTGTTCTTTCCCTTTAATGGATAAACCTTCTAGCTAAAACATGTAAACATCTTCTTTCAAATCTCCATTTAAAAAGGCATTTTTGACATCCATATAATAAATTTTCCATTATTTCTGAGCTGCAATAGAAAACAAAGATCTAATAGTGCCCCATTTAGCTGTAGGAGAAAAAGTCTTTGTATAGTTGATATCCTCTTTCTGTGCATATCCCTTCGCTACAAGTCTTGCTTTTTGTTTTTTTAGTGAACCATTAGCTTTATACTTAGTTTTATAAATCCATTTGCAACCAATAGGTTTGATGCCAGTAGGAGGATCCACCAGCCTCCATGTGTCATTTTTTATGATAGCATCATATTCCTTTTGCATTGCATCTTTCCACTGTTCATTACTAGCAGCTTCTTCAAAGCAGGTAGGTTCGCAATCCATAGAAACATTAAATTCACAACGAAAATAGTTAGTTGAGGAACTTCTAGCCTTAAAATCATAATATTTCTTTGGCAATGTTCGAATACGAGTTGACCTTCGTAAAGGCTATGTATGAATTTGTTCAGGAAGTTACAGAAGTTGCTCATCTTCTTCATCTGGCTCAGTTCTTTCCATTTATGTATTATTTCTGTAGAAACACTTGCATCAACCAATTCCTCATCAACAACAATGGAATTATCATCATCAACCAATTTATCATCATTAAGAGAAGGAAACTCCACAAACTAATCTAATATAGGAATCCCCCCTTCAGGATGGGGAAGTATATTATCTGATTCATAATAAACCTTTTAAGGAAAAAACTTTTCTATTTGATTAATTTGTCCATCAATATTGAGGGAATCTTTATCAGTTTCAAGAAAAATTACACATCTTGACAAAATATTTTTTTTCTCTTCATCATACAATCAGTATGCCTTAGAAGTCATGGAATGACCTAGAAATATACATTTTTTGCTTCGTTCACTTAGTTTATTCCTCTGATGTTTAGGAATCAAATCATAACGTTGAGAACCAAAAATTCGGAAATTTTTAGTAGCAGGAAGATGACTATACCACATTTCATATGGAATTCTGTTGTTAATGACATATAAAGGGCACTGATTTCTAATGTCTTTCTTACAGAGCATAGATTCTTCCCAAAACATCAATTTTACATTCTTAAAAAACATCATTGACCTTACCATATCAAGCAATGTTATGTTCATTCGTTCAACGACATCGTTTTGTTGTGGATTATATGGTATTGTGGTCTAGTGTTTAATGAAATTCTCTTGAAAATATGTTTCAAAAGCGTGTGTAGTATATTCTCCATTATCAGTCCTTATAGTACCAATAGTGAGTTGTGCTTCATTTTTTATCAAGAGATGAAATTTTTTAAACACATAAAAAACTTGTGATTTTTCTTTAAGCAAATAAACCTAGCACATTCTCGAATAATCATCAATAAAAGTGAGTATGTATTTATTTCCATTCGCAGTTGGTATAGCCATTGGGCCACATAAATTACAGTGTATAAGGCTTAATTTCCTTGTAGGTCTAGACTTAGAATTCTTAAAAGACTGTTTGTGAAGCTTGAATAATATACAAGCATTACATGGGGCTAATTTTCTAGGAAATGTTGGATGTCCCTTAATCCCCTGTTGTTTCATAATTAGAGTACTTTCATAATTAACATAACCGAAGCATGCATGTCATAATAAAGAATATGACAGAGTATTGTTTGCTGAAAAAAATAAGTTGTGTTCAATGCAACAGACGTCATACTATGCAACTTCAATAATTTATCTTCTTTCACACTTGTCATTACAATTTTATGATCAGTTGCTCTTCTAATTTCTACACTACCATCAAATATGTGAATGGAATGTCCCTGTTGTCTTATTCGTATAAGAGATAACAAATTTCTTTGGAACTGTGGAATGTAAAGAACATCATTCAAAATATAATTTGAAAGTACAGGAATTTTTAACTGAATTGAACCAATCCTCAATGGTTTGATTTTGGAATTATCAACGAAATACACTACTCCGTCAATATTATCACTGAATTGATAAAACAAATCACTTCGAAAGGTCATATGACAAGTGACACCTATGTCTAGAATCCAACTATCATACCATGAAGAAAAAGAAGTAGTAAAAACATCTTCCATGTGGAAATTACAATGAACAACAACATAATGAACATTTCTCAAAAGACTGTCCTTTGCCTGGAATTATATGATCTTTCTTTTCAAGCAACTGTTATCTTCTTTCATTAATTTTCTCCCAGTGAATTCTACAATTTGCAGTAGTATGTCCAATTTTACCACATCTAAAACATTTTAAAGCTAGTTTATCATAAATTTATTTGTTTTTCATTATGTTGTTTATCTCCCTGAATATTTCTCCCCCCTGCTTCTATAATTCTTCCTACCTCGACCTCTATTACCCTTAGTATTTTTGAAATATTCCTCTTGAGGTGTTTGGTCTTTTTGAGCAAGACATAGGGTTTCAGTATTAAAACTATGTGATGCTTCTTTTTTTCCAAAATCCTTCTCTCTTTCTACAATTTTCCCTACTAATTTGTCAAAATCTAAATCTTTTAATTGCCTACTAGCTTGGAGAGATTCCAAGTAGTGTGAATAACTAGGGTAAAGAGATTTTATAAAGGAAGTAAGGGGCAAATCAACGTTAATTCCAGTGGATTCAATTTCTTGATTGATAGCTTTAATTTCAGAGGCAAGCTTTAGAGGACCATTAAATAACTTCAAAAATAACTGAATTATCTCCAATTCATAATGTGAATCATAAAGTTCTTTTAAATTTTTTTATGGGACCATAAGATGTTTTACACTGAACAATGTATGTGCTTACTTCTTCTAATACAGAATTGGATATTAAGGCATAAGCCTTCTTATCCTTACTTTGTGAGATTGCTAGTTGTTTCCACTCATCAGGCTACTCTGGTGCACTCTCTCCTTCTCCTTCACAGACTCCATCCCATAAATCATTAAAGTTAAGTGTATTTTTAACTTTCCTAAATCATTCTTGGTAATTTTCTTTTCGAGAAAAGACCACTCCAATTAAAGATACCAGGGAGTTCATATTTAAAAAAATTGTTTTAAATCACTAGTACCCTTAAAATAAATTTTTTTTTAATCACTTCCAAACACAAATTCCTCTTATAAACACTTCGTTCTTAAAAAATACTTTGTTTAATCTTGCAGATTCAGTAGAGATCAGTAGAGATTATAGGCACAAATTTCTCATTTTTTTTATTTAAACTGAGTTCTTTGATTCTAACTTCCAAATTCCAATTGTTCTTAAAAACAGAGATTCCTGTTTAAACTTGCAAACTAATAATCAGCATTCAGCAGTATAGTACCAAGTACCAATCCAAAACTCTGTCAATAATCAACGTACAACAATATGGTACCAACCCAAAAAAGAAAAACCAAGCATTTGGTGGTTTCTTTCTTTTATTTTTATTTTTAAGCTTCAAAAATAATGTCTCCGGCTATATTTCACCTAAGCACGAGCAACCGACAAGGTTACCTCTTCCGTTTTCGATTGATCACACTACTTGATTTAACCTCTGCACTGGCCACCAATACAGGTCCGGTTGATCACTTTAATACCTCAACACAGATCAAGCAATCAAATGCACACATATGCGGGCAACCCCTCTTACACGCAAATTAACGTACCCTCTTACACGCAGATGCATCCAAACCAAACGTTGCAAGAACATCAGCAGTTCACAGCAACGCTCTTACACACAGATGTATCCAAATGCTGCAAGCACAGCAGCGGTTCACAGCACTGTGAGGCCTTCAACAGAGAGCTACCACAAGAAGGTTGTTTCAATCATCCAAGATCAACCTATCTTTTAAAAAATGGTTCAAACTGCCAACAAGTCAATACCTTCTATGACACATTATTCATTAATCACTAATATTTATACATTCCCTATACAAAAATAATAGAAAATAACTAACCACAAATATCAAAAGATTAATTTAACAAATATAATATTATCAATTACATACCATCCAACTGTAACTTTCCAGTTTGACAAAAAACTAATTACAACGGATGCTCATTGGCTAATCATTATCTTCTGCAGAACTGCCCATGGTAGGCTATATGATTAAAAAACTAATTACCACGTTTAGCTATTACCAAGGCATTCTCTTGCCAAGAAAACGATAGGGTGGAAAATAAATTTCAGGAGAAGTGAAGGGTGAAATGTTTTTATTTTCTTGCTTAAAAAAACAGATACATATAGTTTATGTTATATCAATATATAGTTAAAATATAATTAAAGAAAAAGAAATAAACAAATTGAGAGAATAAATCAAAAATCAGATTGAAGGGAAAGCTAAAAAAACTATAGACTATGATAAAAAACACATATTACCATGCCTTGCTATTACGAAGATATTCTCTTGCAAAAAAACGATAGGGTGGAAAATTTCGGGAGAAGTCAAGATTGAAATACTTTTCTTTTGTTACTAAAAACAGACACAGATCGTTTATCTAATATCAATATATAATAGGAATGAAAAAAAAAAAAGAGGAGAATAAATCAAAAATCATATGGAAAGAAAAGCAAAAGAATTGAAAATTTGTTTGGATAAGAGTTTAGTTGTAACAGTCCAAGATTCAGATATATTTGATAGAAGTGAAAACCTAACAGTGAGTTATAGTGAGTAATTCTAAGTGAATCGAAGTCATTTGGTAGGGAGCCTGACCAACGAGTAATTCTAACTGAATCAGTCTAGCAACCAGTAATGATTGTCCAATCACTGCTGGTTTGACGAATAAGTTTTCCACTGTATAAAAGTAAAATCACAACCAAAAAATCCCATCGTGGCTGATGGGTATATAAATAATTTGGATACCATTTTCATCATAGCCTGTGATTTTTCTGTACCTATTGTCTTGTTTCAGACATAAAACATGGAAGACGTTTTTAGGCGAATGAAGGCCACATGCCCAAGGTGCAAATCGTGGAAACATTCGAAATTCAGATTTCTAAACAACAAGAGACTCTCTAAAAGGTTGCAGCCAAGATATATCTGTAGGAGGTGTGATAAATACTTCACTCTAGGTGGAAAATTGTACAACACTTCTTTACGCTCGCCTTCAAAAGCCAGAATATTGCCTATTAGGCCATGCCCAGGCAATGAGGCTGTTGCTTCTCCTTCTTGCATGAATTCATGCAATAGTTACACATTCAATAGATTGCATGCAGGGACTCCTTCAAATAGTTGTTGCATGCACAGGACAGTTATGGCAAGAGCTTGCAAGACATTTCAAAGAGGTCAGAGGCAAGCATGTTGTGGGACACAGCCTACTTAAGGTTGCAGTCACATGGTAGAGATTTTGTGGGTATTCAGGAAGAAATATATGCCATCGTTTTTTGGAGAATCCATGCAGTATTACTAATGCAGGAAGCTGCAATGGAAGCATGGGAATGTGGTGGGCACATGATGATGGATCATCCCAGATTTATGGCACAACTTGTCACTCAGGAGTTGATGTCATTCCTACGACATTTCTGCAAAATTTTCAAGAAGATATGATGCTGGAAAATCAAGGAATTAACAAGTGTCTCAACACTGTTCCACCATTCTATAATATTGAGCCGTTTGAGGAGTTTGAGGTATCCAAGGAAAGAGATCTGGACGCTAGTGTGTTGCTGTCAGAATCCTTTGTAGAAAAAGCTGCCAATGGAATATCAGTTGCTGGAGGAAAAGGACAAGAAGAGGAAATTGCAGAGTAGCACTAATTTTCTTAGCCAGAAAAACACGGTGTTACATTCAGAATTGAATAACGATTTCCCTGAAGGATCATATGTTCTGGAAGAAGAAAATGAATGGTTGAATATGGAATTTATGAGCAGGGCGAGGAAAGAAATAATAGTGCAAATGGAGGAGACAGCACAATTTCTGGTACAGAGTTAGAAGATAATTTAGGAGTATGCTTCGGATTGGAACCATATGATTTTCATGCCTTAGTTTTCCCAGGCAACGTTTTGGTCCAGAATCCAGTAAAGATTTTATTAGAATCATGTTTACAGTTGTTAGACTTAAGTATTTTGAGTGCTCTAAGGGTTTTTGGTAGTGCCCTAAGGGTTTTTGGTAGTGCTGAATCCATTTCCACTATCAAAAATGGATTCCAAACACTCCAACTACCTGATTTCTTGAATTTTAGTTGCCCAGATTCCGCCAAAAAACTGCCTATTTTGTTGCTTGGATAGACAACTCCGATTTTCATTGGTGGAAGGCACCAACTGATTCTGGAATTGATGCTAATCACATGGGTGAAAACGTGGGAGCTTTTCAGGGAGATTGCAACGTGAAAGAAATTGCCAATCTGTTGATGTTTTGATAGTAGAATTCGGTATGCATCTAATTTTTGGAAATTTCCGTCATATATTCCTTATAAGACAGAAAATGCCTCTATAGATTTGTATATATGGAAAAGGTATAGAAACCAGTAGATATGCTTGAATATATAGTATGAAACCCATGGCATGGAAATATACTGTGGATTAAGTATTTTGATTCATAGGTCTGTATATACCTGATAATTCAATATCTCATAACGTATTTTGGCTTTGAGAATATAAAGCCTTCGTAATCCTTTTTTTAACTGAATCTCAGGTCTCTTTAATTAAAAAAAGAGATAAATTTGATTTGATTATGAATTCCAAATTCATTGAGTTATTCTTTGTTTATATACTTGCAATGTTTATGCTAATTGCAGAAAATTCCTGGTTAATTCTTTTGATATTGCTAAGAACGACCTTCGATCTCGGACATGTCAATTTGTCATGTATTTAATTAAAGATTTTTTTTTTTTTGGAAATATTTTTTGATGATGAGTTTTATTAGTGTGATTTTTTGGTCTTTTTATGGGATATGTTTTGATACGATGAGATTTAGTTGAAATTTTGTTAATCATTATTGGAATATAAATAGACTGTTTATTAGGTTAAAGTATGTTTTAAAATTGTTTTAGTTTGGCTAAAAGTTATGTTTTAAAATTGTTTTTGTTTGGCTAAGAGTTTATGTTCTAAAATTGTTTTTGTTTGACTAATAACTCTTTTTTTGAGTGTAAGGAAATAGATTAACCATCGAAGACCTAGAGATATCTCGCAATAGTGAAAGTCTATCCCATTACATACCAACGACTGGTAATTGCAAGTAACGTGGTTGTTTGAAAACTAAGTTATGATAGATTTTCTAACATTTTTTTTCTAACTCGACAATTTTCTATTAATTCATGGAAATGATACATCGTGATAGTCTCTTCATCCAAGCAAAAGTGATTTCACTCCGACCAAATTTGTTGGACTTTAAGTACATGCAAAAAAGAACATAAATTAACTCAATAAAATTGATTCCTTTTCCTATCTAGAGCCCATCAGGCACAAATTTTATCAAAAAATTGCATATAGCCTACTTTCATCATTTCATATGTTCTGTGTTAGGGTCATTAGCTTCAGTACCTCGATCAACTGGATAGTGGAAGGAATCATGAATATGGGACTCATGTGAGCCATTTGACCCTTGTATCCATGCATGCGCTCCTAAATCCGTTGTTGGTTGGAACTTCAAAGGGATGCATGGCAATCGAGAATGCGCCCCTGGTTGTGCAAAATGTTTGCAAATAAGTTGAACAAGTCATCATGGTTTGTTTGTTGTGCTTGGGCTATCTAGTCCATTGAGTGCTGAAGGAGTCGAATTTGTGCTTTTATAGAGTGAAAGGGGGCCAAAAAATCCACATGTCCTCGTGGATCTCTTTGAGGGGCCACAAGCTCCCCTTCGTCCTCCTGGTCTCCCGCCCATTTTTCCCCTCTACCCTAGTGGCCACCCCCCACTAAGGTCAACCACGTTGACGGAGCATTATTGTGTTTTCTTCATAGAAAAACCCAACTGTGGCTCCCCATGAAAGCACTAATTTGTTCCAGTGATATGT
The DNA here is from genome assembly GCA_034641835.2 of Pinus albicaulis. Lineage (NCBI taxonomy): Eukaryota > Viridiplantae > Streptophyta > Pinopsida > Pinales > Pinaceae > Pinus > Pinus albicaulis. The sequence continues at coordinate 228,993,417 of CM076580.1, forward strand.
ATATATCAGTGGATTAAAGTTCATTATCATGTCTTTTCTTTACTAATCTAAGGGAATTGGATCCAGTGGTAGAAAGTTAGAAGTTTTCCATCATTTAAGAAAGCTCCCCACCAAGTTCTCCTTTTCATATTCCAAAAGGGTTGGATTCAATGGTGGAAAGTGAGGATTTTTTCATCATTGGGTAAGGTTCAATACCTATAAGGACTTCCCTCAAGAGATGGGGGCACCATGATGTAACTGTCATATATAAGCCATGGGGCACCTTTAGGTAGTGGTTGAACATGTGGTTGCATCCAAAGAGACCATATTAAATGGTTTCATGGCTTTTGCACACATAAGTGGATCAAAACCCATATTGGGGTCATCCTTTATAATAAGCCAAAAGGATTTGGATACAATGGTGGAAAGAAATGATTTTTTCACCATTGGAAAAGGTTCCCTAGAGAGATTGGGGCAACTTGAGGTTAAATATTAAATGGTTTCATGACCCGTGCACTTGTCATAGGTGGATCGAATCTCATCCCCATGTCCTCTTCTAAAATCCCAAAGGGGTTGGATCCAATGGTTGAAAGTGAGGATTTTTCACCATTAGGCAAGGTTCAATTACCATTAGGGCTTCCTTGGAGCCATGGGGGCACCTTGTGGTAGTGTTCGAACATGTGGTTGCATCCAAATCTACTTTCCACAGAGACCATATTGAATCGTTTCGTGACCCTTTCTATGTAAGATGGTTTCGTGAGAGAGGAATCTGGTTGCACCCGGAGAAACGATATTAAATGGTTTTGTGATCCTTTCTAAATTAAAAGATCTTAGCTCTAGTGCTTTAATGAAAAAATTGTTTCCACAACTAAATAGGTTCAATACTATATAAAATCCAAAACATATACATCATAGCTTAAGCATTATAGAACTTTTTGAAATTAAAGAATACTAAAAGATATGTGATGATAAATAATCATGCAATAATTTCTCAAATATTTTTTATTGTAAGAATAAAATGTGTGTGCTTAAGAATGTGCATATATTATTATTTCCTATACATTTCTAAAATGCATGCGCAACCCTATAGTAGCTTATGAAATGGTTAAATAGGAACTAAAATTGTTGTAAACTAATTATATACACATTCCTATAATGAGCATGTTACCAAATTTCCCATTGTCACGTTTTCCATCATCAATTTTGTGTGGCCATCCATAAAAACAAATCCCATAAGTTTATAATAAAAGAAATGTGAACATTCATAAGAACAAATCCTTAAATTTATAATAAAAAATAATATTATTTAAATCATTTTAAATAAAAGAAATTATGAAATCAAAATCACCTTTCTGAATATACATCAAACCTATTTCTCTAATTTCCAAAATATTTCTAGTAAAATTTAAATATTAACCTATAAAACCAAGCCAAATTAAAAAAAATATCATCTCCAAATATTAAAACAAAAAACTGAACAAACAAAATAAATAATTTAATCGAAGAGGATTATAAAATAAAAAAATATTATGAAATTAAAATCACTTAAACTTATTAAAATATTAACCTAATTTTCAAATATTTATATCAAACCTATTAAATTGATTTCCAAAATATGTATAATAAAATTTAAATATTAACCAATAAAACCAAATCTAATTTAAAAAAATATCTCCAAATATTAAAAATAATAATAATAATAATAATTTAAATTAATCAAATTATTAAATATTAAAAACTAAACTAAATTAACAAAAATATAACCTATTAAAAATAAAATTAGAAAAAAAAATAATAATTTAAAATAATAACAAATATATACTCAGTGTTACTATTTAGTACCTAACTCTTATAAAAAAAACAATTAATAATTTTATAAAATTTTAAACTAATATGATATTAAAAATTATTATAAAAAAATTAACATAATAAAAGTTTAATAAACTTTATATTAGACTTGTTTATATCGTGTTCCAATTAAATTTTTATGCAAATAATTTTTTAAATTATAGTAAAAAATTATTCATATAACATTGTATTGTGCAAAAACTACAATAATAAAATAAGTCATGAACTAATTAGAAAAAAAAAAATTACTTTTTAAAAATTATAAAACCATATAAAAAAAATTATTAACCAATTAAAAAAAATTATCTTTTAAAATTTTTGAAAAATATTTTTTATTTTAAAAATATTCACTTTAGTATTTATTTTCTTCAGAAATTTAATAAACTCCATACAATCTATTTCAAACTTTGAAAACTAATTAAAAACCGAAAAAAAAAAAAAAAAAACTTAACCAAAATATAAAATTATAACCTACCTTCTACAATTATTAAAATATAAAATTCAATATGTTGAACCACATGGAAATAATGGGAAGAAAACATAGTTTAATGCAGTATCCAAAGCACAACTACATCATATTCTCCATCCAAAAGGCTTCATTAAAGCACTTTCAAAAATTTACTATTTTATATACATGGCAATATAATATTGTCAATGACAATTTGACTATGATCAAAGAAACTAATTACCATGGTTCGCCATTCTTGGGGAATTCTCATGTAAAGGACACATTTCCAATTACAAACTATCCCATTGTAAAAACTTCGCAATTTGACTATAATCAAAGAAACTAATTACCATGGTATACCATTAGAAACTAATTATTTGATTCTTTCCGGGTTACTCTTACCCTTAGTCATACCAATAAAAAATAGTAAATTGATTTAAAAAAATTAAATTAAGTTAATGACATAAGTGAAGTTATTTAAAGAATGTGACATAAATGTAATGTAAATTTTTGATATGTCAGAGTATATAGAGATGTGTAGATGTAATGTGAAAAATGTAATGTAAACTTTATCGGGATAATGAAATATATTTTTATTTATTTACAGGGTATCGTAAGTAAATAAATGTAATGTAAGTAAACATTTGAAATTTACATGTGGTATATTTGTATTCATTTACCGGGGTTATTTATTTACTTCATAAGCCTCTTTGTATTTAAGAAAACTTTAAAAAAAATGTTTTATTTAGGTGAAGCATATGGGAAAAATAACATTTTAATACCATGGGGTATGGTAAATAAATAAATATAATGTAAGTAAACATTTGAAATGTAAAAGGGGATATTTTTATTTATTTATCTGGGTATGATAAATAAAAAATAAAACCTCTTTTTATATTTATTCCATAAACCTCTTTATATTTAAAGAAAACTTTAAAAAAAATAAAATAAAATAAAAAATTATTTGGGTGAAGCCTATGGGAAAAATACCACTTTAATACCATGGGCTAAATACCATGAGCCACATACCATATTTATAAATGAGGTATGGTAAATAAATAAAATATAAATAAACAATAGGTATGGTAAATAAATAAAATGTCTTTTTATATTTACTTTGTAGTCCTATTTATATTTGGAAACACTCAAAAAGTGGTTTTATTTAGGTGAGCTAAATACCATGGGCCAAATTATTATTAAAATCATTCCAAAAAAACATTATTAACCCTAATATTATTATTAATTCTAATATTCATATTATTATATTATAATATTAATATTATTAAATTTAATAAATTTGGATCACGTAGGTTGTATTTGAGTACACTATATCCATTGCCTATCTCAGGTAAAAATAAACATGTAAACGTAAAAGTAAATGTAAAAATAATGTTTAATATTTAACATTTAAATTTTTATATAATTAATCTAATGTCGAACGTAATGAAAAATCACATATCTCCATATATATATAAATTTAACACAAACAAAGTCTCGAATTTTATGTGTGAGGAAGCATCTATGTGATTTTGCAAACAATGAAATAATATTTGCGAGAAAGGATTTTGGGAGTTGTTCGAATGTAATATTTGTAGGAAATGATTTGAGTGTCAACGAACTGTTTTGGATTGATTTGGAAAATAATATTTGTGGGAAGGATTTCAGTGTCAACGAGCTGCAATTGATTTTCAGGTTTGATTTCTATCACTCCGCATTTTTTTTCTACCTTTTTGTTTAGCTAATGTAAAATTTTGACATGTCCGAGTATAAAGCACATGTGTAGATGTAATGTGAGAAATGGAATGTAAATAAATGTTTTAAATGTAATGGGGTTAATGTAATGTTTTAAATGTTTTTATTTATTTAAGGGGAGTATGGTAAATAAAAAAATTCCGGTATAGCAAATTATTTATGGGTGGTATGTAAGTAAAATTATTTAAAGGTATGGTAAGTAAATAAATGTAATGTAAGTAAAATTTTGAAATGTAGAGTGTATATTTTTATTTATTTACGGGATATGGTAGGTAAATAAAACCTCTTTTCATATTTACTCCATAAACCTCTTTATATTTGAAGAAAACTTCAAAAAAAAAATTATTTAAGTGAAGCCTATGGGAAAAATACCATTTTAATACCATGGGTCAAATATCGTGGGCCAAATACCATATTTTTCTATTGCTATTGCGCTTTATATTGAAGGGAAAAGAGAGATAGAGACGGATAGAGAGATGGGGGAAGAGAGAGGGAGGTATGAGAGGAAGGGAAAGAGATAAAGGAAGAGAAAGAGGAGGAGAGAGGGAGGGATATAGAGATGGAGTTGGACATTGAGAGAGGGAGGGATATAGAGATGGAGTTGGACATTGAGAGAGGGAGGGATATAGAGATGGAGTTGGACATTGAGAGAGGGAGGGATATAGAGATGGAGTTGGATGGTGAGAGAGGGAGGGAATAATAAATACATAGAGAGCGAGAAGTGGAGATAGAGAGGGAGTGACAATGTAGAAATAGAGAGAGTATGTGTATGTTTTGGGGTGAGATAAAGGGAAAAATAAGGAGAGATGGAAGGAATGGGGGAGAAGGATAGAGGGAGGGATATAGCAACATAGTTGGAGGGTGAAGAGAGGGAGAGAGAGGGAGATAGAGAGAGAGATAGATGTGGGAGAGAAAGGGATAGAGGGGAAGGAAGAGAGAGAGGATGTGAGAGAGTGGAGAGAGGGAGGGAAAGAGAGATGAAGTTGGAGAGGGGAGAGAGGGAAGATGATTTCTTGCACTCGATGAATTTATTTCAGTGTGGATGGTGATTTATAATCCTATTTTTCTTGCACTATATGCATTGATTTTAGTGTATATGTTGAGAGAGAGAGAGAGAGAGAGAGAGAGAGAGGTGGGGGAAGAAAGAAGATTGGAGAGAGAGAGAGAGAGAGAGGTGGGGGAAGAAAGAGGATTGGAGAGAGAGAGAGAGAGAGAGAGAGAGAGAGAGAGAGAAATATAGAGGAAGGTAGGAGAGAGAGAGAGAGAGAGAGAGAGAGAGAGAGAGAGAGAGAGAGAAATATAGAGGAAGGTAGGAGAGAAAGGGAGAGAAACGAAGGACAAGAGAGAGGACATGAGGACAAGAGAGAGGAAGAGAATTATGAGGGAAGAGAGAAAATTGAAGGGCAAAGAGAGAGAGAGAGAGAGAGAGAGATAGGAAGAGAGAGGGAGGGAGATAGAAGGAGAGATGGAAGGATAGAGAGATGGAGTTGGAAGGGGAGAGAGGGAGGGAAGAAGGAATACATAGAGATTGAGAAGTGGAGAGAGAGATGAAGTGACAAGGGAGATATGGAGAGAAGGGAGGAGAGAAGGAGAGAGGGTGGGATATAGTAACATAGTTGGAGGATGAAGAGAGAGAGAGAGAGATTTCAGAAATAAATGGAGAGAGAGGAAGGAAGAGGGAGGATGTGAGAGAGTGGAGAGATGGAGGGAAAGAGAGTTGTAGTTCAAGTGGGGAGATAGGGAAGAATATTTCTTGCTCTATATGAATTGATTTTAGTGTAAATGGTGATTTATAATCCATTTTGATTGTTTGAACTAGATGCATTGATTTTAGTGTAGATGTTGATTTCTAATTATATTTAATTTCTTTCACTAGATGCATTGATTTTAGTGTAGATGTTGATTTCTAATTATATTTAATTGCTTGCACTAGATGCATTGATTTCAATGCAGATGATTTCTAAACCTATATGATTTCTCGCATTAAATGCATTGATTTCAATGTAGACAGTGATTTGATGTGCCATTTCATTGCTTGCACTAGATGCATTAATTTTAGTGTATATGTTGATTTCTAATTATATTTGACTGCTTGCACTAGATGCATTGATTTCAATGTAGATGATTTCTAATCCTATTTTATTGCTTGCACTAAATGTGTTGATTTCATTGTAGATGGTGATTTCTTACCCTATTTTATTGCTTGCACTAGATGCATTGATATCAATGTAGATGTTGGTTTCTAATCTTATTTGCTTACTTGCACTATATGCATTGAATTCAGTGTAGATGTTGATTTCTAATACTATTTGATTACCTGCATTAGATGCATTGATTTCAATGTAGATGTTGTTTTCTAATATTATTTCATTGTTTGCATTAGGTGCATTGATTTCAGTGTAGACGTTGATTTATGATTTGATGTAATTTGATGTACATTGATGGTACATTAATTTTAAAGTGATTGGATTAAGATTTTGCATTGATTTCACTATAAGCGTACAAAATTATTGAAAATGTACATTAATGTTTGTGTTATAGTAAATCAACCTATTAATATTGAACAGAAAGAGAGGCAATGTATGATGTTTAGTACAATAGTTCAAGCTAAATAATTAAATGGTTTATTATTTCAATTGTCCTTTTCATATAATCGATATGAAAAGATGGAAAAACTAACAAGGGTAAAAATAAGAATAGTAAAATAAAATAATTTGAGATTGATCACAATGAAGACTATTTGTAATTGACTGCATTCTTATTATTTTCATTTTCTACCATTCAACACTATTACATTGCCACTTTTCATTCAAAAAATTATTTCATCATTAAAGCTATTGACAATATTTATCATCTCAAAAAAATGAGGGAACTAAGAAAATTTTAAAATTAAAATGACCAGATAAATGTAAGACATATTTAAAATGATTATATTTATATTATTTGTATTTACATATTATTGGTAAAAGTAATCATATGTGCTATAGATTTTCCTTGACCACACACGACTGAAACCACCCTAGATCCATCTTAACTCTGGATCTATCAAGTGCCGAGAGGGATCAAATCTCTCGAGGTACAAACCTTTCCTCAAGTTTTGCACTCAAAAAAGAGGTTTGCACCTCTAGAGATTTGATCCCTCTCAGCGCTTGATAGATCCAGAGTTAAGATGGATCTAGGCTGGTATATAAAAAAAATCACAAAAAATTAAAATATTAACATTACTAATTAAGACAATTAACTAAACATAATTAAGAGATTATTACCATAATTAAGTTCTTCACAAAAATGGTAAAGTTGTCCAAAAAAGGAAAATATAAAAATCCACTATATGAAACTTATTTAAAGGTAATCATGTTGAATTTATTTAAAATAATAAATTATGACAATATAATTCAACTCAGTTAAATAGTGGTAAAAAAATAGTGTAATAGGGTATTAGGTTGAAATAGAAATTTGAGATGAAAGTAATACTACATCTTGAGAGTTATTTTAAAGAATTTCTCATTTGAAATCAATCAAAATTTATGAAATATTATCATTATCATTATTGCATGTGTTGGAATATGTAATTCCTACTTGTCTCCGGTTGTAACTTTCTATGTATGGAGTCTATTCCTATTCCATAGGAGTTAGCCAAATCTAGGTTCCTTGTTTGGTGTGTGGTTGATATATTCTCTCAACCAACTTATTGTGCGTCCAAGATAGCTTCCCTATCTTGAGACAATACTCCATGTATATAGATATATATAACTCTATTTTATTAATATAATGTAATGTGCATGTTCAGTTTTTAAGGTGGTATCGGAGCCTGTTTTGGACCTGGCCTTGGCCCCTCCTGGGCCAAGGGAAATAAAGAGTTCGATTAGTATTTTTTTTGTTTTGCATCCTATGTTGTTGTTGAGTGACTGAAGATAAAACCATGCCTGTTGAGGCTCATTGATGTCAGCTCGCTGATCTGCGTGGAAATTTGACCTGAGAACATTCATCTGTGGCTTTGAAGAGGCGTGAAGCCTATAATTTTTTTCCAAATTTGAGCCGGTGTGTTGTGCCTCTCTCAACGTTGGCATGGATCTGCTGGATCGAGCCATGAGGTGCTGATAACTCTGAAGAGCTTCCACTGGTTGTAAATACAGTATTGGTGAATTGTAAATAACAGTTGATTCTGAGCTTGGACGAGGAGAAGCGGTTGAATCGAAGGAGAAGCGACTGAGGAGAAGTGATCTGGGGATCTGAGGAGGTGAGGACCAGTATAGAATTGTTGTTGTTGTGTGAAGTGATCGACGAGATGGAGATTTGACTGCTGCGTTCGGCGTTCATTTTTGTCATAGAAAATAGAGAAAGTCGTGAAAGTTGTGAAGGTTGAGGGCGAGATTTGGGTATCTATGTGGCCACAAAATTGTAAGTTCCAAGTTGCAGCGCAAATGGATTGGACTTCCAATACTGTGGACCATTTCCAATCCAGAATACTGTACATGGAGCAGCGTGGTTGTAGTCTTATCAACTTGCAAGCTACCTCCTAGAGTAATCTACTAGCTGGAGGATCGATTCCCTGTATCAGTGAGTCAACAAATCGACAGAGGTGGAGAGCCACGGATTGGCATGTGTAAAGAAGGGGTCGTGGGAGATATTTCATATGGATAGTAAAGATCATGCGTTGGACAAGAGGGCTGTGTAATCCGCAAGTCATCATCTGTGACAAAGTAAAATTATTTCCATGGCATATCAATTCAATATTTCAACGAGAATGGGAATACTTCAATGGGTCATGTTGTGCAGAGATTTGGATGTGGAGGAAACCCAATCCTCACCCATATTGAAAACAAATTTCTGATATTCTTGAAGCAGTGTGGTGAGCTTCCCGATCAAGGCTAGTGTGAGGAGATTAACTTGGTAGTGGTTCATCCCAGGAGATGAAATGAAGTGCCTAGAGTGTCTTTGTTGTAGCGAGCCAATATAAATTAGGTTGTTTGTTTTAAAATACAGTTGTTTGTACAGGCTTGGGAAAATGACATTTTTATGCTGAAAGTATTTTGGAATTAAAATCAATATACATACTGAGATTAGCCATCTCAATATGAAGTTATTTTGTTAGAATTGACTACTCTAACAAATGACAGGTGAAACGTGAATTTCCAAGTCTTAATTGACAAAGACAAAGATGTCCAAGATGTGAACAACGAGAAGAGGAGGTAAAGAAGCATCAACAATTATTGTGATGGACAATAATTGAGGTTTTGTGAGTTTTTGGAATAAACTCTTGATGGTCACATACATTTATTAGTAAGCATGTCTAGGATGTTTTTGTAGTGTTAATTGTAAATTATGTACCTAATAACTCCAAGAGTTGGAGTTGTGTTGTAAGCCTTGTAAGGCATGTGTATACCCGTAAAAGTTCATGGTAATCTCAAAACCACTTTGTAATTACAAGTTCGTGGTCATCCATAAACCATTTTGCAGTGTCGATTTGTGGTCAGCCAGAAAGCACGTGTAACAGTGAAGTGGAATGGAAACAGGTCTGTGTCAGTGTTCACCCACTAATGAAGAGATCCGGTGAAAGGTCACCGATGAAGAGATCCAGTGCAAGGTCGCCGATGAAGAAATCCGATGAAAGGTCATCGATGAATAGATCCGGTAAAAGTTTGTTGATGAAGGAAGAGATCTTAGACAGATCTACTGCTGGTGAGAGTTCACTGATGAAGGAAGAGAATGGTTACGGGTCATCCGATAAAGCCCACGTTGGAGGGGGATCTATAGATACAGGTACATCTATGCAGTGATAATGGTTGACAGAACCATGTATGCGAAGGACATCCTATGAGACTAATTTTTCTAGAGGTTGGTACCCATGCATTCTGGTGGATGGTTGCTCCTTATATGGACGTCGACATAACCTTTTGTTATGATTGACCACAAATATATTTTGAGAAGGGATATCGAGATAAGTAGTCATTAAGGGGGTGTGTTGGAATATGTAGTTCCTACTTGTCTTTGTTTGTGACTTTCTATGTATGGAGTCTGTTCCTATTCCATAGGAGTTAGCTAAATCTAGTTTCCTTGCTTGGTGTGTGGTTGAGATATTCTCTCAACCAACTTGTTGTGCGTCCAAGATAGCTTCCCTATCTTAAGACAATAATTCATGTATATATATAACTCTATTTGATAAATATAATATAACGTAGTTTTAAGTGCATGAATTATTCATATTTACAATATTAAAAATCAAACTTAAAGATATTTTACCAACATAGTCTTATTCAAATCCAAACCAGAAATAAACATTGAATCTTCCATTGACGATATCCATATTTTATAATGCTAATTTATTAAAAAAAGAATTCAATGGTTTATATATTTTTTGAAATCAAATCAAATTTCATTATTCATATATTATATATTGCTTAAATTTATGTCAGAGTATACATAGCAAAAAACTAAAAAACAATCATACACACAGCATGAAAATGAAGACAATTAATAACGTAGTTAACCCAACCAATCTGGGCTACATCCACCAAACAGAAGTATCAGCTTTCTTATTATGCAACAGGAGATTACAACAACATATTTTCACATCTTCTCTTCCTCTTCCTTATCCCTCATATCTCATATGTTCTGCCTCTACAGGCTTACAATTTATAGATGTAGTGAAGAAACTGAATAATAAGTTATATTCCATCCTATCACAACAAAATAGGGTATAATATCTCCTCTTCAGGATTTGATGCCATCAGTTTTGCAACAAAAACTATTGTTGGCATTATCCATGAGATTTGTGCCAAAATAATATGAAAATCTCAACAATCTCCACCTTGAAAAAAATTATCCTGATGCCTTGTCTCTTTATTATATTCATTTTTTCTGCAAGCCAAGAGAAGCTAGACACCATCGTAGCTTCTCTAATAAAACAGGTTTCGTGAACATGTCTGCACAGTTTTCCTTTGTATGCACTTTTTCAATTCAGTGATAACCTATCTTACAAAATGGTAATTTATAGGTATATGCTTTGATTTACTATGATAGGACAGATTTTTAGCCAAATGAATTTCACTTTGACTATCACAAAATAACTTTATGTTGTCCTGCAACCTACCAAAATCACCAAACAAACCTTTCAACCAAACCACTTCTTTGCAAGCATGTGAAGCAGCTATGTATTCTACTTCTGTAGTGGATAAAGCAACAATTTTTTGTAGCTTTGACATCTAACTAATAGCTCCACCTGCAAGAGTAAAAACATATCCTGAAGTTGACCCTCTCTTATCCAAATCACCTGAAAAATCGGAATCAATATATTTGCAAACAAATTCACTACTTCTGTGTTAAGTGATACAATAATCACTTGTGCCTCTCAAATACTGAAGCACCCATTTCACTGCTACCCAGTATTCTTTCCTTGGATTTTCCATATACCTGCTAACAACCCCAACTGCATGTGAAATATTTGGTCGTGTACAAACCATCGCATACATCAAAGTTCCTACTGCATTAGCATAAGGTATTCGAGACATATATTCCTTTTCTTCATTTGCATTAGGACACAAACTTGAAGAAAGCTTAAAATGGGAAGCTAAAGGGACTGAAACTGGCTTAACATTGTTCATACCAAACCTTAAGAGTATTTTCTCAATATACTTCTATTGTGATAACCACAGCTTACCATTGCTCCTGTCTCTGAAAATCTCCATGCCCAAAATCTGTCTTGCTGCTCCTAGATCTTTCATATCAAACGTCCTAGCCATTTGAGCCTTTAACCTGTTGATCTCTGTTATGATTTTTCTTGCTAAAAGCATATCGTCAACATATAATACTAAGATAATGAATATTCCATTACTTAATTTCTTAAAGTAAACACAATGATCATATTCACTTCTTATATAATTTTGACTCATCATGAAAGAATCAAATTTCTTTTACCATTGTCTCCGCGACTGCTTCAAACCATACAATGATTTCTTGAGCCTACAGAGAAATTTCTTGTTGCGATTTTGAACAAACCCTTCAGGTTGTTCCATATAAATCTCTTCATCTAGATATCCATGTAAGAATGCAGTCTTAACATCTAGTTGTTGTAATTCTAAATCAAGTAAAGCAACTAATGCTAAGACAATCCGAATTGAAACAATTTTAACAACTGGTGAAAATATCTCATGAAAGTCAATTCCTTCTTTCTGAGAAAAACCTTTCGCAACCAACCTCGCTTTGTACCTGTCTTCTTTAGCATCAAAACCCCTTTTCAATTTTTCAACCCATTTACATCCTACAGTTTTTCTGTCTTTAGGAAGTTCTACCAAGTCCCATGTGGCATTCTTGTCTAATGCCTTCATTTCATCCTTCATAGCTTCTTTCCACTTATCACTGTTAGAACCTTCTACAGCTTCCTAATAGCATAAAGGTTCATCATCATTAGTGGTTAAAGCAACTGAAGTAACATAATCATCATACCTTTTAGGAGGATGTCTTATTCTCATGGACCTTCTTAAAGATGTTTCTAGTTCTTCCACAATTTGTTGAATGTTATTATTTGTAGGAACTTCTTCATGATCTTCATCTGAAACTTGTTCATCTTTACTATCATCAGTATTTGAACTAGTTTCAAACTGAATATGTTGAAATTTAGGTACACTTTCATGTTTCAATTTAATATCAACATCTGGATTATCAAGTGAAGATTCATTGAATCTAACATCTCTGTTAATGATGATCTTCTGAGTATTAGGATCCCACAACCTATATCCCTTAATTCCATCACCATATCCAACAAAGATATATCTTTTTGATTTAGGATCTAATTTAGAACGCTGATGTTTCAGAATTAGAGCATATGCATCACAACCAAATTTTTTTAGTTTAGAATAATCACAAGGATGACCCTTCCATACCTCTTGAGGAATTTTCATCCTATTGCAGTTGATGGTGATCGATTTATCAAATAGAAAGCCGTAGATATTGCTTCTGACCATAATTCCTTCTGCAAATTTGTGTTACTTAGCATACTTCTTGCTCTTTCTAAGAGATTTCTATTCATGCGTTTAGCAACTCCATTTTGCTGAGGAGCATAAGCAGTAGTTCTATGTATGTCGATCCCAAATTCCTTTGAATTAAAATCACCACCATTGTTAGTTCTTAAACATTTAATGGTTCTTCCACTGATATTTTCTACTAATGCTTTAAACTGCATGAAAAATATGAATACATCAGACTTTCTTTTTAACATGTAGACCCATACTTTTCTAGAGAATTCATCTATAAAAGATACAAAATATGATGATCCTCCATATGAGGTTATAGGAGATGGACACCAAACATCAGAATGGATATAATCAAGGATTCCTTTACTAGTATGTTTTCCAGTTTTAAATTTCTGCTTGCTATGTTTCCCATAAATACAATGTTTGCAGAAATCTAACTTAAAAGACTTTAAACTAGGAAGTAACATACGATCAGATAAAAATTTTAATCCTCTTTCGCTCATATGGCCCAAATGTTGATGCCATAGTCGAATAAGATCACTGTCGTTTTCAGATACAGTAGAAGCATGATCTGAATTTGTTCTTCCTTCTAACTGAAAAAGATTTCCAACCTTTTTTGCTTTCATTACTAATAAGATTCCTTTGTAAATTTTCATTACTCCACCTTGAATAAAAGATTTATATCCATTTGTATCTAACACTCCTAGAGAAATTAGATTTTTTTTAGTTTAGGCACATGTCTTACATCAGTTAAGATTTTATTTGTCCCATCAAACATTTTAATCTGGATGCTTCCAATTCCCACAACATTACATGAGACATCATTTCCCATGTAAAATACTCCATCATTGATTGACTTATAAGATTTAAACAACTCTTTTGAATGCACATGTGATTGGACGCACCAGAATCTACTAGCCAGTGTTGATCATGATTTGAAAAATTAACCGATAAAACTTCATCACTTATACCTGAACCAGATGCCGAACCTGAACCTGTATCTGTCATGTTTGCTTCTTTATTTTCTGTTGAAGAGTCTCCTTTGGATGTTTACTGTCTCTTCCAATAGTCCTTCTTCAAATGTCTCGATTTGCTGCAAAAATAGCATTTTAGCTTACTCTTCTTCCCTTTAAATTTTGACCGAGATTTTTTTTTCTAAATGAAGCATTTTTCTTTAGATCGACCTCTCACCATCATTGCTTCTGATGTAGAGGTTTCTAAATTTGACCTTTTTTCTAGTTTCTTCAGACATCGTAGCTCCAACAACATCATCAAATTCAAGGGTTTCTGATGAACTAAGACTTATAGAAGTAACAAAATGATCCCATGACTCAGGCAGAGAACATAATAAATTTACAACTTTATCTTCTGAATCAAATTTTACTTCTATGCTATCTAATTGCACCAAGAGAGTATTAAAGGTATTCAAATTATCGTTTATTGATGTACCTTCCTTCATGCGCAAGCTGTACAACTGTCTCTTCAGAAGAATCCTATTGGTTAAGGATTTAGTCATGTACAGTTTTTCTAGCTTTGTCCATAGACTAGCGACAGTTTTCTCTGACACGATGTTAAATAAAACATCATCCGCCAAACACAATCGTATGCCACTCACTGCTCTGTCATCGATGTCACTCCATTCGTCATCTGTCATGGCGAGAGGTTGTTTGGATTTTCCCAAAAGTGCCTTCACCACACCTTATTGTACGAGTAAATCTTGCATCTTGACTTTCCAGATTTCGAAGTTATTCCTCCCATTAAACTTCTCGATCTCAAACAGAGTACTTTGAGTTTTTGCCATGTTTAACTTCTTCTCTATGGATATTTAATTTCCTTTTTTATCAAATTAAGAATTTGATAAAAATTTCCTTTTTTCAAACATGCAATTATTAATTAATTGGATACCATAAATGTGCTATAAATCGAGATTTTTACCTCTAGCAGCAATTCTTCTCCTCCATGCAACAGCTACGAGAAGTTAAAAAAATATATATATTTGATAGAAGGTTGCCTTATTATATAGACAAATTTCTTCAAACCGGTAAATCAAACCACACTCTTCATCAGACATATACCTCGGTTTAATTCTACGAAAATTAAGAATGTAGGAATTTTGATTTAAAACTCCAGCACCAACTCATGGTGCTCCTCCCACTCAGCAGGCAGGCATCGTTTGTGGTGATACCGATCTCATCGATCCAATTAGATCATGTGCTTCTAGATTTGTTGGTTTCGGTACATTGGTAAATCCTTCAGCTCACGGTGCTCAGTGGTCATAAGATCCAAATTGCCAACCACGCCCAATAAAATGAATCCTGAAATTTTGTAATTCGTGCTTACCTCAATAAGCATGAGCCACCAACACGACACACTCCCTATTCATCCACCGAAGGTCAAGCTAGATGCTAACAGACAGGCTAGATAGTCAAATTGGCAGGGCAATGATCATGCCACCCTACGCCTCACACCCTTGTAACTCTCCCACATCCTGTGCATAGCATGATTGTATCTGCTCGCCAGTTCACATGCGGAAAAAATATGCACCGCAGAAAATAATTTGCATCCACAACCAGACAAGAACTACGGTTCTCAAAAAATGCAATTCTTTGTTTAGAACCGTAACAACCATCAACTTAGATCTTACACTAACTATTTTCAACACGACTTAGTTCTTGAAACCATCGACCTAGTTCTTACCCGTTTACTGAGTTCAGAACCGTAGCCACACAGCCATGGGTCACGGACTTATCCGCACAAGAGGTTTGCCAATTTTCAACGCCGAAACAGCGTGGATGCCAAACATTGATTCAACCAATGACAACATGCAGAGCTTTGACCTCCTTAGTAGTTATGGCTTCACTTGGAAGTGCTCCTCTCCAATTACACAGGCTCCGATACCAATTGTCAGAGTATTCACAGCGAAAAACTAAAAAACAATCATACACACAGCATAAAAACGAAGACAATTATTGCCGTGGTTCACCCAACCAATCTGAGCTACATCCACCAAACAGAGATATCGGCTTTCTTATTGTGCAACAGGAGATTACAACAGCAGATTTGCACATCTGCTCTTCCTCTTCCTTATCCCTCATATCTCATATGTTCTACCTCTACAGACTTACAATTTATAGATGTAGTGAAGAAACTGAATAATAAATTCTATTCCATCCTATCACAACAAAATAGGATATAATATCTCCTCTTCAGAATTTGATGCCAACAGTTTTGCAACAAAAACTATCATTGGCATTATCCATGAGATTTGTGCCAAAATAATATGAAAATCTCAACAATTTACATAGTTAAATTGTCAATAATTTGAATTACAAAGTTAACTATTTATAGCAACTCATATGAATAATCATTTAGATTGATAAAAATATATGAAAAAAAATATTAAAATATATCAAAATTATAAGTTCTCTAAACATTCAATTCTCCCTCAAACCTGTTTAAAATTCAACACATATTTTTCTCTAAAAGAATTTCATTTAAAAAAAACCTAAAAAGAAATTACATTACCATGAAATTTTATTTCCCTTATTAAAATGGATATCAAAATAAAAGTCAAATATACCACATGAATTTAAATGTCACCTTTTAATAAAATTGGTTGAATTTCATTCTTAGGGAGGGTTTTCTCCACATGTATGAAATATGTTTTTCAATGCATGTGAATTGCATTTGATTAACGAAGGCTAGAATGTGTTTTTTTCTCCATATGATCTTATCATTGATTTACCTCATCCTTCATCTTTATCTTTACGTTCAGTTATTATAATTTTGTGATAGAATATAATGTTTGGAAATAATTTATTCCCATTTTTTTTAAGTCACAAATCTCAAAAAATATTTAAATAATAAAAAACATTTTATTAACTTCAATAAATTCCCTCTCTATTATTTGAATGCAGTGTAGATCATTGACCAAAATAAATCTTATTAAAACAACATTCTAGAAACAATTAGAATTATTTATTAAAACCTTATAAAGGTTTATTAAAAATCAATCATCCACTGATATGTAGAATAGTGTTAGACAAAGGTTTATGTTAAAATAATTATTAAATTATTTGAGAGTCAAAGTCTGACTAACATCACAAAGGAAGTTTATACACCGTCCAACAATCCACCGGATATGAAACCAAGGTCGTTGATCGCAAAATAAGACCCACTGTCAGGATATGTTAGGGTCTAAAAAGGCTCGTTAACTCACCTTCCATTCTCCACTCGAATAATAGTAAAAGCGTCAACTTAAAATAGTTCTAATCTGTATGTTCCATAGAGCTTGCACCTTGGCTGGGGATTTTAGGTTTAGGGTTTTTCACCCCGAAATTCATTTATTTTCATGAAAGAGCTTATTTGAACTTCCTTCTAGTTAAGAATTTATTTCAAACTATGTTTATCTGCATAAATTCAACTGTGTGAAATGTATTCTAGCATTTAAGGTCTTCATTATAGTTTGAAGGCTTTACCCATATTTACTGTTGAAAATTGAACCGAGAAAATAAAATTTTACATTTCAAAACTGAACCAAGAACATAAAAATATTCTAATAAGATTTAGGGTTTTATTATATTTTGAAGATATTAACGAAGTTCTACGGCAGCAATTTGTGAAGAAACAAGGTATGTAAATGTCGTTTCATCCCGATATTAACAATTTGTGAAGAAACACGGTATGTTTCAGCCCAGATATTTATCCTCGAATTTTTTTGGGAAAGCATTAATTAATAAAGAAACATGGGTTGCATGAATTATCTAGTTTCATTAAATATAGGCGTGGTAAATAGAACTACATTTACCCCAATTTATGTATGATCATTACGTAAACTAATTTAGGTTTATGTAATAGAGGAGAATGGATTATGAATGGGCTAATTTGTGTTTATGTAATACAGGAGAATCGATTATGAATGGGTTAAAGCCTAAGACAGTCAAATCGATGAAGAATTATTGAGGACATCATTATATTTTACGAAGTCGAGTAGTATACAAAGGTCTTCCAATGGCCTTCGGAAAAAAGGGGCTTCAAAAATAATCTTTATTTTCGTTTTTATTATTTGGACAGTTACCAAAATAGTTATTATTATTTTTTGGGATATGAAACCCTAACTATTCGTTTGAAAGTGAGAATTCTGGGGTGGCTCCGAGAGAAGCCACTTAGGTTTTAGCAGTTTGGCTGCACCTAATACACAAGCTAGAACGTGATATTTTATAATATTTGATTATGGGACTTGGATATAATATTTCTGCATTTTTCTTTTTGTTTTCAGCGTATGTTAATTTATACTATGATTTAAATCATTGACTTGATAAATTATTTAGATCACTTTTATTATTCAATCTTGCTTCCTCTGAAATATATATATTGTCAGAAACAAATAGATTGAATTATTTACATGTTTTTGTTTAATCTTGCTTCCTCTGAAAAAATATATATATTGTCAGAAAAAAATAGATTGAACTATTTACATGTTTTTGTTGTTAATTGAGCTTTTTGATGCTTGGTATTGGTGCTCTATTGCAACAATCTGTGTGAATACTATTTTTATCAATGATATATTTTTTTCTATTCATCTATATTCTTATATTTTAAATTTGTTAACAAGATAATGCGTTATCTGATCAATATTCTTATATTTTAAATTTGTTAACAAGATAATGCATTATCTGATCAATATTCTTATATTTTAAATGTATTAACAAGATAATACATTATCTGATCGTGGTTGTCTAGTTGCATCCCATACAAGATTGGTTTATCGTCTAATATACATAATATTAGATAATAATATTATTCTTAATATTGGTATTTTGTAGGGTGTCTTAGAAATGATAATACATGATGTTATATTGTATCATGTTTTGTGCTATGATGAGTTATTAAATAAATGAGATATATGCATGACTCACATTTAATTATTTTTTTATTTTTTTGTCTTTGATTTTTTTTTTGTTTTAAGTTTTTGTGGAATATTGTTTTGTGCTATGATGAGTTATTAAATAAATGAGATATATGCATAACTCACATTTAATTATTTTTTTTTTATTTTTTATTTTTTTTATCTTCGATTTTTTTTTTTAGTTTTAAGTTTTTGTGGAATATTATTTTTTTCATGCATATTTAAAGTTTTAATTTGATCTTATTAATTACATGTTGTATTTAAGTCTCTCCAACCTCAAATTTCACATTTTACACTTTTTTCTACTTTATATGTAATCTGGTCATATATATTTTCTTATCCTAATATATTTTCTTATGATAATATATTTTATAATTTGATACAAGGAAATGAAAAATAACCAACCCTTTTGACCTTAATTGAAAAGATCTCTAATCCTTAGTAAATGTGTCCTTTGATTGTTCTCAATTACTGGAACAATCTAGTAACCAAGAACCAAGAAGGCATTCTCTTACAAAGAACTACCAATCCTAGATTACGCAAACTGTGGAAACTTCACAATTTGACTATGATCAGAGAACAATTTAAAATACCAAGGCGTTCACTCACGAAGTACAATAGGGGTGAAAAATTCAGGAGAAGTGAAGGCTGAATTGCTTTTCCTTTCTTGTTAGTATAATATATCTTATATCAATATTTGTTAGTATAATATATCTTATATCAATATTTTATCACAAAGAAAAGGAAAAAATTAAATAGAGAGAATAATGCCAAAAAACAGATTGAAAAAGGTGCAAATCGTGGGAACAGTCCAAATTGAGATTTCTAAACAAGAAGAAACGCTCGAAAAGGTTGCAGCCAAGATATATCTGTAGGAGTTGTGATAAATAGTTCACTTTAGGAGGAAAATTGTACGACACTTCTTTAAGCTTACCTTCAAAAGGTAAAATATTGCCATGCAAGATCGTTGTCACTTCTCCTTCTTGCATGAATTCATGTAACCAATATGGAGATGGTTACACATTCAAATGACAGTCATGGCATGAGCTTGCAAGATATTTCGGAGAGGTCATGGGGAAGCATATTGCCGTGGGATGGAGCCTGCATCAAGGTTGCAATCATGTGGGAGAGATTTTTATGGGCATTTAGAAATAAATATGTGCTTTTGTGTTTGGAGAATCCATGCAGTATTATTAATGCAGGAAACTGCAATGGAAGCCTGGGAATGTAGTGGCCACATGATGATGGATCATCACAGATTTATGGCACAGCTTGTCATTCAGGAGCTGATCTCATTTCATTGACATTTCTGCAAAATTTTCAAGAAGATTTGATGGTGGGAAATCAAAGAATTAACAACTGCCTCAATACTATTGCACTATTCAATAATATTGAGCTGAGTGAGCCGTTTGAGGTATCCCACGAAAGAGATCTGGACGTTAGTGTGTTGCTGTCAGAATCCTTTGTAGAAAAAGATGCCAATGGAATATCAATCTTTAGAGGACAAGAAGGACAGGAACAGAAAATTGCAGACTGTAGCACTAGTTTTCTTAACGGCTTTTCTGCTTATGGGAGCTTAGACTTGTCCAGTGGAGAATGCTTTAATGATTTTTCTGATCATTCGATCTTGGAAATGTCAATTTGTCATTGTATTCAATTAAAGTAGTTTTTTTTTTGGCATTTTATGGGATATATTTTGTCGTTTTATGGGATACGTTGTTTTTATAATGTGTTTTAGTTGAGATTTTGTTAAAAATGATTGGAGTGGTAAATTCCAATTATTAAATTTATACGAATATAAATTTGAATGTATTTCAAATTTTTAAAGTTTTAAATATATTTATATATTAAATTTTTTTAAAATAATCGAATGAATAAGTTAATCATTTATATTTTATATTCCATCTTTCATTAAAATTAATAGTTGTATTTATAAAACTTTGTTTAGTAGTTAAGTATATTTAATCAAAATTCAAGTTTATTTAGTAATTAAGTATAATTAAAAAAATTAAAGTTTGTTTTAGTAATTATATATATTTAATCAAAGTTTGTATATATAGTAAGTTTGTTTAGTGATTAGAATATTA
The DNA here is from genome assembly GCA_034641835.2 of Pinus albicaulis. Classification (NCBI taxonomy): domain Eukaryota; kingdom Viridiplantae; phylum Streptophyta; class Pinopsida; order Pinales; family Pinaceae; genus Pinus; species Pinus albicaulis. Next base: position 229,014,411 of record CM076580.1, read on the forward strand.
AAGTTATATTTAATATTATTCATTTTTTAAACCTTTAATATTATTTATTTTTTACATTAGACTTGACAAAATCCATTAAATTATAATGGAAAATCTTTTTCCTCACTATTAACTTATTGAAATGTTTTTTTAAATTAAAAAATGCATATTTTAAATTATGTAAAGATAGTTTAAAAATTTAGAAGAAATATATATTTACATTGAAGATTTTTTGGAAGGGTTATTACTTGATAGAAATTACTAAAAATCACACAATTACAGAAACACAATCATATACTATGCACAAATGGTGTATGTGTAAACACACTCACACACACTAATTACATTCAGATTACTCTATTAAATAGAGTTTCTGAGATCCAACTTATTCCTAATTTAGAGAGAGAGGTTGAGAGAATTTCTCAACCATCACAAACCAACTTTTCAAATATGGAATGTAAGCATTAACTCCAACATCCCCCCTTAATGATTACATTACATGAATTTATTGAATTCACTCATAAATAACAAAATAATCAAGCTTATCAGTAGATTCTCCATCAAGTTGCCTCATAACCCTCGGAAAGGTGTAGTTGGCAAGTTGGATTCTCGAGTTCGATTCCTCAACTCCCGAATCAAGGACCTCCCGAAATCAATTACTGGACAACATCCCAATCTATCGCATAACCTCATTAGGAAACCACTTCCACATCTACCACTAACGAGGGATCCTTCCCTAGATCCGCAACTGCCATACTATCTGGACAACCATCCATGTTGAGATTTACTACCACTTGATCTCTTCAAAAAAAATTGATTACATTTTGCAATAGTTGAACTCTTAGTCATTCTATGGATGAGCTCGCATCCACCGAAATACATGGGTGCTAACCCCTGTACTCACCAATTATCTAGAAAAGTCGTCTAAACATACACGTCAGCCATGTTCAAACGCTCAAGATGAGGAAGCATATCGAGTATCTTGTGGAGGACGGCCATCTCGTTTTCCATTTGAACCAGCAAACATTTCGGTATGGAGAGCTCCGCCAATGCTTTGAAAGCTCCCACAAACTCAAGAAATCTCTCGGCCGAGAGATCGCCTTCCTCAAATTCTTGTCCCAAACTTAGAACAATAACATTGCTTCCGCTCTGCATTTTCAGAGACTAGACCACATAGGAAAATTCCTGAAACAACACCCCATTTACTCTTAAATCTAGTATCTTGCATGCTCGTATCCACGCCTTACTAATTTGAAGCTCCTCTAAAATGGCGAGAAGATCCTGTTGACCTTAAAATCAGGCACTAGGTATGGAAAAATATCTTTCCACATCGACTGGTAGCCTCCAGTTCCGTGTGAAAGAACTATTATCCGCTCACCAAATCCAATAACGCTCACATTAAGATCATCCAATAGGCTCCTCTTTGATCAAAGTTGACAGAAAAGTGAAAATGATATCTGCCTACCAAACTTAACAACTTCCTTTAGAAGACTAAAGCATTTCAACGTGTTTTTTCGAATGCAATATCCATTTTCTTATTCCTCAGAAATTCCATTAAATACCTCCGATGCCTGGGGCATTGGATGTGTCATTGAGACAAAGTGTGGAATCGCTTCTTTGCAGCTTCTGCTTCTGATTCTTGTGTTCTTCTGTGAAGCTCTGGCCAGTCTACAGTCACATAATCATACCTTTAGGGTTAGGGATTTTTTAATTTGCATGATTTAATTCTTCTTCGGCCTCTTTCGAAATGCAGTGGCCACACCTAAATATATACACAGCAAATCAGCTAATGCAGCAAACTGATCCTAGCAACTCGTAGCTTGTCTCACATCACTAGTTCCACTTCAAATTATACACACAGCACAGGTCCTCTCAGCTTTGACCTGAAGCTCCGATACCAAGACATAAATTACTGAAAATCACACAATTACAGAAACACAATCATATATTATGCACAAATGGTGTATGTGTAAATACACTCACACGCACTGATTACATTCAGATTACTCTATTAAATAGAGTTTCTAAGATCCAACTTATTCATAATTTAGAGAGAGAGGTTGAGTGAATTTTTCAACCATCATAAACCAACTTTTCAAATATGGAATGTAAGCATTAACTCCAACATTACTCTTCTCCTTTACGTTGACGATATCGTTCTTCTAGTCATAAACCATGATGATCTCGAAAAACAACTTAAAATCCTCTATGATTACTATTCCAAGATGGATATGATTGTTAATACCAACAAGACTAAATTCATGATAATTAAATCCAGAAGAACAACCATGAAAGTTTCATCTATGATAACAATTACTTGGAGCAGATTTCTTCATAAAAATATTTAGGTATTGACATTCATTATCACCTCAAATATAAATATAACATCGAGAAAAGGATTATTGGAGGTTTGAAATCTTATTATGAGCTTGAAAAAAATTGTAAGTCAACTAATGGTTTTGGAGAAAAAAAAGTTCCTCTTTGAGACTCTCATCACCCTGCTCATTTCATATGGATGTGAGGTTTGTGGTTGTAGTATATCTACAAAATCATGGAGGAATATCGAGTTGATCCAAAAGAAATTTATAACCTACACCCTCAATATTAAAGGAAACAATCCCTATCATATCCTCTTGATTTTATTTAACCTTTCCCCCATAGCAAGCATGGCTATGTTTAGGTATCTGATGTATAAGAATAATATTTACAACATGGAATCCAAGATTTTCCTCAAAATTTCTTCTATCTCTAGCCAAAACTCCCACCTCTGGCTCAAGCAATCTTGCAATAAGGATGTTCAGTCTTGGCTCAACCATTAGGGGATAAAGGATGAAATCATCTTGGAGAAGAAGGATAACATTAAAAATACTATTACTTCATAGTTTAAGGATAAGTTGTGGGAATATAAAGACTTAGAGGGAAAAAAGAAGATAAGGTATTATAAGGAGGTGATTAACCCCACCCTTGCTAACCAAAATTATCTTTCTATCTTGACCAATATAAGAAGAAAATGAACATTGTGAAGATAAGAACTAATTCTCATGAGCTTCGAAGTGAAACCAGGAATTGGTTTATTCCAAAAACAATTTGGGAAAAAATAATATGTCACCTTTGTGATACTAATATGGTTGAATATAAAAAAAAATGTTCTCTTGGATTTTCGGGCTCTTATCCACATTTGTTCTCATTTCAAAAAAAAATCCACACTACCTATTAGGTCCCTATAATACTAGTGTAGCACCTTATTTTTATTGTTACTGTAGCCCCCTTATTGTTATTTTTGTGCCCATGTAGTCCTCAATTGTTATTACTATGCCCCATTGAATCCTACTGTTATTATTGTTGTGCCCTTACAATATTATTGTTATGTAGGCTCTAATTATATTGTGACCCCTTAGAATCCTATATATGGAGAGTAGGGTTTTTCATTTGAATCATCCAAGAATTGTTTATTCAAGTAATGTAAAGGAGGTTTCCCCCTCGAAGAGGCTGATTTCTATGTCATTGATCTATCTTTTCTTCAATTTTGTGAGGTCGTTGCATAACATTTGTTATTAGAGCTTTGGATTCTAGGGTTTCGGTTCTTAAAACAAGCCATCTTGGTGTTTTTGCAATAAGAAAATTTCTACGAAGTTCTAGAAGCTTGAATTGAAACCACGTGGATTCAAATTATTGGTGAACACCGTCCTAGAATTTCATATATTGATCTGCTATATTTCCAAACATATGATTTGAGGAAGTTAAGGTTTTTGCAAGCTCTAGAATTTAGTCTCAAACAATTAACCAAGGGAAAATCATCATAACTTTCGTTTCAGACATAAGATTTGAATTCTATAAAAAGTGGCTGAAATGGCATGAATTGTAGTTTCTTTTGTATCAATTTCAGGGCTGAAGGTCAAAAGAGTGACATGTGGCATGTCATACAAGTTCGCTTTACTGAACTAGTACATAATTAGTTCATTGTGGGAGATCGAGCATAACTTTATCTTGGAGAATCCAAATTATTTCTAACCCATGGCATTGGAAATAATACTCAGAGGGCTACTATAGGACTGAATTTCAAATCTTGGGGATCCAAAATTACATACATACATTAGGTTCCGTATCGAGCTCCTTAAAACCAAAAAAAAGGTGTGTAATTTGTTTTAAAATTGCATAATGTTTGTTTGAAAAACAGTTTGAAGCCATTCCAAGGGCTATTTGGTCAATTTTTATGGAGGAAATGATAGCACATTATAAGGATACAAAGAGAAACACCTTCTTTAGCCAATTGATAAATCTCTTACAAAAGTTTTTAATAATGGAGCACATTCAGGATTTCCAAAAATTGAATATAAGGGTAAATGATATTCCATAGGAATAGAGGATTGATGTCCTCATAGGGACTTTAAAGGATAACATCCAACATGAGGTTCACCTTTGGGAACCTAATTCATTGGAGAAGGCATTCAGGTTGGAAAGAAAAATTGAAAGAAAAATTATGGAAACATGGAAGCCTACCACTCGCAACTATAAGGATGGAAGTCCTGCTACTCCTAGCCTTCCACAACCTACAAGGTTGACACCACAACAATTGGAAGAAAAAATATCAAAGGGCTTTGTTACAGTTCTAATATCAAATATACTAAAGGTCGTAATTGTGCTGAGAATAAATTATTTTACACAGATTGTTAAGAGGAGGAAGAAAAGGAACAAGAAACTTAAAAATAAGAGAATATACACCAGGAACTGGCCTTAGAGAAATAAGAAATGAATATTACCATATCTTGTAATGCATTGGCATGAATTACCACTCCTCAAAGTCTCAAGATAGAAGGACATATCAAGAAAAAAATGTAATAGTGTTGATTTATTCAAGTATTGCCCATATTTTTATTCATTGTAAGATAGCCAAGGAATTGAATTTATTCCTATATTCAGCACCAGAGTGTCAAGTGATGGTTGCAAATAGAGGAACTATAAATTTCTCTAGAAAGTGCCATAACGTAAGGCTGACCATGGGGGAATATGTATTTAATATCCCAATGATTTCTATTCCAATGGATGGTGCTGATGTTGTATTAGGGGTTCAATGGTTCTAATTGATAAATCTCTTACAAAATTTTGTGTTCTTCCAAGTAAATTTTATGACTTCACCTTCTTTAGCCAATTGATATATCTCTTACAAAAGTGTTCAATGGTGGAGCACATTCAAGACTTCCAAAACTTGAATATAAGGGTAAATTATATTCCAGAGGAATAGAGGATTGATGTCTTCATAGGGACTTTAAAGGATAATATCCAACTAGGTTCACCTTTGGGAACCTGATTCATGAGATAAGGCATTCAGGTTGGCAAGAAAAATTGAAAGCAAAATTATGGCAACAAGGAAGCCTACCACTCACAACTATAAATATGGAAGTGTTGCTATTGACACCACAACAATTGGAAGAAAAAATATCAAAGGGCTTTGTTACAGTTCTAATATCAAATACACTAAAGGTCATAATTGTGCTGAGAATAAATCATTTTACACAGATTGTGAAGAGGAGGAATAAAAAGAACAAGAAACTTCAAAATAAGAGAATATACACCAGGAACTGGCCTTAGAGAAAGAAGAAATGAATATTACCATATCTTGTAATGCATTGGCAAGAATTACCACTCCTCAAAGTCTCAAGATAGAAGGAAATATAAAGCACAAAAAGGTAATAGTGTTTATTTATTTGGGTAGTACCCATAATTTTATTCATTGTAAGATAGCCAAGGAATTTAATTTCTTCCTATATCCCACACTAGAGTTTCAAGTGATGGTTGCAAATAGAGGAACTATAAATTTCTCTAGAAAGTGTCATAACATAAGGCTGGCCATGGGGGAATATGTATTTAATATCCCAATGCTTTCCATTCCAATGGGCGGTGCTATGTTGTACTAGGAGTTCAATGGTTCCAATTGATAAATATCTTACAAAATTTTATGTTCTCTCAAGTAAATTTTATGACTTCACCTTCTTTAGCCAATTGATAAATATCTTACAAAAGGGTTCAATGGTGGAGCACATTTAGGACTTCCAAAAATTGAATATAAGGGTAAATGATATTCCAAAGGAATAGAGGATTTATGTCTTCATAGGGACTTTAAAGGATAACATCCAACATGAGGTTCACCTTTGGGAACCTGAGTCATTGGAGAAGGCATTCAGATTGGCAAGAAAAATTGAAAGAAAAATGATGGCAACAATGAAGCCTACCACTCAAAACTATAAAGATGGAAGTGATGCTACTCCTATCCTTCTACAACCTACAAGGTTGACACCACAACAGTTGGAAAAAAAATATCAAAGGGATTTTTTACAGTTTTGATAGAAAATACACTAAAGGTCATAAGTGTGATGAGAAGAAACTACTTTATAGAGATAGTGAAGAGGAGGAAGAAAAGGAACAAGAAACTTCAAAATAAGAGGATATACACGAAGAAATGACCTTAGAGAAATAAGAAATGAATATGACCATATCTTGTAATGCATTGGCACGAATTACCACTCCCAAAACTCTCAAGATATAAGAGCATATCAAGAACAAAAAGGTAATAGTGTTGATTTATTCAGGTAGTACCCATAATTTTATTCATTTTAAGATAGCCAAGGAATTGAATTTCTTCCTATATCCAGCACCAAAGTGTCAAGTGATGGTTGCAAATAGAGGAACTATAATTTTCTGTAGAATGTGCCATATCATAAGGTTGCCCATGGGGGAATATGTATTTAATATCCCAATGCTTTCCATTCCAATGGGTGGTTTTGATGTTGTACTAGGAGTTCAATGGTTACAATATTTGGTACGTGTTGGAAATATTGCCATTGATGGAAAATGAGCACAAAGGAGCAGCACCATGACAAGGGAGCAGATCAGATTCAGATGAAATGGTTGTAGAGAAAGAAAGTAAAGTGGCAGAGGGGTTCACCTCTCTGAAATCCATTTGATTATACATTCTGCAGAGAATTCTGGTTTGTTTGCTTGAGATTGGGCAGTGTTAATTTATTTATGGTTATTGAGTTACGCAGCAGAAAGGAAGGTTTTATCCCTTTGGAAATTCATTGATTTATGGTTTTTTGTGTAGCATCGAGAGTTATTAACCTCTGTAATAAGGGTTCGGAAGAAAATTAGAACTCTGGTTCTTTGGTTAAGAATGCAGCGATAATCAGTCTCTGTTTATTGAGTTATGTAATGAAAAGGAGGTTTTTAATGAGAAATTAAAGTTAAATGAAGAAGTGGTGAAAATCCGTGTTTGAACATGATTTAAAACAAAGTTTGAAGGACAAGCGGTTTTAGAGAAACCATACATTGTTTTCATGCCACTTTTGGCATATGAGCAGTTTTATTCATTTCGAACGCAATCGAATGATATTGCGACACGTCACAAGCGCAATACCACCCATTTCGCGTCGCTTTTGGTTGATAATCTACGGAGGTGGAATGAACGCGATTACCATCCAATTAGATATGTGGGAGATCCGACAGTGTTCGCATCGGTAATTTTACAGGGTTTAAAACAAGGTATGTTAAATTTCATACATCTTAGTTATGCGATAATCGTTGGATTGGTGAGTTGGAGCACGATGAGGCGTCAGCCGTCAAATGTATGAGCATATGTTCTTTTTATAAATTGTGGGCTATATATGATTTAACGTGCAAGCATGCCTCGACATATGTGCGGCCTGTTGATAGGCGAAAAGGGTAAGTTATAAAGTATTATGTTAACTTTATAACATAAAGTTTAAGCTCTGGAAATATTATGGAGAGGCATGGTGAAATAAGGTATGGACCCGACAGTGTATGTAATGAAGTTTTATTAAGAGTTTGAAGTTCGGAATTATTTCCGAAGGTCTAAAGATTCTAAAGGTTTTTAATATTTCCGAAGGATTAATGATATTTCAATGGATTTTTATTAAAGTGGTTGAAGTTCGGAAATACGCTGCTGAGGGAGTTTTAACCTTGTTTAAAAGTAAATTAAACATTTCCGAAGGTTCTGATATTCATTCTGAAAGGGTTTAAAACATTGGGTTAAAGTGAGTCATATTGTTATAAAGGCTAAAAAGGGGATTTTGCTTCCAAATATTATAAAAGTGGATTATAATGTTATGAAAGGGAAAAGGGACTTTTAGCTTCCGTGGTGAATTTTTTTTAAGTAAATCAATCAAATCATAAATCAGAAGCAAGTGTGATGAATGCGATGCGATGTGATCGCATATTGCAATCGGGGAAGGAGAAAAATCGCACAAACACAGTGGTCACAGAAAATACGAAGTGCGATATGATGACATGGCAAGTGACGTGGCAGCTGACATGGATCTGACCCCAAAAATCGCAAATAAATCAAGATGACATGGCAAAATGATGTGGCAGTGACGTGGTGATGACATGGCAAGGTGACGTGGCACGATGACATGGAGATGATGTGGATCTGGCCCACATATCGCAAATCACAAGATCGAAGGGGTGAATATCGTAAGAGCAAAGTTGCAATGCGATGCGAGCGATGGATGTGATGCGATGGACAGTGGTGATGCGATGCGATCGCATATCGCATATCGCACATGATATGGGTACGCACGGTATGAAAAATGATATTTCAATGCGCTAAATAGAAGCAATGTGATGTGCTAATGTAAAGAGACACGTGGCAACCCAGCACTACATCGTGCATCGACAATACAAAGTCCTTCACATACGGCGAAGTGTAAAGGAGATAGATGCGATGCAGCTCAGAATCATTATTTAAAGAGATTTCAAGTTCGGGTGTAAGTATTTTTCCTTCGTAAATCATTTCGAAGAGCAAAAGGAGGATTATAACGTAAAACATAAGGAAAGTATGAACGCAGGTAGAAAGTCTTAGGTAAGGACCCGACACAGAGAAAAAGGCAAAACCAAGTGTTTAGAAGAATAGTGAATGATGAACGATGTGGGCACGAGAAAGAGAGGCAAAGTCGGGAACAGAAGAATATAGTGGCACTATTGGAAACAAACAGCTGGGTCAAGTTAGGAAAAAATGAGCATTTATGTAGCAGATCTAGACTATAACATCAGAAACGGAAAATACAATGACAGCAGCAGAAAAGACAAAAGTATGGCAAACCAAGAGCTAAAAGGGCTAAGTAAAATGTATTATTGTATCTATAAATTTAAATGATTTAATTATTTTTATTGTATGTGATGCAAAGGCAAGTCTCCGTAGGCAAGGAAAAACTCTACTGTAATACATTCTGTTATATTATTTTGAAAATTCTAGACAAGAAAATGAGAAGGGGGAAGGAAAAGAGTCATACCGTTCATTTCGAATTCCCTATGGAATGAAAACATTTATGAGGTGATCCCTATAAATAATGTAACCAGCATATGCATACAGAGGTTGAGAGAATGAAAAAATGAGTGAGACAGTGTAAGAAGAAGAAGGAGCGGAGAGAGGAGTTGTGAATATCCAGAGATGATCGAAAGCTAATTTGAAGGCTGGAAAGAAAGTAGTAAAGAAGGAGGAAAATAGAGTTGATATCCAAGTAAATCAGCATATGATTTTATTGTACAGTGATGAAGTTGGTGCTTCCATGTCAAGTTGTAGTTTGATAGAAGTCCAGTTGTAGCTAGCTAAGGTAGGAGCCTCATGTAGGTTGTAGCCTGCAGAAAATAGATGGGAGTTGGAGCTTCCTTGCAAGTTGTAGCTTGAATAATTGAGGTAGTAGCCTCTTGTAGGTTGGAGCTTACAGAAAATCAGTCGTGAGAGGGATTTGGAGCTTTCCTTTGCATCACAAGAATAATAAGTTGTGGTTTTCTCCCTTATGGGTTTCCACTTATATCTTTTGTCTATATGCATGATGATTATGTGTTGAAATTCTGTATTTAATCTACTTAATACCTGTTTCTCACTTATTAACATTGGGGTTTCTTTGTATATTAATTTGATCATGAAATGAAGATGTAAATAAATATAAAAGAAAGTTTTACAAGACCATGACTGCATTAAACTGATTCACCCCCCCCCCTCCCCTCTCATTTTAGCCAAGGGTTCAACAATTGGTATCAGAGTGGGTTCCTTCTGTATGATTTTAACAACTGGAAGGAGATCCTAGGTCCCCAAGATGGCTATTCTAGAAGGATGCTCAACAAATAAAGCCCCTTTGTTCACTGGTACAAATTATGCCTTCTGGAAAATTAGAATGAGGACATACATAATGTCTCTAGGAATAGAAGTTTGGGCTACTGTGGAATTAGGATATGCCCCAAAGGAGTATGAATCAGAGAAAAATGCCAAACTAGATTTTGTCGCTAATGCAAAAGTCATGAATGCTCTCTTAAGTGGTTTGTGTGAGGCTGAATTTATCAAAGTAATGCACAACAAGACTTCCAAAGAAATATGGGATACATTAGAAAGTATCCATGAGGGAGATAAAAAGGTGAAGGCTACCAAACTGCAAGTCTATAGAGCTCAATTTGAAAATATAAAAATGAATGAAGAAGAAGATGTTCCCAGCTTATTCTTAAGAGTTGCAGAAATTGTAAATAACATGAAAGCTCTAGGAGAAACCATTAGAGAATGTGTAATTGTACAAAAGATTTTGATATCTTTATTGTCCAATTTTAACCCCAAGGTTTCTACCATAGAAGAAATAGTTGATTGGGAAATATTGACCATGAACCAATTACTTGGAAACTTAACAGCCTGTGAGATGAGACTTCCACAGAGGAAGTCAAATGTAAGGGAGGAAACCTTTAAGACAGAGAAGAACAAAGAAGAAAAAGAAGATACATGCTCCTGCTCTAATGAAGAAGAGGCCAAATTTGTTAGAATATTGGATAGAGGCTTAAGCAAGTATAAAGGTAAACTTTCATTTAAATGCTTTAAATGTGGAAGAGTTGGGCACTATGCATCTAAGTGTCCTCTTAAGAAAACAAAGAATCAGACTCAAGAGACAGAGAAAACCAAAACAAATAACTGGCAGAAAGGGAAGAGACTCAATAGAAGATCATTTTATGCTCAGCAAGATAGCAGTGCATCTAAGAACTCGAATGAATCATCAAATGAAGAAGGAACCTTTGAATTTGTGTTGATGGCCAAGGAAGAGTCTGAAGGATTCCTTCTAGAAGATGAGGAAGAAGGTGAGGTAGATCTTGAAGGGGAGCTAAGAAGTGCCCTGGAGGAAATAAATAGACTTAAACTCAAGTGCAGAAAACAGAAAGACATTCTCCTCAAATATGTAAAAGAAGTACCAAATTTAGAAGACCTCATTCAATTGAAAGTAGAACTTGAAGAAGCTAAGAAGGTGGAAGACACTCTACTAAAGCAAATTAAAGATAAACATCAGGAGCAAGAGAAATTGGAAGAAGGAGTGGTATGGCTGAGAAAGAAACTAGAAAACACCCAAAGGGAATTGTCAATCAACACTCCTCGAATGACAGGCACTGAAAAGTTGGACATGATTCTAAATTCTCAAAGGTCTCCTCTCATAAAGGCAAGGATAGGATATGAAGGAGAAACCAGTACGTCCAAGGTAGAAGATAACAAGAATATCATTTTTGTAAAAGTTGTAAAGGATAATGAAACAACTCAAAAAGGAACCACAGAAGCAGAATCCAGCAAGAACCTGCTGTGTGATGAAACAAACAGAAACAAGCAGCAACATCAAGAGACAAAGAACGAAATGAAGAAACAGTCAGTTGAGAAAGGCTCTTACAATCCTGAATATGAATTGAATAAATTCGGAAGCTATCAAAAGATATTCTTTCCTCCTATGAGAAATATCACTTGTTTTGTTTGCCACAAGCTAGGACATATTGTTGCATACTATCATACAAGATAATCAATTTCAACCAGCAAAATATGCACAAATTGAAAAGACTACCTCAAGCAAACAAATGGAGAGGACAACCCTTCACCAGGTACACTAATCGTTTCCATGGGTATTGTTTTCGTTGTAAGGGGTTCGGCCATAAATCCATGGAGTGCAGAACATATGGACAAAGACTAATGTTCAAAACCCCAAGAATATTTATGAACAATGGAGAGTTCACTCGTACACATAATCCATTTAAAAATATAATCAAATTCTTGTATTCCATAAAATCAGACACGTGTCTTCCAAATGTCCTCTCAAAGAATGTGGTCCTTCTTCTAAGAAAAGGTGCCAAACAAATAGTTGCCTGCGGTGGAAAAAGAATTTGAATAAGTGTGACGTGTCTCTAATAGCCCAAGATCATAAAATCCAATGGTATTTGGACAGTGGATGCTCAAAGCATATGACTGGAGATAGAAGAAAGTTTGTAACCTTTGATGAAAAGAAATCTAGAATTGTAACATTTGGCAATGATAAATCAGGGAATATCAAAGGAAAAGGCTCAGTCAGTCTGAATAATGGAAGAGGAAAGGCTCAAGATGTACTATTTGTGGATGGGCTGAAAGCCAATCTGCTAAATGTTAGTCAAATGTGTGATAAAGGCTGTGAGGTCCTTTTCAGAGCCCAAGATTGTGAGGTAAGATCAAGCACCACAGGAAAGACCTTGATCAAAGGTGTTAGAATAGAAAGTAATTTCTATATAGTAGAAGAATAGAATGAAGCATGCCACATAAGCAAACTTGATGAATCATGGTTATGGCATAGAAGACTAGGACACCTAAACTTTTACCACATCATCAATCTGAGCAAGAAGAATGCAGTCAGAGATTGCCAGCAACAAATAAGCCTTCAAATACCATATGTAAATCTTACCAATTGGGAAAACAGACCCGCACATCTTTCAAGACCAAAGATGAACTATCAACAAGTAGGCCACTTCAGCTTGTACACATGGACCTGTGTGGACCTTCAAGAACTAAAGCACCAAGTAGAGAATCTTATTTCATGCTGATAATAGATGATTTTTCCATAATTACGTGGGTGGCATTTCTCAAATATAAATCTGAAGAAATTGAGAAATTCAAGATATTCAAGGCATTGGCAGAAAATCAAACAGGATGCAAGATAAAATGCATCAGATCAGACAGAGGAGGTGAATTCACAGACTATGATTTTGCAGACCTATGCAATGAAAATGGGATAAAAAAATAGTTTACAATTGCAGGTACACCTCAACAGAATGGAGTGGAAGAAATACAAAATAGGTCAATACAACAGATTGCAGGAGCCATGATGCAAGAAAGTAACATTCCCCAGACCTATTGGGTAGAAGCAATACACGCATATGTTCATATTCTCAACAAAGCTCATCTAAGACCAAATGGTGATAAGACTCCTTACGAATTATGGCATGATAAACCAGCATCAATCAAGCACTTTAGAGTATTTGGAAGTGAGTGTTTAATGAAAATTTCCATACAATGAAGCCAAAGGCCCATCAAGGTCCTTGGACCCAAGGGATGCCCAATCTAACTCCAAATCTATGAAATGAAATGTCCCATCAAGGGGGGGCCCATCAAGAAGGAAGGAAGGATGGAAGGAAGGATGTCCATCCAAGGGATGTTAAGGCCCTTGGGTTGAAGGTGGGGTGATGGGGAACCCATATTAATCAACCAAAGGTTGAAGGATGGGGCCCCATCAAGAAAGAAGAAGAATAGATGGATAATGATGAAAAACTTGGGAAATTTGATGCAAGAGCTGATGAAGGAATATTTTTAGGATACGCATCCAGGAGTAAGGGTTATAGGTGCTACAACAAAAGACTGCACAAAATTTTGGAAAGCATTGATGTAATATTTGATGAAGATCTACCAAACGGAACAAGAAGCACAAGATGCAACAATCCTCCAGATGATCATGAAGATGAGAACCAAGATAATGATGAACTGAGAAAAACAACAGAAGATACTGAATTAAACTCAAAAGTTCCCTCAAGACACACTCAAAAGAACCATCCAGAAGATCAAATCATTTGGGACAAGAGTGTGGGAGTCCAGACAAGAATACAACTTTCTGAATAGACAGAAGAAGTATACCTATCCATGCTATCTCAAATAGAGCCAAAGAAGTTCGAAGAAGCCAGCAAAGACAAAAACTGGGTAAATTCTATGAATGAAGAACTCGACCATATTGAGAAGAACAATACTTGGGAATTAATTCCAAGACCCACTAGGAAAAATTTCATTGGCACAAAATGGATATTCAAGAATAAAATGAATGAACAAGGGCATGTAATCAGAAATAAATCCAGACTTTTATGCAAAGGATATTCACAAATTGAAGGTCTTGATTATGATGACACCTTTTCCCCTGTAGCCAGAATGGAAGCAATCAGAATTTTTTCAGCCTTTGCATGCTATCATATTTCAAGGTATATCAAATGGATGTGAAGTTTTCCTTCCTGAATGGAGATCTAGAGGAGGAAGTCTACATGGAACAACCTGAAGGATTCTCATTAACAGATAAAGATGACTATGTGTGCAGATTAAAGAAAGCCTTATATGGTCTGAAACAAGCTCCTCAAGCATGGTATTCAAGGCTAGATAAATACTTGCAAAAACAAGGGTTCAAGAAAGGAGGAGTAGACAGCAATTTGTACATAAACGCTAATGGAAATGAACTCTTAATTGTAGTAGTGTATGTAGATGACATCATGTTTGGAAGCAACAAAGATGAATTAGCAAAAGGATTTGCTGAAGAAATGAAATCAGAGTTTGAGATGTCAATGATTGGAGAGCTTACCTTCTATTTAGGACTTCAAATGCAGCAAAAGAACACAGGAATATTCATTTCACAAGAAAAATACTTAAGAGAAATGTTGAAAAGGTTTCAAATGGAAGACTGCAAACCTGTGTCAACTCCCATGATCATTATATGCAAACTATGTGCTAATGATGGATCAACAGATGTAGATCAAAAAACTTTACAGATCCATGATAGGAAGTCTGCTATACCTAACTACCTCTAGACCAGACATTATGTTGGTAGTAGGAGTTGTAGCAAGATATCAAGCAGCACCAAAACAAAACCATTTACTTGCAATCAAGAGAATATTTATATATCTACAAGGTACTTCAGATTATGGCCTATGGTATCCAAAAGGAAAAAGCTTCACATTGACAGCATACACAGATGTAGATTGGGCCAATTGTGTGGATGACAGGAAAAGCACAAGTGGAGGTATATTTTATTTGGGAAAAAATCTGGTGGCATGGCTAAGCAAGAAGCAAACTTCTATCTCTCTATCTACAGCAGAAGCATAATACATATCAGCAGCTGCATGTTGCACACAAGTAATGTGGATGAAACAAACTCTCCAAGACATGAAGGTAAGCATTGATGAACCTATTTCTATCAAATGTGACAATACAAGTGCAATAAGTATATCAAAAAATCTTGTACTTCATTCAAAAACAAAGCACATCCCAATAAAGTACCACTTCCTCAGAGAACAAGTAGCACAGAAATTAGTGAAGTTGGAATATGTACCAACTAAGGAACAAACAACAGACATATTCACAAAACCTCTTGCTAATGAACCATTCGAATATCTAAGAGACAAACTAGGGGTAGTGTCTACAGATGTTACTCTCTAACATGATCAAAAATCAAAAAAAAAAAAAGAGGGTTGCATACAAGAAACAGGATCAGTGCAGAAGACAAGAGATAATCAATATCAAATAAGAAAGCATCATTTCAGGGGGAGAGAAGTCAATAAATATTCACGAAAGAGCAGTGCATGGAATAGGTCCTCAAGATCAGAGTATTATGAAAATATAGAAACCACACTGGGAAAAGTGCAACACTTTGCCATTGATCTCAAAGGGGGAGGAAAAGCAAGCGAAAGAAAAAAGGGTCTTCTGTAAAGTAGGCAGAGGAAGAAAGACAAGATACTTCTTAGAATGAAAGGGGGAGGAAGTCCTGAAGGAAGTATGGGAGTATTGGTGGTTTTGTTGCCATCAATGCTAAAGGGGGAGAGTATTGGAAATTTTTTCATTGATGGAAAAGGAGCACAAAGGAGCAGCACCATGACAAGGGAGCAGATCAAATTCAAATGAAATGGTTGCAGAGAAAGAAAGTAAAGTGGAAGCGGGTTCACCTCTCCGAAATCCATTTAATTATACATTCTGTAGAGAATTTTGGTTCGTTTGGTTGAGATCGGACAGTGTTAATTTATTTATGGTTATTGAGTTATGCAGCAGAAAGGAGGGTTTTATCCCTTTGGAAATTCATTTATTTATGGTTTTCTATGTAGCATCGAGAGTTATTAACCTCTGTAATAAGGGTTCGGAAGAAAATTAGAACTCTGGTTCTTTCGTTAAGAACACAGCGATAATCAATCTCTGTTTATTGAGTTATGCAATGAAAAGGAGGTTTTTAATGAGAAATTAAATTTAAACGAAGAAGTGGTGAAAATCTGTGTTTGAACGCGATTTAAAACAAAGTTTGAAGGACAAGCGGTTTTAGAGAAACCATACAGTTTTGTCACGTCGCTTTTGGCATATGAGCGGTTTTATTCTTTTCAAACGCGATCAAATGATATTGCGACACGTCATGAGAGCAATACCACCCATTTTGCGTCGCTTTTGGTTGATAATATACGGAGGTGGAATGAATGCGATTACCATCCAATTAGATCTGTGGGATATCCGATGGTGTTTGTGTTAGTAATTTCACGTGGTTTAAAACAAGGTATGTTAAATGTCATGCATCTTAGTTATGCGATAACCATTGGATTGGTGAGTTGGAGCACGATGAGGCGTCAGTCGTCGGATGTATGAGCATATGTTCTTTTGGTAAATTGTGGGCCATATATGACTTAACGTGCAAGCATGCCTCGACATATGTGCGGCCTGTTGATAGGCGGAAAGGCTAATTTACAAAGTATTATGTTAACTTTATAACATAAAGTTTAAGGTCTGGAAATATTATGGAGAGGCATGGTGAAATAAAGTATGGACCCGACGGTGTATGCAATGAAGTTTTATTAAGGGTTTGAAGTTCGGAATTATTTCTGAAGGTCTAAAGATTCCGAAGGTTTTTAATATTTCCGAAGGATTAATGATATTTCAATGGAGTTTTATTAAAGAGGTTGAAGTTCGGAAATACACTTCCAAGGGAGTTTTAACCTTGTTTAAAAGTAAATTAAACATTTCCGAAGGTTCTGATACTCATTCCGAAAGGGTTTAAAACATTGGGTTAAAGTGAGTCATATTGTTCTGAACGCTAAAAAGGGGATTTTTCTTTGGAATATTATAAATTTGGATTATAATGTTATGAAAGGGAAAAGGGACTTTTAGCTTCCGTGGTGCGTTTTTATTAAATAAATCAATCAGATCATAAATCGGAAGCAAGCGCGATGAATGTGATGCAATGTGATCGCATATCGCAATCGGGGCAGGAAAAAAATCGCACAAACACAGTGGTCACAGAAAATGCAAAGTGTGATATGATGACATGACAAGTGATGTGGAAAGTGACGTGGTAAGTGACGTGGCAAGTGACGTAGCAGCTGACGTGGATCTAACCCCACAAATCGAAAATAAATCAAGATGACGTGGCAGTGACGTGGCGATGACATGGCAAGGCGACGTGGCATGATGACATGGAGATGACGTGCATCTGGCTCACATATTGCAAATCACAATATCGGAGGGGTGAATATCGTAAGAGCAAAGTTGCGATGCGATGCGAGCGATGGATGCAATGCGATGGACAGTGGCGATGTGATGCGATCACATATCGTATATCACACATGATATGGGGACGCACCATATGAAAAATGATATTGCGATAGCCAATATAGCGATGCACTGAATAGAAGCGATGTGATGTGCCGATGTAAAGAGACACGTGGCAGCCCAACGCTACATCGCGCATCGGCGATACAAAGTCCTTCGCATACTGCGAAGTGTAAAGGAGCCTGATGCGATGCAGCTCATAATCATTATTTAAAGAGATTTCAAGTCTAGGTGTAAGTTTTTTTCCTTTGTAAATCGTTTCGAAGAGAAAAAGGAGGATTATAACGTAAAACATAAGGAAAGTATGAACGCAGGTAGAAAGTCTCGAGTAAGGACCCGACACAGAGAAAAAGGCAGAACCGAGTGTTTAGAAGAATAGTGAAGGTTGAACGTTGTGGGCACGAGAAAGAGAGGCAAAGTTGGGAACAGAAGAATATAGTGGCACTGTTGGAAACAAACAGCTGGGTCAAGTTAGGACAAAATGAGCAGTTATGCAGCAGAGCTAGACTATAACAGCATAAACGGAAAAGACAGTGACAGCAACAGAAAAGACAAAAGTATGGCAAACCAAGAGCTGAAAGGGCTAAGTAAAATGTATTATTGTATGTGTAAATGTAAATGATTTAATTATTTTTATTGTATGTGATGCAAAGGCAAGTCTCCATAGGCAAGGCAAAACTCCATTGTAATACATTCTATTATATTATTTTGAAAGTTCTAGATAAGAAAATGAGAAGGGGGAAGGAAAAGAGTCATACCATTCATTTCAAATTCCCTGTGGAATGTAAAATGTTATGAGGTGATCCCTATAAATAATGTAACCAGCATATGCATACAGAGGTTGAGAGAATGAAAAAATGAGTGAGATAGTGTGAGAAGAAGAAGGAGCAGAAAGAGGAGTTGTGAAGATCCAGAGATGATCGAAAGATAATTTGAAGGCTGGAAGGACAGTAGTAAAGAAGGAGGAAAACAGAGCTGATATCCAAGTAAATCAGTATATGATTTTATTGTATAGTGAGGAATTTGGTGCTTCCATGTCAAGTTGTAGCTTGATAGAAGTCCAGTTGTAGCTGGCTAAGGTAGGAGCCTCCTGTAGGTTGTAACCTCCAGAAAATAGATAGGAGTTGGAGCTTCGTTGCAAGTTGTAGCTTGCAGAATTGAGGTAGTAGCCTCTTGTAGATTAGAGCTTACAAAAAATCAATGGCGAGAGGGAGTTGGAGCTTGCTTTTGCATCACAACAAGAATAAGATGTGGTTTTCCCCCTTATGGGTTTCCACTTATATCTATTATCTATATGCATGATGTTTATGTGCTAAAATTCTATATTTAATCTGCTTGATACTTGCTGCTCACTTATTAAGATTGGGGTTTCTTTGTATATTAATTTTATCATGAAATTAAGATGTAAATAAATATAAAAGAAATTTTTACAATACCATGACTGCATTAAATTGATTCACCCCCCCCCCCCCTTCTCAATTTAACCAAGGGTTCAACAGTACGATATCTTTTAATTTTCAAGAATATTTCTTGGTTTTTTTTTGGGAAGGAAAGGGAGTTGAATTAAGGGGTATCACAGGAAAACTAGGAAATATAATCAGCTCTAATGTCATGATAAAGCTTCTAAAGAAATAACAACGAGGCATAATTACACAATTATTCTCACTAGAGTTTCAAACATCGAAATCATATATTTCTCCAGATCTCCAAAAGGTATTGGACAATCATTCCAAGGTATTTGAGACTCAGAAATATCTCCCACCTATTCATGATCATGATCATTCTATTCATTTGATTCCAAGAAGTGTTCCTCCAAACATCAAGCCTTACAGATATCCCTATGACCAAAAGAGCGAAATTGAAAGTATGATTGTATAAATGCTAGAGGTGAGTATAATTCAACCTAGTCAAAGCTTTTTATCTGCTCCAATAGTATTGGTGCACAAGAAGGATGGATCGTGGAACATTTTTCCGGATTATAGGGAGCTCAACAAGCTCACTATTAAATATAAATTTCCCATTTCTATCATTGATGAATTATTGGATGAATTACATGGAGCAATTTACTTCACCAAGTTGGATCTCCATTCAGGATATCATTATATTAGAATGAAGACTGAAGACATTCCAAAAAATAACATTTATAACTCATGAGGATCATTATGAATTTTTTGTCATGCCTTTTGGCCTTACCAAGGTGCCTTCTACATTTCAAGGGTTGATGAATTTCATTTTCAAACCCTTTCTTAGAAAATTTGTGTTAGTATTTTTTTATGATATACTAATCTACAACAAGTCTTGGAAGGGTCATGTTCAACATGTTGATAGGGTGCTAAAACTATTAGAGGAGAAACAATTATATTCAAAAACCTTCAAATGTTTCTTTGGAGTACAGGAGGTAGAATATCTGGGTCAGATTGTATCTCATGAGGGTGTTAAGGTAGACCCTAACAAAATTAAATCCGTTAAGGAATGGAAAATCCCCACAACCATAAAGCATTTGTGAAGATTTCTCGAGTTAAGAGGGTATTATCACAATTTTGTTAAGAATTATGGGAGAATAGCAGCACCTCTAACAAAAATACTAAAGAAAGATGCATTTTCTTGGACTGCAGAAGAAATTAAGGCCTTTGAACATATTAAAGAGGAAATGTGCCAAGCATCTGTCTTAGCTACGACATACTTCACAAAAACCTTTATTGTGGAATGTGATGCCTCAGGAAATAAAAATGGTGTTGTTTTAATGCAAGAAGGATGCCCCATTTCTTATGAAATTCGTCCAATAAAAGAAAATTATTTACAGAAACCTATTTATGAGAAGGAAATGTTGGCAATACTACATGAACTAAACAAATGGTGACCTTACCTAATGGTAAGACACTACAAGGTAAAAACAGATCATGATATTCCTAAATATTTTTTGGAACAAAGAATATCTTCAGAAAAGGAACAAAAATAGGTCACAAAAATATTGGGTTATGACTTTGAAATCATCTACAAAAAAGGGAAGCTAAATGTTTTTGCAGATGCACTCTTAAGAAAGGATGAGGATGTGGAAGCATTTCTTTGTCCCATTTCATTATCCAACCAGATTGGATAACCGACGCAAGGGAGGAATGGACGAATGATGAAGAAATGTGCATATTTATTCAAAATTTGCAACAAGATCCTAGTACATCTGATACATTTACCTGGAAAAATGATTCATTATGGTAAAAATATCGCTTATATCATTGTAATAATTCCCAACCAAAACAAAATATTCTTTTGGAATTGTACACCTCTCCCTTAGGAGGACACTTGAGATTTTTAAAAACTTACCACGGGGTCAAGAAATAATTATTTGGGATGGCCTTAAATCTAATATTAAAAAAAATTTGGCGGCATGTTTGGTCTTCCAAAAAAATAAAATTGAGACATTTAAGACCCCAAGTCTGCTATAACCTTTATCCATTCCAATTCAACATTGGGAGGAGGTTTCAATGTATTTTATCACAAGTTTACCCAAGTCTGAAGGAAAGAGTGTCATCATGGTGGTAGTTGATAGACTTACCAAGTATGCACACTTTTGTGCATTATCTCATCCATTTAAAGCTAGTATAGTTGCTACTACATTTATGGGAACAATTAAAACAATACATGGAAACCCAAAGATTATTGTAAGTGATATAGATCCCATTTTCACTGAAAATTTTTGGATGGAATTATTTTCTTGTTTGGGTATTCAACTAGCACATAGCTCATCTTATCATCCTCAATATGATGGGAAAACTGAGATATTTAACAAATTTTTTGAAGGACATCTTCATTTATTTGTATATGATAAACGACACAATGGTTCAAGTGGTTACCTCTAGCTGAATGGTGGTATAACACTTCCTTCCATACTGCAGACAAAATGACCCCTTTGTGGATATCATGCAACATCCATCACATCATCTTTAATTGAAAATTCTGAGGTTCAAGTAGTGGAATATCAAACAAATGTCCCTCGAGCAAGCTAAGAAGGATAATAAATTATTTCCAAAGTACTATGGTCCTTACAACATGTTGCAAAATATTGGTACTATGGCATACAAATTGAAGCTTCCTTCATCTTCCTGAGTGCACCCAGTTTTCCATGTTTTATGCTTAAAGAATGTTATAGGTGACAAGCTCCCAATTCAAACAATATTACGAGAACTTAATAAGGAAGGAAAAATAATATTGGAACCTGAAGCAGTCACGGAAACAATAAATCGACAACTAAAAAATCGATCAATTTCAGAGTACCTCATCACATGGAATAACTTACCCACTGAAGATTCCACATGGGAGGATGATAATTTTATACATAAGCATCCAGAATTACTCAAACATAGAGTACAACATTGTTTTGAAGGAGAGGGGCATGTTAGGTCCCTATAATAATAGTTTAGCCACTTATTGTGAGTGTTAGTGTAGCCCCCTTATTGCTAAATTTGTGCCCATGGAGTCCCCATATTGTTATTGTTATGTAGGCTCTGATTATATTGTGACCCCTTAGACTCCTATATATAGAAAGTAGGCTTTTCATTTGAATCATCCAAGAATTGTTCATTTATGTAATGTAAATGAGTTTTCCCCCTCGAAGAGGTTGATTTCTAAATTGTTGATCTATCTTTTCTTCTATTTTGTGAGTTGGTTTCATAACACTACCAACCTTCTCGACTTTTTAAGTCAGAAAAACCATAGTGATCTAATAACACGTATTTCCCTTCTTTTTTATCATAGAAATAAAATAATAACGAGTTTCAATTAATATCTTACTTTCTCAAGGTTTAGTAGAACACATTGATCTTAGTGGATGTTAATCATCATCAACATATTTTTTTAAATTAACATTAAAATTTTAATAAATATTATTATAAATAATATCAAAATTATCTTCCTCTCATGGAAAACCCCTCAAAGTTCAATTCAAATTTGAGCAATTTTCGCTCAAAAACCCTAGTCTCATTAGAAAAATCCAAGATTCGTGGAAAAGAATGAGCCACATTAAAGGATCATGAATGTTTCTATTTCAACAAAAGCTCAACGAAATAAAAATTCTCCTCAAACAATGCAAAAAAGAGTAATTTGGAAACATCTTCCATGAGAAACAAGCTCCGGAAAAGGAAATGGAATATCTCTAACAAGAAATCATAATCAATGGTCGAATGAGCAAAACTGGGGACATAGAAGCTTCTCTCACCAGAAAATTAGACGAAGATACAAGAAAGAGGAGATTTACTAGAAAAGAAAATCTATGATAGGTTTGATAAAGGAGGGGGAGCATTGATGAGCCCTGGACTTGCAACATGAATGTTGCAACTCCCAAGGCTACCAACTTTAATTATCAACCTGAGGTTCGTACAAACTTAAGAGGTGTCAGAACTATATGTGCAGCATGCAATGTGTCCTTATTTTTTTGATATGATGCAATGAAGTTAATATCATTAAATGACGCCTAAAATAATTTCAAAAATGGACATGCTTGAAATGGAAATCTTAACCTATTACAGGAAACAAAAGACAAGGAAATAAAACCTATTCTAATTACACAAAGTAAATACCATGAACCAACTCTACATCACTGAATTCAAAGAGACCACATGCTAGTAACAACATTCAATAAGCATTTCAAAAACTAATCATGTAAATTATCCATCTACGATTAAATTCATGAACTTATTTACCAACACTAATTAGAGAGACGTATTGCAGTTGTGAAAATATGAATCCTAGGTGGTCCCTAGTCTTCCTAAAACTTGGTTTTAGAGCCTAGGGTTCATTATATAGGGTCAATATGTAAAAATAAAGCTCAGAGGGAAATTTTGGTTGAGTATGGAGGGTCTTAGAGTAACGTTATAGGATCGGGATAAAGTGTTACAAGATTGTTCGATTTTTTATAGGATTAGGTCTGGGAGAACTCTATTGGTTTATATGGTGATCTAAAGGTGATGAAAGATACAATAAGGTAGGATAAGCGTGTATGAATCTATTTTCAAACCTAGTGCTCCTCAGTATCCCATCTTTCACAAGGAAATATGCAAACAATGTCCTCTAATAAATCTAAAAATAGATCTTTGTATGAAGTTTTTTTGAAGAAGTTGTTGAGGAAGGAGGGAAGGTGGTGATAATAGGATGAAAAATAAAAAAGAAAATTATTAGCCCTATAAACCCATATTATCACCTACACACAAGAAATATTGTTATTTTGATGCTTGAAATGATTAAAATACCTAGAGTGCCACCTATTCTATCCTCCCAGTTATCTCACGGAATGATTGAGAAAATTGAATGAAAATTACATGTGGTAAAAATTTTTATTAATTAGAATGTACTAGGACTCCAATCCAAGTGGAATCAGTCAAAAATTCCCTTGTTAACATGTGCTAAAAATTAGCAAAAAGTTACTACTCTAAAAAGCCAAAAATTCAAGAATCAGTGAGCTAGTTAGCCTACCAACAAGTGAAAATGACATGGGGTAAATTTTTATATTAATTTGGATTTTTTTATACTTCAGTACAAGTGGTATAAACTCAAAAGAATATAATTAACATGTGCTAAAATTCAATATAAATTTATTACTAATTTTCTACAGGATACTTCCAAAAATTCCAAAATTGCGAACTAGTAAACCAATCCAAGCAGCTCAATGAAGAACATGACCTTTCAAAGTTGTTATAAGAGTGCAGCATACCTGTACCTATATAAATGACCTGAAAAAAAAAATTATTTCAATAATTTAACCAATCTAACCTACAACAAATGAATAATGAATACTAAATGTATAATGAGGAAAAGCATGAATAATAGATGCAAGTGAATAAGAAGTGCAAAGAAGATAAATAAATTGTATAGCAAGTCTTTGAGGCTCCTGGGATGGACAAGCCCAAGCATACTCATATTCCTATGAAGGAAACTAAGCTTTAGATGCAAAAAAGGACACCAAACATCATTATTACATTCAATCAAAGTACATCCCTGCTAGAAAATAAAGTAGAGTTGTTACATAACAAATTTTCTTCACAAGAAGATTAATAAATACATACCCCAAGAGGCTAATTTGAATTTCCACTTAATACAAATTGATGAGGAGGAATACTCATTGAAAGGAGGTAGCTTTCCCTCAAAAATTTGATTTGGTTCCCAGCAATATAAATATTCATTAAATATTGAGTTATAACTTCTCCTGTAGCAAGGAACAGATACCTAGTTTTTTTCAATCAGTTGAGCTCCATAATATGCTAATGATTTTATGATATTTTATTCATTTAATGTTCCATCCTATAGTAGGGAGAAATTTCCTGGATTATCTCATCTTCCAAATAATAAAAGTTTTCCCAATATTCTCATGACATTCTACAAAAACAGATAATATTAGGCACATAATATGAAATTATCTCTAGAAATTCATAAGAACTTATAAAATCTAAGAAAACATTACTAAGTAAAAAAGGAGATATTTAGTATAACCTTTATGTGTCTAGGAAATGATAGATGGGCCTTATTTTGTACCTAATTTGGAGGCCCATCAAGCACAACACTTTGTTTTTCAACTGTTCAAGTATACAACACCACTCCATCAACCATATCACATCTCTTCGCGCTAAGAACGGGGAAATTATAGAGAAACTACCTACTTTATGATCCTTAACCTTAATGCAGGGAACCATGAATGATATTATGACACACATTCCCAAGCTAGTCATATAAATTTACAACACAACTCTCATCAAACCCCTTAGTTTCATAGAGGTCAATGAGGCTATTCATAAAATGCCTAAGGAAAATCCACAAGACTTGGTGGCTTCACAGTCTCCTTGTTCAAGCACTCTTGTCACTTTCTCGACACCAAGATCTTAGAAATCATATAATATTCAAAAGCCCACACTTTCATCCTCCTTGATTTCAACTCCACATTTCTTTCTCTTGGCAACATGAAGACAACGTGACTTCCCCAAGTAGGTTATGACCTATCTCGCTTTGCAATGTCATTTTCAAACTTATTTAGAAAGTGATTGTTAATCACCTTAGATCCATCCTTCGTATCCTCATATCCCATGAGAAAACTGGCTATGTGGAAGGAAGGTATATCCTCGATGGTATCATCCTAGCTCATGAATCCATCCACTTCCTCAAAACCCTAAAGAAGCCTTTGAAAAATTAAATTAGGGCTACATGGAAATCATTCCCTTAACCTTTGGCTTCAATTCCCACTGGACTCAATGGGTCATGCCTTTTGTCTCCTTGGCTTCTTCTCTATTATTTTTAATAGAACCCTCAGGGGAATCAAGAAAGGCGATCCCTTCTCTCATTTCCTCTTTATATTTATGGCATAAGTATTTGGAAGATCCATCAAATTTTCTTCACTGCAAGGTACTTGACAAGGCTGCACTCTTCATGATGATACCACCCTTTCTCACCAACAATTTTCTGACAACACATTTCTCATGAACCACCCATAAATTAAAGAAGCTAAAAAAGTCAAGGAAATCCTAGACCTTTTCTCAGAAGCTTATGGAACCTTTATTAACTTGGAAAATTCCAAAAAAAAAATCCTTCAACACCTCCCTTATCACCCAAATAAACATCATCAGAATCATTTTCTTTTACTCTCCCCCCCCTAATCCAAATATTTAGGAGCCCCCCTCACTAAATCTTCCATCAAGCATTCACCACAATGATATCTCTTGGAAAAAATCCAAATAAAGCTTCACAATTGGACCTTCCACTCTTTAAACATAACCAACTGTCTTATTCCTCTAAAGTTTTTCCTCCAATCAATGCCAACCTATCTCTTCTTTATCGTAGTTTCCTCTAAGTGGCCTTGATCCGAAATTATGCAGGAATGGAATAAAATACAGAAATAAACATAAACGTGGAGATCTAGCAGGAATAACACTTCACTTCACTAATATAAAATATGAAAAATTCTTACAGATATAATGGAAAATAAACTAGCTCGGGCGATGGTAGCTTACCTCTGAGAAAAGATGACCAAAACTATAACCCGAAGAGATGTAACATCAAGCATTTATGGGCCCCATTGGGGTTAGTTGGGAAGCCAACTTCCTAGGGTGGTAACTTGGGCATATTATCTATGTTTGGTGCGTATGATACCTCGTTGGAAAGATCTCTCCAAGGACTACAGTTTATGATGCAATATGTTTCAAATCACTAGAGAAATCGTGCCCAAAAATGTCATTTAGGGCCTCAAAATGGCTTCAAAATTTCAAGACACGAAAAACTGCTAAATATAGTAAATAAGAAAACCGATGAAATTTACTAGGTTGAATAGGCAGTTGACCACAAATATCCACCTGGATCATTCCCCCCCCCCCCCCCCCCCCCCCCTTAGGAAGCAATGGTACCCATTTCATGTAGAGCCTCCATGAGGTGGGAAATTTATGTTGAACCTAGTCCCTGGTGAAACACTTTCCCTAATGAAGGAGTTGGCCTGCTTTGACAACTAGGTATAGCTGGACCCTCTACTGGTAGGTTTTCTTGATCTATGTGTCCATCATTTGATTAGTTGTGGCGTGTTCCATGCAGCGTGGGTTTAACTCTGTTGGTGTGAGTTATGCTTCTATGTGAGATGTGTCCAATAGAGGTGGAAAGTAGGGCCAAAGGCGTTCCACATTGAATATTGGATGCATACCAAGGAATGGTGGAATATAGATCTCGAAGGCATTATCCCCTACAACCATGGTGATGGTGTATGGCCCATATCAAAGCAGGTGAAGCTTGTGGTGGGGTCCAACGAGGTGCTCCTTCTGCAAATGTAGCCACACTGTGTCGCCCACCTAGCATTTGTGTGGCACCCGATGTTGATCATGTCATTGCTTGTACTTAGCATTGGCTTTGTCCACTATGTCATGACCCTATTGGTGGATGTGTTGAATGCACTCAATGAATCTATTCGCCTTGTCATCTTCAGAATAGAGATGAGTCGAATCTGCCTGAGTAGCCGCAAATGGCATGGCTATGTCAATGGGACATAGTCGCTGAAATCCCAAGCCCACCTAAAATGGGTTGTGGCTGGTTGAGCTGTGGAGAGACCGGTTAGAGTTATTTTTACATAAGGGAGGCTCTCATACCATGTGTGTGGATGCTTTGAGTTGTACATATGCAGAATGTGTACGATAATCCTGTTGAGGACCTCTGTCTATCCATCGGTTTGGGGATGGAAATCTGAGGACTTGGTGAGCTTGGTGTCCAGCATCGACCAAAGACTAGACAAAAATGTACTGAGGAACCTATTGTCCTGATATGAGATGACATACTGTGGGATCCCAAAGTGTACCCACACTTGTTCAAATAATATTTTAGTAGTGGCTTCTGCTGTGATATTCTTCTTGCAGGCCGCCACAATGGCGATTTTCGAGAATTTGTTGATGACCACAAAAACACAGTCATTTCCATGATTATTATAAGGAATGTATGACATGTAATCCATGGATATGGATTCCCAAGGTCGACTAGGAGTAGGAAATGGAGTATATAGGCCTTGCTTCATGATTGACGGTTTGGAAGTGGCACAGGCAGTGTAGGATCTTATGTACTTCTCGACATCCTGTCGAAGGTTCAACAAATAGTAATACTTCTATCGTATTGCCTCTGTTTTCTCGGCCCCAAAATGCCTAGTGGCCCGACTGTAGTACACTTCCCAAACCATCTTGTCATGCTCACTTGAAGGAACACAAAGGTGTCCCAGGTGACATAATAGTGCATCCTGGAGGGGAAAATTTGGAACTTTCTTACCCTCCAAGATTTTCTTGTATGTGTGGTTGAATTCTATATCCCTTTTATACATAAGCATCCAATCGGAAGTATCATTCCCACAAGAGTTGAGCATGGTGGTTAGCGCCACGATCAGTGGTCAGCTAAGGGATTCTGCAACATTATTGGTGTTGCCCTTCTTGTACTTGATGTTCAAATGAAACTGTTGCAGGTGCATGGACCACTTTGATGGAGATCATTCTTCAACTTCCCTTGTTTCTATATGAACTGCAGGGGTTCGTGGTCTGTGAATGATTGTTTCCTTCCCCAAAATTTAATGCTTCCATTGTCGGAAATACTACAAAATGGAATACATCTCTTTTTCATAGTTGGGATACTTCCGAACTATGTCATAAAGTGTCTCATTGTGATATGCCATTGGATGCCCCTATTGAGTAAGAATTTCCCCAATATCATAGTCATAGGCGTATGTCTCGATATCAAATGGTTGTTGCAAGTCTAGTAATGTGAACATTGGTGCAGATTAAAGGCAATGTTTCAACTCTAAGAGCGACTCTATTGAGATTTAGACCAAAATAATTTTTCTTCCACTCCTCCCTTGGTGACTTGAGTCAAGGGCCAAGTGATATGAGAGAATCCCAACACAAACCTGTAGTAAAAATTGGTAAGACCTAGAAATATGCAGAGTTTTGTTAGAGTGGTTGGGGCTAGCCAATCCCAAATGACTTAGATCTTGGTTGGATCCACATGCACCCCCCATTCATCAATAATGTATCCCAGATATTGAACTTGGTTCATGTCAAAAGTGCAATTCTCCAAATTGGCACACAACTTGTGTTGTTGCAGTGTTTGGAGGACCTGCTGGATGTGGTGGAGGTGATCTTCCCAAGTCTGGTTGAAGATCAGGATTTCATCCAAGTACATGACCAAAAATGAGTTGGTGAATGGCTGCAAGATATCGTTCATCATCCGTATGAAGGTTTTGGGAGCATACATCAACCCAAAATGCATGATCATCCATTCAAAGAGACCCTCCTTAGCTTTGAAGGTAGTCTTCCACACAATGGATGGTTCAATTGGTACCTGGTGATACCCAGACTTAACCTTTATAATCCTGACCCAAAAAAAAGGTTAGAAGGAGGTAGTTACAATGTTGACCCAATCTCCATGGTATCATTATAAAAATGGGGTGGAAATCTCGCTCGTTTCTAATTACCTCATAATTTGAAATACATAACATAATTGTGTTCATCTCGTCAAGACTGTTAGTCATCAATATTTTTCATTATTTATAGATGACTAAATATTGGTTCTAAGATTTCTGAAAACAACATTCTTTGAAATATTGTGAGTTTCATAAATCTCATTGCCTTCACTATCATTATGGAAACTTTTTCACTATTTCATCAGCTTGCCATTCCATGGTCACCCTGTCACTCCTACAAACTCCTTATGGGTTTTTACCTATCATTTTCAGTCTCCTTCTCTACCTATAACTTCATTGGCCTATTTTTTCCCTTACCAATAAACCCCACTTTCCCTCTACCGTTTCCTATAAGCATGTTCATTCCCATGTTCCCCTAGGTACTTAAGCATTGATAGTCTCAAAACTATCTCTGTAGGATCTTTAGATAAATCAAGTACTTTGGATTTTCGATCTTCAATACAACACTTTGACAAATACTCTGTTTTCACTAAAGGTCCCCAAGCCAAGTTTTCAGTTAAGATCATGGTCAAATAATCCTCCCACTAGGTAAATTAGGGTTTCATTTATTCCAAGGTCATCATTGGTATTTCACACACTGTCTTTCTTTGTTAGAATCTAGTTCAGAGGTATTGGAATGTTGAGACATGGTTATTCAAGAAAACCCTAAAGAGTTTCCAAAGAACGCTATCCTTTAGTTTCAGAGTCTGCACATGAGGAAATGGACAAACTTTGGCACTTTTGCAAGAGTGTTGAAGTTTCCATCAATAGAAGGTTTTGATAAGGTAGATGGTATGTTCCTAAGTGAAGACAACTTACATCAGAAGAGAGGGAAACAATTTTTTCTTAAGAAGAGCTAGGGTTTTTTAGCTTGTTGGTCCAACAGTGTGCCAAGCAGAGATCAAATGCAGAAATGACCATGGAGGAGGTACACCAAACCAAACATGAAGAATAGTCTATCAGAGATTATTGATGAGATAGGGAAAAAGGTGAGGTGAACTAGACAAAAATTAATGAACTTGAAAGGGCTATAGAGAACTTAGAATACAACACTGATGATTGTCTTAAAGCACTCTAGATGCCTAGAGTTTTGAAAAAATGACTAGAGAAGGTGAAATGATGATGTTAAACCTCATGATGAAAGAAAAGGAAAGATTCTGAAGATTTCATTGTGTGATCAATTCTCAAACTTGTCAAAATGATTTTATCTTGCCTAAATGATGAAATGATGAACTAAACTCCATGGTGCATGAAAAAGAGGGTTTTGAAAGTGCTACTATGAGGAATCCTCCCAAAGGTGTTTTATGGGTTTGCCATGTCTAAATGAGAAAAAGAGGAGGTTGAACTCCAAGGTGGAAGTAAAGGAGGTTTTTAAGGATGCTGATGTGTCAAAATAAACATATCAATGTCTCTAGGATCAAAAGGAAAGACAAATTTCATGACTCCAGTAAACTGCCAGCCAAGGTGAAAAAGCTAGTTTCATGGTGTAAATCACACAGGTTTTTGAAGATGTTGCTACTGTGTGAAATCATCACAAAATTTTCAAAACAAACTTTTAAGCCTCAAGGATCAAAAAGAGAGTCTAATTCATCACTTCAGTCACCTACAAGAAAAAAAGGGTCAAAGAACATTAGTGAGAAAGTGAAAAACACTTTTAGACATTAGAAAGTGGGTTGCAAAGTGAAAATAAAATTCATGAGCCTATAAAGCACACCTAAACACTTGAAGTAGATCATTTTTGCATTTAAAAACCATCAGAGCATTCAAAAGTGAAGAATTTAGGATTTTACAAGTTGAAATTGGACAAAATTTTGTGGCGTTGTGCACTCAGACTAGCATTGCACCCCTGGAAACTGGCGTTGCGTGCTTGGAAATTTCTCCTCATGCATTTTACACAAGCACTGTGCACCTAGCAGAGCATTGTGATCTTCCCCGAAAGCCACCCGATGAAGAAAACTTTGGCGCTGCGTGCTCAAGATTGAGCGCTCCGCATTTAGGACCAAGCGTTGTGTCCTCAGACTAAGCATTGCACCCTTGTCCACGAGGG
This sequence comes from Pinus albicaulis, assembly GCA_034641835.2. Lineage (NCBI taxonomy): Eukaryota > Viridiplantae > Streptophyta > Pinopsida > Pinales > Pinaceae > Pinus > Pinus albicaulis. Next base: position 229,046,052 of record CM076580.1, read on the forward strand.
TTTCCTACACCCTGCAAACACTCAAATCAACTCAAACCCTTTTCAAGCCTCCTCCAAGGTCTTCTAAGCACATTAAGAGAGTATTAGTCAGAACAAGGGTGGTTGCATTGGTTTAAGGTTTTTCATCCATCCAAGCTTGACATAACACTATGTTTCTTTACTTGCAAAAAGGTTGCCACTCCATCATCTCACTTTCATCTCAATTTCACATTTAGCCCAAGTAGAGTATATGCATGTCAGCAGAGGGTTGTCATTGAGTTGTTAACTTATCCCTCATTCTTATATACTTACACCCTCACTCATTCATCTCATTCACTTGTAAAGGCTACCATTCCACCATCCCTTCATCTCATTTCCATTTGCAGTCCTAGGGTTTCTCAAAGGCGGAATCTACAATGTCAGAAGATAGTGGTAGTGGAGGAGAATCTCAAATGCCAAGGAGGCATGAGCACAAAGGTGGAAAAATCAATAGGTTTGAACCCCCAACGCAAGGGAGCTAATGGCATCTCCCCTTGTTGTTCAATGTTTAAAGCATGTAGGATGCTTTGATTTTTGTGAGAAGGTATAGCAGGTGAAAAACCACCCTAAGCTAACTGGGCTCTTCATACTTAACTTGCATAAAAAACAAGTTAACCTTGCAAGGGTAACCTTTGAGTTGTCTGCTGATTCTATTGCCAATGCCGCTGGGATACCAAGTGTGGGTGAGAAATGGTTCAAGCAAGCCAATCTAGACATGAGCTACTTTGAACCCTACCTAAATCCTAGATACAAAGACCACAATAAATCCATCTTTCCTTTCTCTCACTTGCTTCATAGATATTCACCTATGATAAGGATCATTTTGAAGTGTTTTACATGTTAGGAAAGGTTCTCCCGGCTTTACTCCTATCACATTAGGTTGCTTATGCACTTTACTAGGGTGAGGATGTTGCACCTACCCTATTACCTCTACAGAAGCATTGACAAAATGTCTTATATTGTAAAAAAGAGAGACTATCCTCAGCAGATGCAAAGCCTATTTCACCATTCTCTTATTAAAATGGTTGATATGCATCAATTGCAGCAAAAGGGAATTCCATGGGAGACCTTCATTGCCAATGAGGTGTTCACCAATCCACAAGGCCAATAGCAGCAAGATGTCCCTTCATATTCTCATCCTCCCATCCCTCCTTCACCATCACACCCCACTACACATCCCTCACCATCTACTCACATTCCTTCATGTTAGAATAATCCTCCTTCATCACCCTCACACAATCCTTCACCATCATCTCATGGCACTAGTGCATCAAACAATGAAGAAGGCAATGATGCATAAAAGAGTGATGAAGAAGAAAGCAGTAAGGGATATGGAAATGAGGAGTCAAACAATGAGAAACCAATTAGTGCAGAAAACAGTGAGGCAAGTGACAATGAGGAAGAGGGCAGTGAGGCACATATCAATGAAAATGATGGCAATGAGGCAGAAAGCAGTGAGGATAATGGAAGTGGGTCAAAGAGCCATGAAAGCAGTGATGGTACCAATGATGATGACAGTGATGATGGCAACAATAATGGTAGTGAAACAAGTGGCACAGAGATGGTGAAAATTGAACCTTTTCCTTTAACCTACCAAAGCGGAAATAAGCATATGTTTGTTGCCCTTAAGAGGCAAGGGGCCATGCCTTCTACATCAACGAAGCAGCTTGATAAAGGTAAGGAAAAGGTCATTGATGAAGAAGAATAAGACAAGCATGAGAATGAACAAGAATTTCAACTTATTCATGTTGAGAGTGATGATGAAAATGAAGAGAGCATCACAAGCATGCTACTTAAACAAAAATATGCCCAAATTAAAGAATTGCAAGCCAATCTAGGTAGTGCTAGGAATGTGATTCACTATTTTCAGGTTGAAAACAAGCAGCTAGAGGCACAGAAGGATATCTATGAGGTTAGAGCTATCAAAGCTCGGAAAGAAGCTGCAAAGAAAAAGGAAAATCTAGAAAAAGTCTTGGGCACTCCTAATAACACTAAAGAAGAGGAAGATCATCTTCCTAGGAGGAGGCCAAGAAAAATTGGCTTGAAAAAGGCATTAGCCAAGGAGAGGGAGCAAGAGACAGCCTTGGCAGAGCAACTCACTCCAAGTGAGCTACTTTCCATGGAAATAGAGTATGATAGGGAACCTTGGCTAGAGAGGGAAAATGTGTACTTATAGGGTCAATTGGAGAAGACCAAGAGGGACCTTGACCTCCAAAAGAAGATGGCAAGGCATTATGCCTTAAGAAACAAGATTGCAAGGGCCAAGCTCAAAAGAGCCCTGGAAAAGATTCAAGCCCTAGAGGAGGAAAAATGAAAATAAAAGCTCGAAATCCTTGTTGATGATCCCTACAAGAATTCCATACATGATCAGCAAGGAAAATCCCAATTTTGAAAATGTTTTGCAATTTTTTGAGTTTTTGGAAATTTTGACTGTTTTGAAGGGCCAAGTGTGCAGTGCCACTGGCGCTGCACTCTTTCTTGGGGCATCCATTAGAGTAAAACTTGACATTTTCTGAATCCTTAGGCCAAGGACATCACCCTCACAAAATTTCAGCTCATTTGGAGCAGAACTGGTCCTCCAAAAGTGCCAAAAACATGCAAAAAATCAACTTTCTACCCTATTTTTAGAGTTGGCGTTGCGCCCTGAGCAATCTTGGGAGAATTATTTTTTCACTAGGATAATGGACACCAATCAGAAAAATAAAGGCATTTTTGGAAATTAGACAAGACAATCTTTCCAATTAGCTATCATGGAGCTCATTTGGACACCGGGAAAGCCTCAAAAACGTAGCTGCAAAGCTACCTATTTTTCCTGTTTTAGCGCTTCGCCCTTGCCAGAAAGTCAAAAAAAGACACTTGGATTTAATAAAAAATATATCTTGAGGTTTTTTTAGGCAAATCACTCCAGAGTTAGCTCATAATTTATGTTAGAAGTTATTTTTCATTTATTGAGTTAGGATATTTTGTGCCTTGGGCCTTGCATGGTCTCTTTGACAAAAATGGAATTTATGATGTAATTAATGATATTTTGGAAACCTAGCTAGGGTTTTGGTCCTCCTTGCAAGTTAAATACTACATGGATGCCTCATTATTTTTTTTGGTTGATTGTTGAGTTGAGCATAGACTCTAAGTTGTGATGAACTTTGGCTTTTGAAGCTTTGTAAAATATCTTGGATGGAATATCAATGGACCAGCACATTTCTAGGATTCATGAGCTCTGTTAGATGGTGATGTTTTTCCACTCTTGTTAATATTTTCCTTTGTTTACATTATGTTCATGTTTTCTCTGATAATAGGACAAAAATTTTAGAGTTGGATCTGCTATCTTCGTACCCTACTTCTATCTGCATCCTTTTATCTCTATGTTTTCTTCTTTGAAGTTTAATTAAAGAACCCTTAAATTCTCTTTAGTTTCACTGAAATGTCATCTTAAATGTTCTATTTTTATGAAAGTAATGATCAGATAATTCTTAACTTCTCTCTAGGGTTACTTGTTCGTTGTCTTGAGGTCAGTTTAGTGAAGTCTAGCTGAAGAATCCTTAATTGCTTTTCAGTTTCACCAAGCTATTGTCTTAAAGGCTTTTTCTTGTTATATTATTTATTGAAGGATCCTTGATTACCCTTTAAACCTACTATGTTCACAAATTGTTGGAGCAGGGTCTCCCAAAGGCTATGAATTTTGTCCATTTTGTATAATTTTGTATTGTTTAGTCTAATGCAGGGGTTTTGGGGTGGGTCAAAGCCCCTAACGCATTGTAAGTGGGTCAAGGGTAGACCAAGAGTCTGCAAACCATGGTTTGCGGACCATTGGATGCATAGGCTATATTGCTATAAATAGATGAACCTTTTGTGAGTCATAAGGTAGGAATGAATAGAGATTGATGCGAAGTACGAACTGTTAGATCTGTGGTAGGGTTTTTTGGGTTAGGACTCCTACTGTCTATGTGCACGAAGATCCTCTATCCTACTGTGTGCGGACCCTGCTGGCTCTGTGCGCAGGTGGTAAATTGGGGAATGTAAGAGTATTTTTTAGTAATGATATAGACGTGCGGAAGTATTGTGGATATCTTATGTTATCTATATCTGTCATGTTATGGTTGATGCGGACTTAAGTTATATGATGACATATCTGTTAGTAAGCTATGAACTGTCTGTGTTATGGTAAATGTATCTATGATCTGTTAATCTGCTGCAAATATTCTATTCTATGATAATAGCTAGTAATACGCATGTGGATGCGAGCCTGTTGTTTAGATCTGATAAGATGCATTCTGGTTATTTATTGAAACTCCTGCGAATGACCTCTGGCTTTATAGATCTAATAGTTGCGGACCAGCTTGACTTACCTGCTTTCTCCCAGGGTGCGGAAATCTGGTTCCAGCACCCTCCCATACTGCTTCGGGTGAGACTTTGGCCTATGCAAGCAGGTCACTGCCGAAGGGACAGTAGTATAGGGTTTTGTTGGCAAACCTTAACCTCTGAACCTGGGTCAAGACCCCTTGAGCCAACAAATGGTTCTGTTGCCAGGACCGAGAGCATTTTGAGAGAGATTGGGTAATGCCAAGGCCGTATTGAAAACCTGAAAGAAAAGAAATTGATGAATGGTTTGAAAAACAAGTTTAGGAATTCGCAGTAAAAGAAAACTGCAGTAAGAAGTTAACCACCGAAGAGTGGAAGAATAAGTATATTTTCACTGAGATATACGAGATGTTCTTTGTAACAATTGCGATCGAGCTCCAAGATTGGCTCGCAAGGTTGATCGAATTTCAAAAGTGTTGGAAAGATGAGCGGGTCACACAGTGGACCCCAGAACCGATCCTGCAGCTAGAAGAGACGGAAAACACCATTACTCACATGGTAGATCACTAGGTGGACAGTGTGATAGGAGGATTTGTGATTGAATTTGTATTCGATCAATTTGTATCCTACTCGGAAGCGAAGTAGAGGTTCTTCAAGGGTTTCCGGGGTAAGTTTTTGAAAACTTTGCCATTACTGATTAAGATCTTGTTGTGTGAAAAAAGCATTTTTTGTCGCCATACAGAGTTAATGAGCTCTGACCAGAGCGAGGGAACAATGCGCAGTGGTAAGTACTACAACACTAACCAAGAGGGGGACCGATCTATCTACATTCCAGTAAGAAATTTTGCTATGCATAGCCCTCTTCCAATGCCAGTCAAGCCCTCATAGGGGTAAAAACTCACCTCCACCCCCACTAGAAGAAAATATGGCTACGCACATGAAGCTACCTACTTTCAAAGGTGTGGGTGATGAGGACATGGATCGACTCTAGTTGTCACAGGATCGGTATGGACTGCGTAGAACATAGTAAGCGATGCAGTGAAACGGGCACAGTTATCCCTTTCTTTTGAATGGAGAGCCATGGAATGGTACATGGGATACATTGACCAACATGCAAATGCGACTATTGAGGAAATTAAGAATGCGTTAAAACAGTAGTTCAAGAAACCTAAGTCCTAATCTCAGATAGTAAATGACTTGAAGGACTTCAAGCAAGGACCGTATGAATCTGTATAGGAAGCAGATCAGCGATTAAAGAAAGTGATCAGAAAAGGAGGATTTCAGTATGATGACAGGAAACACACGGAGTGGTTCATTGCTATGTTGTTGCCCCACCTGCGTGTACCTATGGGTCACCAAGCCATTGAAACACAGGAGAAGGCTTTAGAGGTTTCCATGAAACTAGAAGCTGCACGAAGAGATGATAACCAGTTAGGAGTACAGTAGATACAAGGCCAGCTGGCAGCAATGCACATGGAGATTCAGAATCTATGCAAGGAGAAAGGGACGGAGGCTAGCCCTGAAAGATGGTGCATACAATGTAGGGTGAATGGCCATACCAAAGATAACTATCCACAGCTTGCAGACTACATCCAAGCCAGGGGACCTAACCCGCTATGCCCTAGGGAAGCTGCGGGACCAAGTGGGCCAACGCTATGGTGCGATGACTACCACGTTGTTGGGTTGCACGATACCAACCATTTCCCCCGCCTTACCGGATATATCCCCAAAGTAAAACAACAGTGGTGTAGGTTTTGTAGGTCTGTAGGACATGAAGAATAGAACAGTCAAACATATGATCTAATGATCGACCGCGGAAACCTATATAGGGTACAGTCGGCCCCTCATCACCTATATCCCCTGCAGGTATAAGAGGATCCCCGGCTAGGGGCAGGGGAGGGGGATGAGGAGGAAGCGCAGGCAGGGGTAGAGGCCAATTAATCTGCTATAATTGTGGGGAAATAGGTCACTTTGCGAGGGATTGCACGAACCCAACTTGGAAATCATGTAGATATTGCAGATAGTTGGACCATGTGATCGAGGACTGCTGAATTTTGATGGAAAAGGTACAGGAAAAGCAGTAGACTCATACACATAATGTACAACGGGTGAAGGTAGAACCTCGTGAAGAGGAACCAGGAATTAATGTAATAACACGCAGTAGTATCGCCACTGGAGGGTCTACAAAAAGAGTTGAGACGAAGTTCTAATCCGTAAAGCAGCTACAGAACCGGAAGGTGTAGGCTTCCAAAAGGAGAAGGAGACCTCTGTCGCAGCTCGGCAAGGCTGTGCTCAAAACGAAACATCGGCTCCAAACAATGGAATCGAAGATGAGGTCAAACCATTCTTGCAGGCATGCATGAAGCTGCTGCACAATCTACAGGCCATAGAAAACCTCCGAGTCTTACTCGACGGTTGCACAGGAAAAGCAGACCCAGTCACAAAGATTAAGGATGTGCACAAACTTTACGAGCAAAAGAGACACAATGGCTGTGAAATGTGATTAACTGCGCAGATTGGTGATTATGAGATGGACTAGGTAATTCTAGACCTAGGATCAAATGTGAATGTACTACCTAAGCAGACTTGGAAACGAATGGGAGAACCTAAATTATAATGGTCTACTATACAGTTGTGCATGGCTAATCAACAGAAGATCATACCATTGGGTAGATTACCAAAGATGGTCATAGATATCACCAGGGCTAAGGTACGAGCTGACTTTGAATTCTTTCAGATCGTACAAGATGTGGACCCTTACCCAGCACTCCTGGGTTTGTATTGGGCCATTGATATGGGTGGAATTATCAACTTGAAGAAATTAAGCATGGTGTTTGAAAGATAGGGAACTCGGGTGATCATACTACTAGACCCTGCAGAAGGAGAAACGTACACCGAGCTAGCATGTGAGGAAGATGGGATGGATCACATCTATAAGCTAACTATGAAGGACAAAGACTAGATCAACCCTACGGCCAATGATATGCCTTGCTAGGAGAAGGAAAATGAAGGCATGTCTGACTCTGATGAAGAATTAGAAGATTGGAAAAACCGACTGCAGGAAATCTATACACTGTGATGCCTACGAATCACCAGGGACTTCCGGTATATATCTTCTAAGGTAAGATAATTACCCTGCTTTTATGGCTCTGGTAATATAAAGGAATTTTTGTGAACCTTCGAAGCTGAGGTTCCCAGAGAACGAAGGCTATGCGCTCTTAACCAGGCTATGCACGCAATGCCTGTGAAATGGTGGGGCATGCATAAGGGGGCGTTCCAGGAATGGAAGGAATGTCGGGATATGATGGTACTACAGTTTGAACCTCTGACCAATGTGCGCGTCGAGAGATTCCAGGACCTAGGAAATCTGCACGAACACTTGTTCACTTGGATGGAGCGATGGTACAATCATACTACAGAAGAATGGGTTCACTTGTTTATTCATGCCTTGGGACCAATTCTCGTTGCCTAGTATCTTGATGTGGAGCTACGCCAGCGCACCTACTAGTGGACAACCCTAAGAGATGAATTCTTGGGGACATTTGGGTTAACAGGAGGATTGGAGGTGCTTGAGGAAGCTCTGTAGACTCTCGACACCGCTGTGATTGGTGAATCCAGCCTCGACACAGTAAAAGGAGGATCCACATGGGAAACACATATCTGGGATAATGTCGAGCTCCACAAGGCCACCATGGAAGATTTTGACGCAGATCTACACACAGTCCCGATCACAACATCAAGGGAGGAACGCACAATTGTGGGACCTCTGATACATAAGGTGGCTCGTACGAAACCACTCAAACCACGAAGAATTAATGTCAATATGGTAGTACCACCCAAGCAGGTTACGATTGGGAACTTATGGGATGATGGGAGAGCATGTAAGATTGTAGAGCTAATCATGGAGTATCCATATAAGTTTTCAGGACCTAAGAAGGTCACGGGGAACTTGGGTGGTATGCACGTCACTCTCAACTCAGATGCGCAGCCGGAAGAACAACGACCTTATCATACATAGAGGGTGAGGGAGGAGATTGGTAATACACTCATCGCGCCATTCACATAGGTAAATACCATGACTATGAAGCTACTGCACAAGATCTTGGGACATATGGCCTACTATAGAAAATCCAGTCGGGGATACGCACTGATCACTGAACTTTTGAAAACACTGCTTAAGCATGATATCTCATTCAATTGGGATGACATGCACCAAAAGAGCTTGGAACAATTCCGGAATAGGATGGTCGTTGCACCTATTCTTACTACCCCCGATCAGGTGACGATATTTCATAAGGATACTTCAGGAATCGCCCGAGAAGTAGGTAGTATGTAGCTTGGCACTAGGGATAGTAATCACACAATCACACGTACTAGTCAGATAGTCTCATGCGCGAAACACAATTATGCCACCTCGGAGAGGGAAGGGTTGGCCCTAACCTACGAGCTACATAAGCATTAGCGCCCTCTATTAGGATGCCACTATAAGATCATTACAGATCATTGGGTTTTAGAACGCCTGAGGAATATGACTGTGTTGGGGGGGGGGCTCTGTAGGTGGCTATTGCTTCAGGAGTATGATGTTGAAATCATTGTCAAGCTAGGAAAGTTGAGTACGGAGCAAGATCACTTGTCTCGAATTGAGATGGGCGAGGAACGATTTCCTGATACGCAGTTTTTCGCCAATAGGTTTGTGGATGCGCGTTTTACCAAGATCTCTCCATTCTTGACCACAAGCATAGTATCTGCCAAATATTCGGTACGACAAAAGAAGGATTTGGTGAATTGAGCGGTGGAATTTATCAGCATCGCACTTCATGAAGTATTGTGTAATGATGGCCTGAAGTATGTAAACTACAAAGACATCACAGGGGGTCACTACGCAGGTAAGACAACGGTGCAAGAGGTCTTGAAGGCTAGGCTATGGCAATACAAAATTTCAGTTGGAAGAAATCCCAGCAAAGTGAATCCAGTGCACTGGGAACGTGGGAGGATTTATCGGAGTGCAGGGGTACACTGGGATCGTAGGGGTATGCTAAGCGCACCCTGGGTGCAAAAACTAGTCGTTGAAACAGTCAAATCGGGTAAAAACAAAAAATTATCATTCAATGGAGCAGATGGCTAGCATTTAATGTGGCAATTTTGGGAGATTTTTTACCATTTACTTGATGGTAAGTCCCGCACGAAGTCTACCCTACTGTTGGGCAGTACCCAAGGCTATAAAATAGGTGAGATAGATGAACACAGGTTTCGTGTTGCTCAAATAGCTTGTACTTAGCCTGGTTGTCCTGGAGGAAGTTGTGTTGTAATAAATTATGTGCCGCTAGCATCTCTTTCATGTCTAAGTAGCCTACCCCCTCTGACAGTAGCAACCTAGAGTTAATATTTCATGCCAGAATGATGGCCACAAACCCTTCCAAACTCTCGGAGCCAGTAACCTCAGTAGACCAAGACACTAAGGAAGTGGTGGAGGTTGAATTCGAAGTTGAAGAAATCCTCTCTACACCTAGCCCTACCACCAGGAAAGGAAAAGAAAAAGCTTAGGGCTCAAGCAAGCCCTCGAATCCTACGAAATGGGTTGCAGGAAAGCCCCGTACCTCCCCATGAAACATGAAATCCCCGAGGGCTGCGTAGGAGGAGGCCCAGCCCATCGAGCCGATCAACCGGCTGCCCCCTTCATGCGACCACACAGGGCATAGACATGCACGCCAAAGAACCTCGATGGCTTGATCACCTACCTGCAGATGCCGCTGACCCTGGGGGAGGTCCCCATCATAGGTGAACCTTTTGGTCACCTTCATGAAGTTAAGTTTGATGATCATGATTTGGCCAATTTTGAAGCCTTCCCTAAGCTCACACCGGAATTATACCTTGATACAGTTCATGGCATCGATGGGGTCAAAGTTTTCCCCCAACGCAGGGTATGTGGTTTGGCGGGGTTCGGGCTCCTAAATCTTCTTAGGATACCGCACTTTGGACACTACAATGTAATGTACCGGCTCACACAACAATTTCTCATGCTAATTCATGATGGATGTTTGTGGAGCTAGGACAGGATCCCCATTGAAACTGTGCTCGTGCATCGGATTAATTGTCTCCCCATGAGCAGTCTGAACCCCCTGGAGTGCGTGGGTAAGAAATATGAAGCAGAGACTACTGATTTTGTGCGCCAAAAGTATCATGTGGACTATAATACTTGGGGATTTATCATCAAGACCATCAGTGACCAAGGTACGCAGTTGTGCACCATGATGTTAGCATGTAAAATGATGAGGAAGTGTTAGGTCACCTCTGTTCCAGCCTATGCCATTCAGTTAGCTGGCCAATGTGCGAAAGGGGTATGTTTTAATTGGGCACAGTATTTTTGCTATGAGTTTCTAACCAACATTCGTGAGTTTCGGGAGTAGGGTCGTGCCTTTTTTTTCTCTTAGTTGTTGTTTCTTATTGCAGCAGTTGCCTAGGAAGCTTCTGCAAAGTCCGCCCTCCCTGAGATTACCCCGGACATGTGTGAAGGGGCTTTCTATGCACACTTATGGCATTCTATGGATCCGCAATGGCTCGAGGAAAACTAGGTGTTCTGGGTCCTCTTTTAGAGTAGCATGGTCGCAGCTATTAATTCCCAAACATGATTGTCACTTGCCGTGTATGACAAATACAATGGAATTGAAGCATTTCAGGTCACTCTACACAATGTTCAGATTAGAGCACATAACGAAAAACCCTGGACTTCACTCTCTTACATGGTGATGGACGAAGAAATCGACAACGTCATTGCGCTTTCGCCCCCTAACTGGAAAATTGGCTTCACAACTAGTGCAAAGGGAATTGGAAGCACCAACACATCCCAATTCAAACCCCATGTTGTCGTCCTAGATATCATAGGTACACCCAAGAGTACCAGACAAGACACTGGTGCGGCCACCCAAAAGGATGTGCAGCAGCAGAAGGACGTCGAGGTGGAGACCCAGACGAACTCACAGACTAGTTTGGGTATAGAAGGTCTGGAGACAGGTGGACCTGCCTCCCCTTGCAGTACGAAGTGCACAAGTGAGCTGGTCAGAATGCCCTGCAAAAGGCAGCGATCTCAGCGAGCGGAACGGGTTGAAACAATCACATTGACTGATGGAGACCTAGAACAAATCGTTGATGTAGTCACTCTGGTCGCAGAGGACAGATGGGCCGCCATCGAAGAATGGCAGTGGGTCGCGGTCGACACAATTCAGGCTGATCTGTGAGCACTACAATTAAATATAGAAACATTGCAGTTTAGTGCGACCCCGGTATGCCCCCCCTCCACCGTCAATAGCACAACACTAGTTACATATGACAGCCACCTCTGTTCTCTCCCTGGCACAGCTCTGGTGCTCAGTCCACCCGAAATGGGACTTCAAATCTAGGCCAGTACAGCAGTCCAACTAAACTTAGCTCATCTCCCCCATGAGGCCTTGCAGGGTCTCCACACTGTTGTATTTCAGGAAATCCACCATCGAGACCAACAAGTGCACCAACAACTCAGTGTAGCTGAACAAGCCATCCTTGAAAAGAATTCTGAGGTGTGCCTCACCACTATGAAGCACACATAACTCGAAGACACAATTCACCGACTTTACGCAAATGTTTCCGGAGAGATCCCGGCATCAGCCACCCCTCATGAAAAAGTAGAAAAACTCATCACAGCACTCAAGGCCTCCCGGGATGAATTTCAATTTTTCAAGACATGCATGGAGCAAAAAATCACAGATTTGCAGGCTAAGTTACAGCTTGAAACACCTCCGAAGGTCCAGGCCTAGTGAATTGGCTAGTCACTATAGCTACAAATGTCATCACGGAGAATATTGCGCAGTGATCCCAGCTACTAGAGACTTCCATGCAGCTATGGAATAAGGTCCAACATGATCCAATCTCGCGAGGGATAAACCAGGATCTGCGACAAAAATTATAAGAGTTTGAGACAATCGAAGCCACCTTGCCCACTCTGGTACCTGCTCAGTGCTTGCAATGACTGTGCACCAGCCAAGCGCTCCAAGTGGATATTGATGACCTTTAGCCAAAGAAGAAGATCCTTGGTGACCAAATGAAGCTGTGGGTTGATGAAGCTCTCAAACTTTACCGGGATGTGGATGTTGCTATCAAGCAGCTAAACCAAACTTTGGAAAGTGTCACTGCTGCGACTGAAGGACCGCTGTCTGAGAAGTTGGTTGACATTGCACATAATTCATTTGTCCAAAGCGAAGGCATCTTGCCTCCGTTAGCTGATTAGATTATTACAAGCACAGGTTGAAGCCCCACCGGCACAGTGACTCGAGATGAGTCACAAGATTGTGTTGGGGGACTGTTGGAGTAGGGTCTCCTAAAGGCTATGAATTTTGTCCATTTTTGTATAATTTTGTATTGTTTAGTCTAACGCAGGGGTTTTGGGGTGGGTCAAAGCCCCTAATGCATTTTAAATTTGTCAAGGGTAGACCAAGAGTCCGCAAACCATGGTTTGCGGACCATTGGATGCGTAGGCTAAATTGCTATAAATAGATGAACCTGTTTTGAGTCATAAGGTAGGAACGAATAGAGATTGATGCGAAGTACGAACTGTTAGATCTGTGGTAGGGTTTTTTGGGTTAGAACTCCTGCTGGTTGCATGCACGAAGATCCTATGTCCTGTTGTGTGCAGACCCTACTGGTTGTGTGTGCAGGTGGTAAATTGGGGAATATAAGATGATTTTTGAGTAATGATATAGACGTGTGGAAGTATTGTGGATATTTGATGTTATCTATATCTATCATGTTATGGTTGATGCAGAATTAAGTTATTTTATGAAGTATCTGTTAGTAAGCTGTGAATTGTCTGTGTTATGGTAAATGTATCTGTGATTTGTTAATCTGTTGCAAATATTCTATTCTGAGATTATAGCTAATATTACGCACGTGGATGCAAGGTTGTTGTTTAGATATGATAAGCTGTATTCTGGTTATTTATTGAAACTCCTGCGAACGACCTCTGGCTGTATAGATCTGATAGCTGTGGACCGGCTTGACTTACCTGCTCTCTCCCAGGGTGCGGAAACCTGGTTCCAGCACCCTCCCATACTACTTCCAGTGAGACTTTGGCCTGCGCAAGCAGGTCACTGCTGAAAGGGCCAGTAGTATATGGGTTTGTTTCAAAACCTTAACCTCTGAACCTGGATCAGGACCCCTCGAGCCAACACAAATTAATGTTCATCTCACTCACTAAACCTATTTAGATCCATTTGGAATTGTTAACTTGCCCTAGAAACCACCCTAGACCTATTGTTATACTTTTCAAAGACCTTTTGCAAACCCCGTAGCCTAATGGTTTAACCTCTCTTACTCTATCTATTCTACTTTACAACCTACCCAACCAAACAAACAAACAAACAAACCCTAATCCTTATAACTAGCCTCAAATAAAAACCCTAAAATCAAAAAAGTTACATTTTCTACATAAATTTAGAGAGAGCCCTCTCTAAGTCCAATAAGGCTAGGTCCTAGGACTCCAAAGATTGGTTTGATGTTACCCTTGTACATTTGGTTTTTCCAATCTGACAAATTACGGGGACCTAACAAAGACCATTCCAATGATATAATATTTACCTTAATCCAACTTATGGATAAAAATATGTGGCCATTCAAAGATAGAAGAATTACAAACCTATATGTGTCTTCATATCTTCCCAAATGGAAATCACATAATAAAATGTGTGGCAGCTTACGCACCTCCTCTTCCATCATGGAAAAATACACGTTGATAGACACACCCCTTTGAGTAATCAGTAGTCATCCTATTCCACAAATTTGAAAATATTTAAACCTAACACAAGGACTCAACCACCAACCTAGAGGTTTTTCCCGACCTTACCTCTAGGGTCGACTAGGCACTGCGACCTCGATTGGCTTGAATCCCAATTAGAAAGCACACCCGAATACTTTTCCTATAACCTTGGGTCATACATAACTTCACCTAAGATCTGTTCCTCCTAACCCCCAACTTGACAAGTTCTACAGGTGAATTCAAGCTTGTTTTGCAAGCCATTTACACTTAGAATTTTTTTGAGTTCCTTCACGTTTTACACACATGTCACAACATTCAAATGTCTCGTTAAAATTTGTGCATGTGTTCTAATAATGAAACCTGGAAAAATAACATGCTCATCAAGATGCAATGAGTGAGTTTTCATTTAAGGGCCTTTCTTCATAGTCATAGAGAACTTGAGAAACTCCATCACACAACATAAAATGTGCTTCTTATAATCAATCAACTCACATACATAGAGAAAATAAATAAAAAATGGACCACCAAATCGTATTTTCAAACTTCATGAAAGAAATATGACAATTTATGCTCACCCAAAACTTATAATAATTTAACCATTCTTTAGACATGCATACAGGAAATCTAGTATCTATTAACACATAGGACTTCACATTACTTAATATCAGCGAGACCATTAATCCATTACCATGCACATTTACATGTCATTCAAACACCAAGAACGCAATTAAATACTTATCTCATGTGGAAAATAGGCTGGCAACTAAGAGTGGGACTTCAATTCCCCACCTAACCATAGACAGACTATAGGAACTATAACTTGTATTTTTCACCCTAGAACTAGATTCCAAAGATTGAGGAGGACTACCTTCCAACTGAAAAAATCAACCAATAAACAGTTGAAATAGGATACCAAAGGCCACTCTACCTTCCTCCACTTGCTACACAAGCTTCCACTGAGTCTTCTCAAAATTTTCATACATAATAAACATCCATGCCAGGATACTACACTATAAAGAGACCAAATCAAGATACTATGGTATAAAGAGATCAATTCACTTTTAGGAGAAGGGAGTCCAAAAAAAAGGAGGTTTCATTAGTGTATAAGCAACCATAGGAGCATAAAAGCCATTTTACTAGATAATGCATCAATGATAGAAAGCATCAATGTTGCCATCACCTATTGGTTCATCAACTCCCTAAATACCTGGGTGATTCTCTCCTAGCTAGGGGTTCATCAACCCACAAGTGTCCAGTGGTTATTTGGCCATTAGGAAAGCCACTACTCTCCATAATTATTTCACCCAAAACTCCTCTGTGAGGATTCTTTAGTTGGTTCTTAATCTCTCTATAACTTAACAATAGTGAATTCTAGTGACTTTCTTCTTTTCATTTTCATCTACAACCTTGAAGATTTTTTTTTTCATTTTTCTTACCACAATATGCTATGTGTTCTTTTCATCCACTACTTTTGCATGCCATCAGATAACTTTTTCTCTCTTCATATTTCTATGTGTGTGTGTGTTTTTGATAGAGAGAACACATGAATGAAGGCCCCCTCTTCCAAACAAACTAACTTTCCATCTTCTCTCTAGCTCCATGCCACTCATCCCCCTTAGGACATCATAACCCATTCTTCCTTTAAGACTTTTTTCCTCTTCTTGATTGGTATTGGACCTAAAGGACACCTAGACCTGTCTCTTATTCTTTCAATTAAGTTATGGCACAATTGTCCCATTTAAAACCATTTAGCTAGCCAGGATTGACATTTTAAACAATAATTCCCTCAAGCAATCTCCTTCCTCAAGGAATGGAATATGTGTCCCTCTCTTATCCATTTAAATAATTACAATTATTTATAATGAGAAAATTATTAACCATTTGATGTCACAGTCCCCTCCCCCTTGGGGGAAACACATCCTTAGTGTTCAATAACCATATACAACAAAACATGCTTTAGACCAATAATTATTGATTATGGAGATTTATACACACATCTCTATATAGCATTTCCAATGTATTTACATTTTATTTACTTAGAAAATAAGAAAGGATAAGTTGCCTACATAAGGTCATCCATTTCCCATGTGGCTTCCTGAGGCCCAAACTGAGGCCCAGAGTGCCTCCATTGCACTTTGACCTGCTTTATTACTTGGTTCTAAAGCGTGTGTTGCCTTCGATACAGGATGCTTAGAGGTCCTAGTTTGAACTCTCCCTTTGTTTCTACCTATAACATAGACCAATAAATTAAATGATTAGTATCCTGGACATATCTTTTAAGAAATGAAACATGGAAAACTTCATGTACTCTAATTTATGGAGGAAAATCCAGCGTATAGGACACTGACCCTATCCAGTCAAGAAATTCAAATGGTCCACAAAACGGTGGTGCCAACTTGGCACATGACCAAAACTTAAGGAGATATTCTTAGGTCTAACTCATAGTAAAACATGTTCCTCAACTTGAAACTCTTTGTTAACTCTAGGTTGGTATACATAATTTTTTCCCCATCATGTGCCACTTTTAAACTTTTTCTAATTTCTTACATTTCCCACTCCATGTCTTTCAACACGTTATGCCCAATGAGGATCTTATTCACTAGATCTCTCCAGTTGATAGGAGTGTTACAACTCCTTCCATAAAGCACTTCAAATCGGCTCATTTTCAACGATTCTTGATATCCATTATTGTATGCAAATTACATAATTGGAAGGTACTCTTCCCACTTCCTAGGCTAGTGCATTACATACATTGTTAGCATGTCTTCAATCATTTTTTTTCTCTTCATTTTCCCATCTATCTGAGGATGGCATGTTGTGCTAAATGCCAAATTTTTTCCCAATCCTGCAACCAATTCTCTCTGAAATTTTGAAGTGAAGTTTACAACTCTTTCCGAGATGATTTTCTTGGGAACTCAATGCATTCCTACAATTTCCTTTATGAAAACTTTTTCCACCTCACTAGTTGATTTTTTAGCTTTAACAACCACAAATGATCCACCTTTCTCAACTTTTCGACCACTACGATAATTGTATCATATTTTTTTTGGTGTCCTTGGCAACCCTGTAATAAATTCCATGGAAATAACTTTCCACTTCCATTATAATATGGGAACGGGCTGCAATAAGCCAACTAGGTGCTTACACTCATCCTTCACCTATTGGTACTCTATGTACTTGGAGATAAAATATGCCACCTCTATTTTTAAAACAAGCCGGAAATAACATTTCTTGATGGCTATGAGCATCTTTTAGTAACCTGGGTGGCCAGAATACGGGTTGACATTAAACTCTTTTAATATGAGTCTATTCAAGTCATTTTTATTTTGTACATAAATTCTTTTTTTTTAATTTAATCAATAATTTTTCTTTAAGGAAATAGTCCTTATCTTCATTTCCTTGAGAGCCTTGCTATAGCTTCTCCTTTAATTGCCAATACTTTTATTCTTGATGCCCATTGTTTCAAATATTTTCTTCAAGATCTGTTATGCAGAAATTTATTGCTACTAAATGGTTTAATTCCACCCTCCCACTGAGTGCATAAACTACTTTTTTCTCCTTTCCTTTTATATATTTTATTTCAAAATCAAACTTGTTGAGAATGGCCAACCATCTAGCTTTCCTTGCATTTAATTTAGGTTGATTGAAAAAATATTTCAATCCTCCATGTACAGACATTAGGGTGAATTTTCTACCAAGAATATAGTTCCTCTAGATCTTCAATGCATGGATGATGGAAGCCAATTCCAAATCATGAGTTATAGCATTCTTCTCATCCTCATTCAATTTTTGGGATTCATAGTATACTAGTTCAAATTCCTACATCAAGACTCCACTAAGTCCCTCCTTACAGAAATTCATGCATACAGGGAAATCCTTTTCAGGATCTTCTATTGTTAATATTGGTGCAATGGTCAACAATTTCTTAAGTTGATTGAAGTTTGCAACACAATAATTTTTCCATTCAAAACTCTTTCTTTTCTTTTGCAGTGTAGTAATTAGATAACCAATATTGGAGAAATTTTTAATAAACCTCCTATAGTAGCCTTCCATTTCCATGAAGGACCTAACTTCGACCAAATTTTTAGGTGTTTTCCATTCCATGGTAGCCTTTATCTTCTTGGGATAAAATACTTCTCCTTCTCTTGAGACAATGTGTCCAAAGTAATGAATCTGTGACTAAAAGAAATTGGACTTGCTAAGCTTTGCATAAAGCTTATGCTCTCGTAGCAATTGTAGTATCGTGGCGAAATGCTATTTATTCTCCTCCTTGGTCCTTGAGTATATCAAAATGTTGTCAACGAATACTATAAAAAATGTATCCAAATAAGGATGCAACACATTGTTCATAAGGCACATAAAAATTACAGGTGCATTGGTAAGCCAAAAAAGACATTACCACAAATTAATAATGACCATACCCTTTTCTAAAGGTTTTTTTATATATATCCTCATCCTTTATACACACATGATGATAGCCTGATCTCAAATCAATATTGGAGAATATTGTTGATCCTCTCAATTGGTCAAAGAGATCGTCGATTCGCAGCAATGGGTACATGTTTGTGATGGTCATTTTATTTAATTTCTAGCAATCAGTGCACAACATAATAATTTGATCCCTCTTCTTAACATACAAAATTTTTGCTCCCCATCGATACATACTCATACTTATGTAGATATTTTCCAACATCTCCTTGAGTTGCAGCTTCAACTTAACTAATTGTAGAGTGCTCATTCTATAAAATTCTTTGGATGCTAGAGTTACTCCTGACACTAATTCAATGGGAAAATATACTTCTTAGTGAGGATGTAAACCAATAATTTCTTCAGGATATACATCAAACAATATTGCAAGAAAGTGTTTTCCCTCAGGATATCATCAACATCATTCCCAACACTATAATTAACTTCAGCGCTGCTGGATATTTTTCACAGGAAACAAACCACATCCTTTTATATAACTTATTTTGGCTTGCATGGATTAAATTTGTCTCACAGAGGTAGTATTTATTTTTCCTTGTAAATTTATTCTCTCTCCAACTTCATCAAGGAATTCAATCACCTTATCATAATAGTCTACTTTTATGTCATGCAAATATAACCAATCCATGGCCAAAAATACGTTGTATTCTCCCAATGGAAGCACATTAAGATTTAAAACTATTGATATCCCGTTTAATTCGATTGGGAAATCCTTCACCCAATGTTGAACTCTTTTTTTCGTTCTCATGGCCAATCGAACTAGATAATACTTAGCATGTGTTTCCTCCTTTAATGTGCATTTCTCAACAACAATGGGACTAATTTAACTTAAATTTGAACCAGGGTGAATCAAAATCGTAATGCTTTGGTCATGGATCATACCTTCCGTCTATAAAATCACTTCATGAGGATCATCTTGGATATTATCCATTTTTGTATAAATTAGAGATACACTTTGAGTTATTTTCATAAATTCCTTTGCCTCATGTGCATTATACAGTCTCGGGACAACATGCTTATGCTGTGGGAAATCCTTCCTTAGGTGATTTTATCCACAATTCTAACACTTATATGGACTCTTCCCATAACCTTTGACTCTATCTTGGGTAGAATGGCCTTTGCTAGCAATTTTGGACCTCTATTGGTTTTCTTAATTCACATGGGTCAGACTCATTACCTTGGTTTCCTTTTTCCCTTTTTCTTTGATCTTAGCATTTCCTTTGGATTTCTATTCTGATTTCTACTCAGGCCTATGCCTAGACTAGTCATAGAAATGATTCAGTTTATGGGTTGCAGCCTTTTTTGTCTTGGGATCATCTAATTCAATTTTATCCTTGAAGGATTGTGTTATTCCACTAAAATACCTTTGAAACTTTGCTTTCTCTTGTTGAAAATGTAACTAGTATCAGTCTTCATAATTGTATTTGGCTTATGATGTAATTCTTGTGTATATATCAAAAGAAGAAAAAATATATTGTAAAAGAAAATTATTCGTTTTTATAAGCATGGGTTTCATGCTATATTTATTATGTTTCTAGTTCAAGGCACCCATTTTGTGCTTTTAGGGTTGAGTCATGAGTCATTGTCATAGTCATCATGTAAAGGACCCACCTTGGGCTTATTATGCCATAGAAAGAAAAATATTTCATGTAATTTGGTCATGCAAACCTCCTCCACCAAGTCGGCCTACCCTCTCCTCATGCCAACCTCATTAAGGAGCTTCAAATACTATATATAAGTTTTCATTCGATCTATTATGAAGCTATCCAAGAAATAAATTTTATTTGTACTTTATTAGTAAAGAAAGAAGTGTGAAGGGACTAGAAAGGAAGGTATTAACATTGCAAGAAGGAAGGAGTCCAAGAAGGGAAGAGATATACCAAAAATATGCTCTTAAACTAGCAGACGTTCAAATAAATCAAAGATAGAAGAATGAAATTGTAAGGCCAAAGGTGCAAGCTAAATTTCAGAGTTGCAAAGAGGGTCGAGACCCTTGTTGAGTAATTTAAAGAGCTTACTTGTGATGAATTTTGAAGAAATTGGCTCGTGTTTGAATAATCATTTTGAGAGGATGCCTTGGTGGATTGAATGAGGTGTTTGTCTTCATCAAAGGGTATTCATTGTCTCATTTTATTTTGTTCTTGAAGAAGAGAAGAGAATTTTTTGGTTTTTCCCCTAATAGAGGGGTTTTTCCCTAGCTGAGAGCCTACATATTGTGTCCTTGTTGTGTTGATCTTCATGCATTTATGTTTTAGTATTTTATTTATGATAAGAAGATAAAAATACATAAAATAATATAATAATAATACTAATACATCACAATTAATTATGAAGACAAGAAAATATTTATGTCTTTATGATTTTCTAACATGGCATCAGAGCTAAGTTGAAGTAGGGAAAAAGGAAACTGAAATAATAATTTTATAGGCCTTTTTATGAGTTAAGATATTTGAAATAATGCCACATACCTAGGCTAGAAGGTTGAAGAGATTGAAGAAGCAAAAAATAATTTGTTGGAGATCCAAAGAAATTAGGCAATAAGCCTAGTCTAGGCTGAAAATCCTTTGAAGAAATGGACTAGAGTAAATAAATAAAAAATAAATAAATAAAATGGACTATAAAATCTTATTTACCTACTTCATGAAAGAAATACAAAAAAATTTTGCTCACCCAACACTTACAGGAATTATTTAGACATGCATACAAAATCATTGATCCATTACCATGCACATTTACATGTCATTCAAACATCAGGTGATCCGAATGGAAACTGGCATCTACCCATGATATTCAATCACACATGGTATTTATCCACCCATGGTATTCATCCACCCATGGAATATACCCACGATATTATAAGTGAAATCCACCCATGGTATTCATACACCTACTTATCCACCCATGGTATTGTAAGTGGCATCTACCCATGGTATTCATTCACCCATGGTATTTTACCCACCCATGGAATTTACTTGTGGTATTGTAATTAAAAAATACTATAAGTAACTATTCACATTTTGTAAAAGGACAGATTGTCCACCACAATGTAGCTTTTATATTTATTCTTTGTTTTAATAAAAAATTTCTTTGTGGTTTTATTTATGGTGTGTTCTCTCCTTTTTTTGGCATTCTAATTTTTCAGATCGGGCAGCTCTCCTATAATTTTTTATATTTTTTTGGCATAAGTTCAAAACAATTATTGCATATATGAGCTTCTCTTGAAAAATCACCCAATTTCAAAAAACAAATTGGTCGCATCGGAGCTTGGATGAGGGAGATATCGATGTTTTAAAGTCAGCTATTTTTTTCAGAACTTTTGTGACGACCGGGTAGTTGCAGTGCGAATCTGAGTTTTCGAAGTGTCC
Source organism: Pinus albicaulis (assembly GCA_034641835.2). Lineage (NCBI taxonomy): Eukaryota > Viridiplantae > Streptophyta > Pinopsida > Pinales > Pinaceae > Pinus > Pinus albicaulis. Next base: position 229,068,003 of record CM076580.1, read on the forward strand.
ACATAGGGATTTCAATGACATGGGAAGATGCAAAATGGTCATTATATTTCCAAAAAAAAAATATAATAATGATTCTGAGTTATATTGACCGAGCTATGCCCATTTTAAATTTTTATATTTAGAGTAGCATTCAGAGCAAGTTCCCTTTGGAGACATGCCCTCACACCCTGCTTTAGTAAGCACCTAATTTGCATTCATCAATTTTAGCATAGAAACATTCAGCTTAATTTCTTTGGAGACAAGCCCTCCCACCCCAGGATATGTAGGCACTTGTTACTTCATCAACAGTCAACATCATGGTTATGGGTCAACTGTACAAAATCCTTGTCATCGAAGTCCATTTTCTAGACCGCACATTGTTAGTATCATAGTTGGTCACAAGCATTATAGCGTATCTCTATCCTCAGATTTTTTTTGTCATGGTTATGGGTTATCCACAAACCCACACCTCATAGAAGTCCATTTTCTAGGCCACACACTACCAGTATCACAGTTGGTCACAAGCATTACAGGGTGTCTCTATCCTCGGATCTTCGTTTATCATGGTTATGGGTTAACCACACAAAACCATTCTCTTCAGTATCTATTCATATTCAACAGATGCTTCTCAGGAGGAAACTTCACGCAATGGATACCATTACTTCTTAAGGAAGGAGGAATTATCCGAATGGAAACTGGAATCTACCCACGATATTCATTAACCCATGGTATTTATTCACCCATGGTATTCATTGAAATAATCAGGAGCATAATTAAATACTTATCTCATGTGGAAAACAGGTTAGCAACTGAAAGTGTGACTTAAACTATCCACCCACCCATAGATAAGCTACATCCACTGTTACTTTTAGTTGTCACCCCTGAGCCATATTCCAGAACTTGAGTGGGAGTGCTTTCTGAGGGAAAACGCCAATCAATAAACAAATGAAATAGGATACCACAAGGACACTTTGCCTTCATTCACGAGTTGAAAAATCTTGCACTCAATATTCCAATACTTTTCATTCATAATAAAGATCCATGTCGGGATACTACAATACATAGATTTCAAGTCACTTCTAGGAGAAGAGAGCCCACAATAAAGGAAGGTTTGTCACTAGATAATCCACCATAGAAGCATAGAATCCATTTTACTATATAATTTATTAAGGAGAGAAAGCGTGATTTTTTTCATCACCTAGTGGTTCATCAACTCTCCAAACACTTGGGTTATTCTCTCCTATTTAGTGGTTCATCAACCCACAAGCTTCTAGTGTATTTTCATCCTTTAAGAATGCCACTACTCTCCATAATGCTTTCACCCAATAAGTCTATGTGAGGATTCTTCATTTGTTTTTTAATCTCTCTAGAGTTTAATAACAAAAAATTCTAGTCTCTTTCTTCTTTGTGTTTTCGCCTCCACCCTTTAAAGATTTTTTTTCCTTTTTCTTACCAAAGTGTTCTTTGTTTGTTTTTTGACAAATTCTTTTGTGCAACCTCAGATATCTTTCTATACATATTCCTATGTGTGTGTGTGTGAGAGAGGGAGAGAGCACGGGAATGAAAAGAAAGGATTCCAACAGAGAAGAGAAAGGATTTGGAGCCTCAAAGTAAAGAATGCATGTTTGTTGGATATTCTGATGAAGTCAGAGGGTATAGATTGCTTGATATCAACACTAAAATATCTTTATTAAAAGGAGTGTAAAGTTTGATGAAGATATTTTGCATGCACCACCAGATGAACCTGTTACCAAGTTTCCCTCGTCGCTCATTGATTTGTAGATGATACTTCAGATCATAATTTTGATCTAGATGAGCCTTTTCCTGTGACATCTTTTGGAGCACCAGTTTTTGAACATCAAGATTATACTTCCTCGTGTATTTTGAAAGATTATCGACCACCTTCAACACAAAATGGCACAACATGAGTGATCTCCTAGATGATCCTGCCACTATACCTCAGTTTGAGGAAGATCCAAATGAACTCTTAAAGATAGAGACATTCATGCCCATGCATGCTTATATGATGCATGCATCTGATCCAAAGACTTATGCATAAGAAGTTGGGCATCCTCAATGGGAAGTAGTAATGGATGAGTAATAAAACTCTCTCATTGAGAACCATACTTGGGATTTGGTTCCACTACCTTCCAATCATAAACTTTTGAGGTGCAAGTGGGTTTATCAAACGAAGAAAGCAGCATATGGCCAAGTTAGTTGATATAAGGCATGGTTGGTAGCAAAAGGTTTTCAGCAAATACATGGTGTTGACTATGATGATACTTTTTCCCCATTGGAAAAAATGGATTCCATTCGGATAGCTCTCACCATTGCACCAACAAGAGGATGGGTGGTGCATTATGAAGATGTGAATAATGCCTTTCTTCACGGTGATCTCGAGGAGGAAATTTACGTGGAGAAGCCACAGGGATACATGCAAAATTCATCTCTAGTATTCAAACTAAGTAAGTTTCTCTAAGGCCTTAAGCAGACACCTAGAGCGTGGTATGAAAAGATGGATTATTATTTGTTATTTCAAAATTTTGTAAGTTGCAAATATGATTTCAATGTTTATTTTTTCAAGAAAATTGACTCCTTGTTGATCATAGTACTCTACATAGATGATATTTTGATAACAGGTAGTTTAGTTTATGTCATTGTTGAGATTAAAACTGCATTGCATAAGAGGTTTTTTATGACATACATGGGCTTGCTAAATTTCTTCTTTGGACTAGAGATTAATTAGAGTGGTTCTAGGATGACCATTTCTCAACCAAAGTATGCTATAGATATTTTGGCATGATTTCACATGAGTGACTGCAAGCCAACAACCAAACCATTCTTATCAGTGATAAAGCTTGATAATGGAAAAGACACACCATTGGTTGATTGCACATTGTTGTTGATTTTTGGTAGCATCAGAAGTGCCCTAAGTCTCACATTTTGTGAGGAGGCTTAGACAAATGTAATCCAAAGAACCCAGAAATCCTTTGTGGAAATTCCACTCGGAACATGTTTTATTAAAATAATTAATTATTTTCATGGTGACCCTAAGTCTAAACTTAGAGAAATTAAATAAGTAAAGGGCATTAATAAAACAAAGTGTGAATCTTCCAGAAAACAAGGATCAAGTCAAGTTATGATCTTAGTTGTTGATTAGAGATCTAATCTCGAATGTTGATATCTCAAAGAGAAGATTATAAAAGAAGACTCGAGGAAAAAATGCACTAGTGCAAATACTCATTTGCCCAAGTAAAATCAATTTTCTCAGTGGCTGAAGTTCGACAAGAGAAAACTAGATCTAGGGGGATAGTTGCAGGTGGAGAGACAAAGAGGGTTCAACATCAATTTGAGGTACAGGAGCAAGTGACGTTATGGCAGGAAGGGACAATGCAGTAGCTATAAGGGATAGCGCAGAAGACATCAGAGACGTGACACATATCTGCGCAGTCCTCACGCAGAGCCAGCGCAAGGGTGATGCAGGAGGGCCCAATAGAGTCATTCTGGGTCATATCTCATCAAAACAATTGTGAGGAATTTCTCCAGTGTTATCATAGAGAATTTATCTTCCTTACTGCTAATTTTAAATTGTACAAGAATATTTTTTTGAATAATAATAGAAACCCTCATATGTTGTATCGTTTTTCCCACATTGGGTTTTTTCAGGGACTATTGTCCAAAATATCTGTGTCATTCTTTTGCTAGTATTTCCTTGTTTATTTTCTCAATAATTGTGAAGTCTCCATTTGAATTTATTTCGATATTTACTGAAGGGATTTCTACAAATAATTTGTGCGTGAATAATAAGTAGAAGAAATAATATCATATAATGGAGTAGGATTTCAAGTTGAGATTTTCACATGGTATCAGAGCAAGGTTAGGCAAGTAAGCAGGAGGGTCTACGCAAAAGGGAACCCGTGAAGCTGCCTTGGAAGCCAATCACATTTCTAAAGGTATTATGCATTCCTTTTGCAGAATCTACCGGAGAAGGGAAAATCAAGGAGAATATGGAAGATCGAGTTTTGTCAAAGTCAGCCCCTAGGTTGGAAAAAGAATGTGCTTATTTATCAATCACTGCATCATCATATGATCGGTACATTGATAGTGGAGCTTAAGCTCATATGACTGGAGAAAGAGATAATTTCTCTAGTTATCAAGAAGAATATATGGATTTCCAAATTACTATGGGAAACAAGACAAAGTGTACCCCTGCGGGAAAAGGTATTGTAGCATTTCAGAAAAAAGCGGGAGAGAGTCTCTGAGCCACTAATGTGATGCATGTGCCATGTATGGGAATGAACTTACTTTCAGTGTCCCAATTGCAGGAAAATGGATACGATGTATACTTTGTCGGAAGAAAGGTCTATGTAAAACATCCAAGTTGGAAGAAGAAGGCTCAAATTGGGACTCGAAGCAATATACTATACAAGTTGCAGTTCGAGTCTCCAATGGCACCGATAGGCAACAATATAAGCATTGAGTCGGATCTGAATGAACTATGGAATAGACGAATGGGGCATCTACACCATGAAGCTCTGAGAATGCTCAGAGAAACAGTTATATGAGTTCCAGTTCTTAGTACCAGACATGATGACGTATGCAGAGGGTGTGTTCTAAGAAAATGCATTAAGGCAATGTATTCCAGGAGAAACAATAGGGAAAAAAGTGTATTGGGACTAATACACTCAGATATGTGTGGACCGATGTCCACTAGAGCTATTGGTGGAAGTGAATATTTTGTCACTTTCATAGATGACCATTCGAGGAAAATTTAGATTTAATTCCTAAAGACCAAGGATGGGATCTTTGATAGGTTGAGAGAATTTAAAGCTCTGGTAGAAAATTTGACGAGGAATAAAATCAAAGTATTACACTCAGATATTGATGGTGAATATACTGATAAGTAATTCACAGATCTATGTTCAAAGGAGGGAATCAGAAGAGACTGAGCCAGCACTTACAATCCATAGCATAATGGAGTTGCAGAATGGAAGAATAGGACTATTGTTGGGGCATCAAAGGCAATGTTATATGACCAGGATCTACCTATATTTTTGTGGGAAGAAGCATGCAGCACAACTATATATATTCAGAACATGACCCCTCACAAAGCATTTGGCAAGACAACACCCGAGAGTGTCTTCACAGGGATGAAGCCGGAGGTAAGACACCTCAAGATTTTTGGGAGTATGGCATACTTCCACGTTCTAAACTAGAAATAGATAAAACTAGATCATACTGCTGAGAAATGGTATCTCATAGGATATAGTGTGACATCCATGGCATACAGAATCTACATTCCGGGTAATAGGAAAGTTGTAGTAAGGAGGGATGTGAAATTCATGGGAAATCCCATGAAATTCCTATCGAAGAACAAGCTGAAGATGAACCTCTTGTCCAGGGGAAGCTAGGAGAAGATCCAACATATGGGCATCCATCAAGATCTAGCACTGTGACCAGTACTTGTATTTCATCAAGAGAAGAAAATCCATATAGCTCGTATCAGATGGGACAAAAGCAGGAAGAAGAGATTATTGAGCCACCCACTACCAGTGGCAGAATCAATAGAGAAGTACAACAAATGCTGAGGGATTCAGAGGAGTTTGTTGGGGCTCTTAAAACTAATAAAAGGCAGCGTATACAGCCTGACAGATACCAAGCTTTGGTAGCATAGATTGTTGAGCCCTCTGGCTTTCAAGAAGCCATTCAGCATCAAGTTTGAGTAGATGTTATGGTAGAGGATTACAACTCTATCATGACCAATGATGTTTGTGAATTTGTACCGAGACCTCAGGACAGATGATTTTTAGGTTCTAGGTGTAAATACAAGATTAAGTATGATGCAAACGACAACTTAGAGAAGTACAAAGCTAGGTTCATGGCTAAGGGTTATGCTCATAAATAATGGATAGACTATTGAGAAACATTCGTCCCTATAGCCAAATATCCCTTGTAGTGCACATGGGATGGGAGATTCACCAAGTGGATGTCAAGACTAAATTCTTGAATGGGGTGATAGAAGAAGAGGTTTACATCGAACAGTCGGAAGGCTTCAAAACACATGATAAGAAGCCTCATTTATGTAGGTTGAAGAAAGCCCTGTATGGACTCAAACAGGCACCAAGAGCATGGTATGTTTAAATTGATGGATACTTTCAGCATATGGGGATTTTCAAGAGTGACATTGATCCCAATCTCTATTATCTCATAGTGGAGAATGAGCCTCTTATTTTGGTACTGTATGTAGATGATCTATTTTTGACAGGATCATCTAGGCTCCTCAAAGACTACAAGAGGAACCTTGAAGAGGCATTCGACATGAAGGATTTGGGAGTGATGCATTATTTTTTTGGATTGGAAGTTTGGCAATAGAAGGGAGAAATCTTCCTTGGGAAAGGAATATATGCTACGGAGGTTCTAAATAGATTTATAATGCATGATTTTTGACCCATGGCTACTCCAATGATCACCAATTGGAAGAAAGTTGATGCATCTGAAGATAAAGAAGTGGACCCCACCTTATACAGACAACTCATAGGATCTCTCATGTATTTGGTCAACACTAGGCCAGACATTTACTACGTTGTTAATTCCATCAGTGAGTTCACAATAGAACAAAAGAGGGCACACTGGGTAGAAGCTAAGCATGTTCTCTGATATATCTGAGGAACAGTCATATATGGATTAAAATACACCCAAGCTGATGAAATCATTCCTCTTGGATTCACAGATGCAAATTAGGCAGAAATTTTGGTGGATCGGAAAAGTACCACAGGGTACGGCTTCAACATTAGATCAGGTATGACTTCATGGTGCAATAAGAAGCAGAAGTTCGTAACACTGAACACAACTGAAGCAAAGTATATGGAAACCATCACAACTTCATGTGAGGCTATATGGCTTAGAAAAATACTAGTGAATTTATTCAGAAGGAAGATTGAGGCAACCAGTATTCTATGTGATAATCAGAGTTGCATCAAGGTATCTTAGAATCCAATTTTTCATGATCAGTTGAAACAAATCTACATCAGGTGTCATTTTATTAGAGAATGTGATTAGAGGGGAGAAGTATAGTTGTAATACATTCCCATAGGAGAACAGGTAGCCTACATTCTCACCAAGGCCCTAAGGAGAACAAATTTTGTTTATTTCAGGGAAAATATGGGGATGATTGAGAATCTATTTCAGTAACGGATGAAGCAGAACTTAAAAGGGAGTTTTAGTATGAATGCAGTAGTTGCAGTGGAAATTTCATGGGCATCAGTATAGTAGCAACAGTAGTGCAATGATCGATGGATAGGTTTTCAGATGTCAGCAACGCAGAGGACGTTTCAAGATCATAACAATATGCAATCGACATATTGTTAGAGCACTTTCCTCGCTAAGAGGGACTTTTTATTTTTGGTAGCATCAAAAGTGCTCTAAGTCTCAAATTTTTTTAGGCTTAGACACATGTATTCCAAAGAACCCATAAATCATTTATGGAAATTCCACTCAGAACATGATTTATTAAAATAATTAATTATTTTAATAGTGACCCTAAGTCTAAACTTAGAGAAAATAAATAATTAAAGGGAATTAATAAAACAGAGTGTGAATCTTCTAGAAAACACGGATCAAGTCAAGTTATGATATTAGTCGTTGATTAGAGATCTAATCTTGGTCGTTGATATCTTAAAGAGAATATTATAAAAGAAGAATCAAGGGTCATTTGGAAAATACACTAGTGCAGATACTAAGTTTCCCAAATAAAATCGATTTTTTCAGTGGTTGAAGTTCAACAAGAAAAAAATTGATCTAGAGAGAGAGCTGCAGGTGGAGGAGATATAGAGAGGGTTCAACATCAATCTGGGGTACAGGAGCAAGAGACGCAGTGGCAGGAAAGGACAATGCAGTGGCTGGAAGGGACAACACAGAAGAAAAAACAAAGGTGACACAAATCTGCACAGTCCTCACGCAGATTTAATGCAGGGGTGATGCAGGAGGCCTGGGAGAGCCATTCCATGGTAATTTCTCATCATAAAATTTGTGAGGAATTTCTTCAGTTTTATCATAGAGAATTTCTCTTCATTACTACTGATTGTAAATTTTACAAGAACATTTTGTTGAAGAATAACAAAAACCCTCATCTATTTCACAGGTTTTCCCACATTGGGTTTTTCTGAAGACAATTGTCAAAAATATCTATGTCATTCTTGTGTTAGTATTTCCTTGTTTATTTGCTCAGTAATTGTGAAGTCTGCATTTAAATTTATTTCGATATTTACTGAAGATATTTCTACAAATAACTTGTTTTTGAATAATAAGTAGAAAAAATAATATCAGATAATGCAGTAGGATTTGAAGTTGAAATTTTCACAATTATACCTCCAACTTGTGGGAAGCCCTATTTATCTCACTCACTCCCATCCTGATCTCTCATATGTCGTAGGAGCGGTTTCCAGATACATGCATGAGCCACATGAGTTACACTGGAAAGTTGCAAAGTGCATCCTTCGATATGTCCAGGGGACAATCACCTATGGGATTCATTATGCAGAAAATTGTTCTTTGGATCTCATTGGGTTCACAGATCCAGATTGGGATGGCGACAACATTGATCAATTCCACCTCTGGTTATGTACTTAGTTTGGTATCCGACCCAATTTGTTGGTCAAGAAAGAAGTAGGCTACCATTTCTATATCATCAATAAAGGTCGAGTACAAAGGAGCATTCAATGCCACTATTCAGACCATTTGGCTACAACATTTCCTATCTCAGCTTGCTATCAGTGTCCATCGTCCAACTATCATCTATTGTGATAATCAAAGTACACTAAATTTTTGCAAAGCTACAGTGCAGCAGAAGCATACAAAACACATCGATATCCACGTGCACTTCATTAGAGAACTAATTCATGATTGGATCATCGATCTTCAATATTGTCCCAGTTCTAAGAAAACTGTTGATATCTTCACTAAGACTTTCACTAAGTGGAAATTTCTATTTTCGTAAGATTGTCTCGGGGTGAAGAACACGACTTCCTAGCAGTTGTCTTTTCTCTAATTTTTGAATTATATTTTGAGGGGGGTTTTTCTTCCCACTGGTTTTTCCCTCTTTCTTCTTTCCATGCATTGTATATGGGTACCTAAAATGGCCTTGTTGCCATGACTCATTCATTTTTCATCACACTCACCTAAGTTATGCTTAAGGGGGGGTGTTGGTGTACATGCACCTAGTTAGCCTTAATTAGCTTCAGTCCAACTTTAGTTATTCCATGTGATGTGCACATGGATTTAGCTATTTAGCTCGAGTGCTTACATGTGGTGTGCACTTGGCTTTAGTTAGTTAACTCTAGTGCTTGCACGTGGTGCATGTGCACATTAACAGAACAAAAAGCACACTTAGATCAGTAAACTTTAATTATCCATATTTATTGTATGTACAACTAAGCTTAACTTAGTTGCTTTATGTATCGATTCTCAAACTAGTATTGTGAAATCTTATCCATATTTATTGTATGTACAACTAAGCTTAACTTAGTTGCTTTATGTATCGATTCTCAAACTAGTATTGTGAAATCAAATTCATTCTCAACTTCAATTTTTCTTTTTCAATTCTTGCAAGTTTGTGCAATTATTCTTGAACTAGATATGTATTTGTGCTCTAATAATTTTACAATATTTTATATTTTATATTTTAACTAAGTCAAAAGTCTCCTGATTAAAAAGTGGGGGATAAATTCAAATTGCATTGGGATATTCTTTATGTATATAATGTAATTTTAATGTTCATTACAGAAAAATTATGGTTAATTTTTCTAATATTGAAAATAATTTCATAGTTCTTTTGAACTGAATAAAGCATCGCCTTCAATGTGCGTGTTTTTATATCGGGTAATGACGCTCCCAAGCCACCACCTGTGGAAATCCTCAAACCACTTTTACACATCAATCAATTTTTTATAATAAAACTACAAATATTTCATACAAGATATTGGGTTTACGTAGTTTTCCAGAGAGACGAAATCTATGGAAGGCCAACTTGCTACACCTGGTCCACGACGGCTTTTCACAGGGAAAACTTGAAGGTCAAGATAAACTTGTCATACTTGAAGCGACTTCGTAATCAGTGGAAAATATAGCAGAGGAGTTTTACTGATTTTTCTGATCCTTAGATCCTGGAAATGTCAATTTGTCATGTCTTTACTTAAAGTTTTTTTTTGGATTTTAAATCTGGAATTGAGGATGCTAATGGTTACATACAGACATAGGAAGAATAATATGCAAGCTCTCGTAGAGCACATGAAAGAGAACGGGAAATGATTTTGAATCTGGAATTAAGTCACTTTTGCAGAATGTATGTATGTGAATTTCAAGAATTTGCAAGAAAATTTTAGCACCTCTCTCAAGTTCTTCTTTAAAGAAGCACCTATACTGAAAATCAATGTATTTGATTTCCCTATTATTTTTCTGTCACCAAAGGCAAACTCAATAAAACAACTACTCATTTGCGTTAAAAAAAATATAATTAACAAAAATTCAAGGTTTTTTTTAGTAATTAAATATATTTAATTAAAAGATTTGAAAGTGTGTATTTATGGTAAATTTGTTTAAGGTTTAAATTTAAGAATATTAAAGTTATATCCATAATTAAATCTCTTTTGAAGATTAAAGAATATTAAAACTGTTTCCAAAATTCGACCTCTTCTAGAATTAAAGAATGCTTTTAATAAAAAAGTGATAGTAAATAATCTCGGTAGAAGTTTCAAATATTTTCATTTTAAGAATAAAATCTGTGTTAGAAATGCACATAGGTTATTATTGCCTCTACATTTCTAAACTGCATGTGCGTATACATGGTTATTTGACAAACTTTATGATATCTTATGCAATGGTTTAATAGGAAGTAGGATTCTTGTAAAAAAATGTATGCACATAGCATGTTACTAAATTTCCGGTGGTTATCTTTTCTATTAGGTGATTATGAACAAATCCCCTGAATTTATAATAAAAAGAAATGTGAAAATTGATAAGAACAAACTTTTAAATTTATAATAAAAAAGAGCATTGGTTAAATTACTTTACATGAAAAGAATTTCTAAAAAAATATAAATTCAAAAAATTTGTGAATTGTGATTGAGATCTTTTGGTGAAAATACTTAATAATCATATAAAAAATCAAATGTTTAAAGTTTATAATTAGGATTTTATATAATTTTATTTATTTTAATAAAAATAATACTTAATAATCATATTTTTTTTTATTATAATTATAATTATTTATTTGTTTTATGTTTTAATTTTATATATTTATTTTCTTAATAATAATTAATTGTTATGTGATTCAAATCTCATCAAATAGTTATCTTTTTTATAATTAATATTAAAAAATAAATAAATAAATAAGTAAAAGTTTCAATAAAATAAATAAATAAATAAAAATAAAATAAAATGAATAAATTAATTAATTAAATAAGTAGAAAAAAATAAAGATCAAAATAAAAGAAAAAATAAAATAAATAAATAAAATTTTTAATTGGAAAAAAATAAATAATGATAATAATAATAAATATAAATATAAAAAATAAATAAAATAAAATAAAAAATTATAAAAAAAAATACAATTAATTTATTTTAAATTTATTTTAAATTAATTTTAAATTTTTTAGGAATGAAAGGCAGGAATTTAGCATTTGCTAATCATCCACCCATCATCTCTTTTTAGGTTAACTAGCCTTTTTTCAATTTCCAAGGCTTCTCTCAACTTGCGGTGGTAGAAATGGTCAATCCTCGCAATAACCTCAGTATCTTCAATGCAAATGTGATGATTTGTCTTCTCAGCATGCTCCACTAGCGCAGAGGAGCATGATCTACTATGCTTCAGGTCAGCGACATGTTCCTGAATTCTTTGACTAATTGATCGACCAGTTTCACCAATGTAAGGGGTCCCACAAGAACACGGAATCAAGTAAACACCCTTGCCATCCTTCGGGAAAACCGGGTCCTTAACCGATCTAAGTGAACTCCGAATGGTGCGGGAGGGCTTAAAGGTTGAGGAAACATTATATTTCTTTATAATCCTAGTAATTTTATCCGTAGTACCATGGATAAACAGAAGGCGAACACCCCATAATCGATCACAGGGATCTTTCTTACCCTTAGGACCTTTCTCCGCTTTTTGAAAAGCCTTAAGAAATTGACTCATGTTATAACCGTTTTTGTTAAAAACTTTGAGAAGATGATCCTTTTCACCTTCAAAATGGTGTTCATCGGAGATTCTGAAGGCTCTGGTGCCTAGGGTGCTGAGAACACCAAGTTTCTAAGCAGGGAAATGGTGAGAACTAGCATGTAAATATTGCTCAGTGTGCATCTTCTTTCTAAAGACCTGATGGGAGAAAGAACCATCTTCATTCCTAGAAATGAGGACATCAAGAAAAGGCAAGCTACCATTATCTTCAAAATCCATGGTGAACTTGATGAAGTCAGATTGATTATTAAGATGCTGGAAGAAAAGGTCCAATTTCTCCTTACCATGAGGCCATACAACGCAGGTGTCATCAACAAACCTTTTCCAAAGCTTAGGTTGAAAAAGAGAAGAGGAGAGGGCCCTAGATTCAAAGTCTTCCATGAACGGATTAGCTACCACAGGGGAAAGGGGGGAGCCCATGGCCACACCACAAGTCTGTTCAAAGAATTCACCCTTGAAACTAAAGAAGGTCGAGGTAAGACAAATTTCAACAAGATGAGCAGTATCAGGATTCGTGACCTGAGAAACGACATTGATCACTTCCCTAATGGGGATGCAAGTATACAAGGACACAACATCAAAACTCACAAACCTATCTTCACGATCCAACTCCAAGTCTTTCAATTCATTAATAAAAGAGCAAGCATCTTTAACAAAGGAGGAGGTCTGACCTACAAGCGGTTTAAGCTTAGAGGCTAGAAATTTAGCGAGTAGATAAGTCGGACCACCTATGGTGTTGAAAATAGGGCGAAGGGGAACTCCATCCTTATGAACCTTAGGAATTCCATAAATCCTCGGAGTGAGGGGGTTAGTTTCAATAAGCTTTTTACTTAAAGATCCAACCGTGCTACTCGATTTAATAGCCAAAGCAACCACTTTTGAGACCTTTTTAAGGGGATTTGTGTCCAACTTCTTGTAGCTCCCACTATTAAGAAGGTGATCCAGCATCTTATTACGATAATCCTCTTTGTTTAAAATAATTGTAGCACCTCCCTTATCTGCCTTAAGAACAACAATGTCACGATTATTATTTAAGGATTTTAGAGCCTCAAACTCTAGCTTGCTGATGTTGCTCTTAGGGGGCTTAGCTTTTCTGAGGATCATGGCACAATCTTGCCTAATAGTGTCCTTAGTAGCATCACGTAAATCCCTAATTTTGTATTCAATATCACAAATTATGTCATGAATAGGGATCTTCCTAGGAGCAAGAGCAAAATTAAGACCCTTCTCTAATAAACTGAAGACATGTTGATCAAAGGAAAATTTGGAGAGATCAATAACATTCCTATTCAAGGGTGAAGAGATAGATTTGAAGGTACTATTAAGATAGTTATTTGAGTTTAAAACTATGATCAATCTCATTATTATTACTATTATATTTATAATCTTCATCATAATTAGCAATATTTAAGGAATGTGAAATAAAAGGTTCAAAGCTAGAAGCCAACGAAGGATCAATAGAAACTGAATCCATACCTCTTGAGACATCACTCGCGATAGAGAAATCATCAATCAATCGAACGCTTGAGGTGGGAGGAACTCCAATACTCTTAAACGCAGAAGAGGAGGCCGAATAGGAAGCATAATTCCAAACTTCATCAAGATTACTCGTTGCTGACTGACCACCCATATCTGCTACCAGAGCAGTGGGAGAAAGATCAACACTGGTTACAAGAGACCGAGGAGACCCCCGATCTGCCAATGCCATCGTAGATGCTGACTCAGAATTAAGAGCAGAGGCTGATGAATGAACAGACGTCGATGCAGATTTTAGATCTGCTGGATAACATGGCATCTCCGCTATCCCCGAATCTTGAAATATCGTCCCATACATTGGAGAAGACCGAGGAATCTCCATCCTATTAATAGGGACACGTCTGGACGCAGAATCTCTTGAGACATCTCCACCCACATCTGCTACCAGAGCCATGGGAGAAAGAACACCGCTGGATACAAGACACCAAGGAGACCCCCGATCTGCCAACACCATCGTAGATGCCGACTCAGATTTTGGAGCAGAGGCCGGTGAATGAACAGACGTGGATGTAGATTTTAGATCTGCTGGACAACATGGAAACTCTACTGTCCCCGAATCTTGAAATACAAGAGAAGACTGCCAAATACCTGTCCTGCCAACTGGGACAAGTCTATACGCAGAATCTGAAAGAGTCAACTTAGAACACAAATCCGCATTGAAGATAAGGGACCGTAAAGCTCCAACTTGATCTCCATTAACCCTACTGTTAGATGGGCCTCTCACCTCAGACAAAGAATTCAGGAACATGTCGCTGACCTGAAGCATAATAGATCACGCTCCTCTGCGCTAGCGGAGCATGCTGAGAAGACAAATCATCACATTTGCATTGAAGATGCTGAGATTATTGCGAGGATTGACCATTTATACCACTGCAAGTTGAGAGAAGCCTTGGAAATTGAAAAAAGGTCGGTTAACCTAAACAAAGATGATGGGTGGATGATTAGCCGATGTTGGATTCCTACCCTTCATTCCTAAAAAAATTAAAATTAATTTTAAATTAATTAATTGTATTTTTTTTATTTTTTATAATTTCTTTTTTTATAATTTATTATTATTATTATTATTATTATTATTTCCAATTAAAAAATTTATTTTCTCTTTTATTTTGATCTTTATTTTTTTCTATTTATTTAATTAATTAATTTACTCATTTTATTGTATTTTTATATATTTATTTATTTTATTGAAACTTTTACTCTTTTTTTTTTTTTAAGATTAATTATCGAAAAGATAACTATTTGATGAGATTTGAATCACATAACAATTAATTATTATTAATAAAATAAATATATAAAATTAAAACGTAAAACAAATAAATAATTATAATTATAATAATATATATATATATGAATGATTATTAAGTATTATTTTTATTAAAATAAATAAAATTATATAAAATCCTAATTATAAGCTTTAAACATTTGATCTTTTTATTGATTTTTATTATTTTTATTTTTATTTAATATTTGAACTATTATTATTTGAGTCAAACTAACCATTATTTTACAAACGGCTAGTGAGAGCTTTACTTTCTATTTAAAGGGGTTTCTTGATCAGATTTTTCATCTTGTTCTGATGATGAACCACACTCGCTGGTTCGAAACGCGTCGACCAAATCTATTTTGATGTGATTTTCACCGAAAGATATCAATCACAATTTATGGATCACAGAAGCAAAATTCCTAATAAAAATTTATGAATTCAAATCACTTTATTGATAATTGATAATTATTAAAATATTAATCTATTTTTTAAAAATATCCATCATTATAATTTTCAAAATATTTATAATAAAATTTAAATATTAACCTATAAAATCAAATCATATTTAAAATTATCATCTCCAAATATTAAAACAAAAAACGAAGCCAACAAAAATAAATAATTTAAAAATATTAAATGTTAAAACTCAAAGTTATTAAAATATTAACCTAGCTTTCCAATATTTGTGTCAAACCTTCCAATTTCCTAAATATTTATAATAAAACTTAAATATTAACCCATAAAACCAAATCCAATTCAAAAATATCACTAAGTCGCTGGAAACGCGCCTCTCAACACCCGGAAACTAAATATCACAATTTAACATTACCAAGACTTGTTAAATTAGCAAGGCATTTACTTGCGAAGAAACGATAGGGTTGAAAATTTCGGGAGAAGTGAAGGTTGTTCTGCTTTTCCTTTCTTACATATAGTATTATCTTAGATCAATATAAAATCAAAAAGAAAAGGAAAAAGTCAAAGAGAATAATGCAAAAAATCAGATTGAAAGAAAAGCTTTAACCAACTACCTTGGCTTATGTCTATATCGATAATTAGGCTACACTTTTCAAATTGCCTGTAATTTTCTCCGACCGATTTTGCCGTTGCTTTGGGCCTTATTCCGATTGCAGATTCTCTGAATCTGCTTGCGTGGCTACTCAGACCCACCTTTCCGTCTCCGTTTACATTGACGGACGGACGGACGTTGTGTTTATTCTTGAGACCGTTTATTGCCGGAAAAGTTTTGCAGCCGGAAATATATTTTGTACTTTGTTGCGTCTGTTATGTTTTATATCAGGGCGAGCCTTATTTCAGCTGCCATAGGCCCATTAATGCGGCCCAGGCAGCTGATGCCGGCCGTCGGATGAAAACACACGATCATCGTGCGGCGGGCATCAGCTGCCTAGGCCGCATTAATGGGCCTATGGCAGCTGAAATAAGGCTCGCCTTATATCAGTGCATTGTCAGTTGGAGTAATGGAATGTAGTTTCACACGATTATGTAATCAGCACTGAGCACTAGGAAGTTAGTAACCCTTTTCATATGTTTTTATTTATTTGAATTAATTTTTATTCATCATTGATTTGCTGCATTGGTTTTAATAAAATAATGTTTTATTTAAAAATTAAAAAATTTGATTTCATGGTTTTAAAGAGGGGAGAACTATTTTTTTTATGAAAAATAATTTCAAATTATTTTGGAAGGAGCTTCAATGTAGAAATATGTAAACTAAAAATAATATTACAGCGTTTAAATGGTTTGATTATGCAAGATAACTTTATGAGCATGATCCCAAGGTCAACATTGATATTGAACTCTGTGCAAGAGGTACAGCTGGGTATCAAGAAGTTGGGTGTTGGAAAGACAAAAGACTTAGTCGAACTCCAAACAGGGTGTTGGAAAGACAAAAGACTTAGTTGAACTACAAGCAAAGTATCTAGAGTGGGGCTTAAAGATTCTTGCACCTCACATTACAAGAATTTCAACAACATAATACATTAAGGGTTCCCCACAGATTGGACAACTAGTCTCGCAATATCTCTTTTCAAGAGTGGTGATGTCAATAGTCCCTCCAATTATAGGACCATAACGATAAATCCCTTGTTTGCAAAGTTATTTGAAAGCATGCTAGAAAATAAAATCAACAAGTGCTTAGAAGAAAAAGATAAGGGTACTAACAAAGAAGCATGTTTTAGACCTAAACATTCCACAATTAATTATTGTATAACTTTATAGAATATTCAACTATAAAATCTTTGTAGTTTGACTATGATTCAAGAAACTGATTACCATGGCCCCCCATTCGTGGGGCATTATCTTGCAAAAAACTGCCAATCGTAGATTACCCAACTGTCGGAACTTTTTTTTTTTCAACGTGAAAATACGACTTGTTTATATTATGTACCAAAGCAAAAAACTATTATGATGAAACGTCCACTTAGAAAACAATCATCAGATGAGTACAAGTAATGGATGATAAGTCTCCCACTGATCATTACAATTAGAAAAAACATACCTCTCCAGCAGAAAGGTAAACATGTTCCAAAAAAAGAAACAACAGCTTTATCCTGCCTATACAATTTTGTATACAATGAAAATATCAACAATTAAAGAAAACCCTAACCCAGACAACTAACACACATCCGACCCAAAGGAAAGTATTCAAAAAACCAGTGAAAAGGAACCTGAGTAAAGCCAATGCTTTATGCTAAATTGATCATTCCCGCTGCTCCTGGGCCATGAGAGTTAGTTAGTTCATAATTCATAATACCAAAAGTTCCCTCCAAACCTCTTTTTGATAAACAGTCATCTTCCTCATTTTTCATCCTGTAAACATGACTAAAATATATGAAAGTGAAGGTTTTCTTAAGAACATGAATTCTCTCAATCCAGTGTGTGACCAATCGTGGGTTAAGAGTGGACTTCATGTTCATATCAATGAAGATTTTAGAGTCCCCGAAAACCCATAATATTTCCACATATAGATGAGTAGCCACCCACAAAACTCCCCATAAAGCCAAACATTCCGCTCTCATATTCATACCTATCCGTCCATTCCAGTAGAATTTATAATGGCATGTTGGGGAAAGCATAAGCCAGACGCCACAACCACAAACATAATTTTTTGCAGCCCCATCAAAATATCCAGTTGGGAAATGGAACTCATGTGGTCTTAATCTCCTGGATAAATCCATAGGGCGTTTTTGTTTATTTTTTTCCCTTTCCCAATATGAATAAATCTGAAGATCCGTCCTTTCAGGAGAGCATGGCCTCCCATCAAAAAATTACCGGTTCCTATTGCACCAAATGTACCAATGAAAAAGGATAGGAGTAGCCCTAAAATTTCTGCCTCTTGTAAACCACCATTTAATGCAATCCTCCGTATACGTGTATTCTGGAGAAGATATTTTCCAAATAAAACAAAACAATTCAAGAGTTTTCTTAGCAAAATTGCACAGGGAAAAGAGGTGTTGATTATCTTCAGACTATAAACCACATAAAATGCATAAACCCGGCCGCTGCCACCCCTTTCTTTGCAAATTTTTCCATGTAAGATTCTTATCCCTCCAAACCAACCATAGAAAAATGATCATTTTAATTTGTATATTTACCTTCCATACTACCTTGAACCAGCTGTCACCTCTATGATCAAGCTTCAAATTTATGTGATCAAGCTTCAAATTTATGAGATCCAAATAAATTTCTTTAGCCTTCAGTCCCCCTTCTGCTGTTATATCTCTCTGGATTAGTCTGTCACCCAAGATATTTCTGCACAGACCCAAATGTCTGAGGGTTGTCGTTAAACCTATCCATTCCTGTTCCCACCTCACATTCAGCCGTAAATCCTTGAAGGTCACCCATATCGGAATCTCGTTGTCCCAACCAACAGTAATATGATGTATGTAAAAGTATCCTCCTTGATTTAGAGCCGTTACCAAATCACCATTAATAGGCAGATGAGCTCACAGATACTAAATATCACAATTTAACGTTACCAAGACTTATTTAATTACCAGGGCATTTAACGTTTATGGCAGAGTTTAAAGTGTCCTCCTATTAATCATATCTACATGGAGAATAACACGAGGGCCGATGGTCTCTCCAAAAAAGGTATCAGTGCAGATTTTGGGAATATGTATATTCTCCAGTACAAGGATGGGGTGCAGATATGGAATTCGACAGTTCCAATTCCTTGATTGAATATGTTTACAGGATCAGATGCTATCATTTTCCTCACATCCAGCGTTATTATTTTCTTATTATGTTTTCTAATTTCTATCCGGCAATAACTATTCGATATTGTAGCTTTACACTAACTACACAGGTGTTTTTGAAGGCTTACTCCCTTCTACAGGATATGTGCTCTTTGGTTCTCTCATAGGTCATTACTTCACCTTTTGAATCTTGTGAGCCTGCATAACAAATATCATTGTTTGCATCAGTAGAGGACCTCCTTTCAATATACGTACAAACAGCCTGTCAACATGATATTTTTTACAAGCGAGCCTACAGGAATCACTCCACATCTGTTCACATTGCTATCAGATGCTATTCACATATGAGCCTATTTTCTGTTATAAGGGATTGGGATCCTTTTTTGGTCACTATCTTCATCAAGCGAGCGAGTTATATTGAGAATGTCACTGTTTTAAGCAATCATGTTCGTCAATGGATCTACTCAAGCGATCCTGTTCCATGTATTACCTGTATTTTGCTATGGGATCATCATATGCACACATACTCATCAAGCGAGCGGGATATTTTTCAAGTTGATCAAATGTGATTCAAGTGAGCCTGTCAAGTTGGATTCACAAGTGAGTTTGCTCCATGTGTAACATGGATGCACACAGTGAGCGGGGTTTTTTGAAGTTGATCAATGTGTTTCAAGCGAGCCTGTTAATTCAGGATCACAAGCGAGCCTGCTCCATGTGAATCATGGATGTACCCTCTGGGACAACACCTTTTTTGATCGCTTTCCTTCTAAATGCATCTATCCCTTTTATCCTTCATTGCCATGAATTATGATGCTTCTATATTATCTTAGCATGTCTTTTCTATGTATACAGGGATGTTCAGAAGAATCAGTTTGGGCCTGGTTCAAACTACTCGTAATATTGCTTGCCATGTACATCGAATATCTTTTCTATAAAAGAGTATTTTGTATGTATTTGGGAATATGGAGTTTCTCGTTGTTTTAGTATCACAGCTGAGAATGTAATGAAGAACATGTACTGTCATATATATCTTTTAATATTTACAGCATTTTTTTTCTTCTGAAAAAAAAAAAAAGAAACGATAAGGTTGAAAATTGAGAAGTGAAGGTTGATATGCTTTTCCTTTCTTGCTAAAAACAAATACATATAGTATTATCTTATATCAATATATAACCAGAAAGAAAATGAAAAAATCAAATAGAAAGAATAATGCAAAAATCAGATTGAAAAAAATTCTTTAACAAACCATCGTGGCTAATGTCTGTATAGATAATTGGGCTACACTTATCAAAATTGCCTGTAATTTTCTCTGACCGTGTTTTTTTGTTTCAGTTATAAAACATGGAGGAGGTTTTCAGGCGGATGATGGGAAAATGTCCAAGGTGTAAATCGTGGGAACACTCCAAATTCAGATTTCTAAACAACAAGATACTATCGAAAATGTTGCAGCCAAGATATATCTGAAGGAGGTGTGATAAATATTTTACTTTTGGAGGAAAATTGTACAACGTATTACCTAGTATGCCATACCAGTGAGGGTTAAATTTGATGCTTATTTATATGTCATAGTGGCCAGTATATAAAAAAAATAGAATCTTATATTTTATAAATTTTTATTTATATATTGTTGTGGGATATGTTGTCTTCTAACACCCTACTTGAGTACCTTTCAAATAACTTGTGACTTAATAGAGTGATTTAGTCAAATTACATACAAATAAAATTAAAATTAAGATTAAGATTAAAACTAAATAAAATAAAATTATAAACTAAAATAAAACTAAAGTAAAATAGTCAATTTACCACAGCTAGTTTTTGTGCTCTATATTTTGAATATAGTGTTTTAAAATGTAATATTTGTATTTTAAACAATAATACAATATTACTTAATATAATAATTTTTATTTTTTTAATAAATTTTTTATTTTTTAACTGAGTGAAAATAAAATGAAATTAAAAATAGTTCTATGTGAAAACATTTTTATTTGATCAATGTAAAGTAAAATTAATAAAAAAATCTCATTTCACTCTAAAGAGGTTTATATCTCAAGAGATTTGATCCCTTTGGGCCCTTCATAGCTCCGGATTTAAGATGGATTTAGATTGGTTGTAATGTAATGTAATGTGTTGTTTATTGCTAAAAACAAATATCACACTATGTGAAAACATTTCTACTTGGTAAAAAATAAATAAAAATAAAAATAACATTAAAATAAAAATAATTTCATGGTATTCACTCATGGTATTGACACATGGTACGAGAACATAACATATTTAAAGGGTAAAATTAAACCAACCTAGATCCATATTAACTTAGGATCTACCAAGCAAAGAGAAAGATATCAAATAGCTTGTGACGTAAGTGAAAAGAAATTTGAACCCTTTTGAGGCTTGGTGGATCCAAAGTTAAAATGGATTTAAGTTGGTAACATTTTGTAAGCCTATATGATGATTCAGAAGTGGGTATGTTTTTTTATGTTATACATTCCTAGATGAGGCTTTAGAAGTGGGTATGTTTTTTACTTTATACATTTTATTTTATAATATTGTTAGGAGTGGTAAATAATTCATTTGTCCATTAAGCTAGAGATTTAAAGATAATACCACAATTTACAATATGGATTGTGTGAGTTTCAAGATGATGTTTATATAAATAGTTGTTTTATTTATGTGAGTGAGATATAGCTTAATGAGAGTCTTTATATTCCAATTTCTTCATGAAGTCTATCAATATGTATTTGGTGAGTGAACATGGATACACCTAATTTATTAAAGTCTTGATTAATATTTTTCTGTTATCAGTATTTTGTTAAATATTTGATCAATGCTTCAAATTAAAAATCACTTGGACTATTATTCCAATCCTATAATGTCCTAGTCACGAGTACTAGAATTTCCTCAAGCAGAGACTTCACTTAAACTCAGGTAAGTTCGAGTAGATTTTAATACATTTGAATAATTTATACAAGAAAATTCTTATATCTGGAGCGTAGACATTTTTTTTAACAAAATCTTCTTGTAATTTGCTCAGAATGTTCGATTTCATGAAATATTTTCCCTCCTCCATGGAATTCCTACAAGACAACACTCCTCTTTTAACTGAGCCTCATGAGTAACAGAATTCTCTAGGAAAGGCTTCATCTCAACTTTAGTAAGTTCAACTGGCCTTTACTTTCATTTGAAGACCTTTATTGACAATATCTAATATCCACAGGTTAAACATCATTTTAGCGAAATCTTATTGAAATTTAAACTAAAATGTAATTTTCTGAAAAAATAAATCTAATTAAAAATGAAACTTTGGAAATTTGTTTTTAGTAATGGCACACTATGTTTCACCCTAATCTCTTCAAATTTTAACTGCATTTGCTTCAATATTTGCAGATATACATCATGTTGTTTTGCTTTTAACTTAGATGAAACTAGTAAAAGGAAATATTAAAAGTGATATGAAGGGCCGTTTAAAAATGAGATCGTCATAAAAAAATTCTATGATGGGTAGCGGGACCCATCAAATTTAACCCCTGATGCCCAGGCAAGGTCGTTGTTGCCTCTCCTCCTTGCATGAGTTCATGTAACCAATATGGAGATGGTTACAAATTCAATAAATTGCATGTACATACTTCTTCAAATAGTTGTTGCATGCAGAGGAAAGTTATGGCAAGAGCTTTGTAATATCCCAAACACTAAAAATTTGAAAGGGGTCTAGAACTTCACAGTAATTCCTAGATATTGTTACAACACATGCATTTAGGGTAAAAAAATCTGAAAACCAATTTTACCAAAACCACTTAACATAAAATAAGCTGGAAACTGCAGCCACTTTATTTTATTGATAATTATAAAACAATACATGTCAATACCATTAACAATGAATACTCTACCAATGGCATGCATGGTTGCTCCTCAAATGGCTAAACTAAAACATTGAAGCACACGTGTGAACCCTCGATGGACCCACCAAGGAGTATCACCGGGGGGTTTTCATCCGGGGTCAAAGATGGAACTTGCCATGCCAAATTCTCTACAAAATATCAATATGAAAAATGAATCCAAGATTATCCAAATGCCTTATTCCTCTCCCCCTTTTAAAGGCTTGATAGAATCTCTCCACTCTTCTAGAAGCCTTTATTTTATTACTTTTCTATAAAATAAAATCAAATACCATGGACAAATACCACGATACCATTCCTCTAATCCATTTTGATCACACCAAAGAAAATAATATTGCAAATCCTCCTGCCCCAAGATTGCTTTCCCTCAAGCAATTCACATATGTCTTCCATTATAGTTGTTAAAAGTAGTTGAGTACTAATACTAGGGTCTCATATGAAAGACTGATCCATCACAGCGTGAAATTGTATCACCCAATCAAGGATAGATCTCTCGATTCCTAGATCCGAGATCAACCTCTCAATCAATTGTTCGCTAATAGGTCCCCTAGCATGTAAACCACCACCTAGATCCCAACCCAATTGCTGACTCATTCCATGAAAAGATGCTCCTACATCCCAATGCCACCAAAATTCATAGTCCATGCGCCACAACTCTAACTATATCATGTCCCTGAATAATAATTCCCTCCCAAGAATCATCTCATTAATTAGGTACCAATCCATAATCTCCTATGTGTACATATTTGCATGAGATACAATCCCACCATGCTAATGTTGTGCTACTCTGATTCTAATTGGGATCATCCTAATTTGTCGGATCGTTGCTCGGTCTTGGCCCATCTGTAAAACCCATATGAAGGACTCCCATAAGATCCATTTCGAAAAATTTTCCCCTTTTCCTCCAATTCAAAAAGGTAAGTTCATAGATTTGTAAGCCATGTTGATGTATCCTTGAAGAGGTTTTCTCTCTGACTCCCAATTATATTCCTCTTAATTTTCTTGTGAGGGACTTGAGTCATTCCTCAACACTAGACAACTTGGTTACTGAGTCATTCCTCAATTTTTGTGTTCTCTTTTAATACAATGCCTCAAACAATCCATATTATATGCTTCAACATTATAATATGATCTAAAAATGAAGGATATTTTATCTTTCCTCTTCCTCAGAATTGCATAAACAAACAAGGATAGTTATGACACTTTGCAAGGTAAAATGGGTCTTATCACAAAACAAGTTTTTCAATGTATCTTCAAGTCATGAGTTATTATTTACATGTAAAATTATCATAAGAATCAAAATAGCACATAACTCATGCATGCATAAGGAAGAGCATAAAAAATTATTTTCTGACGAAGTTCACCCCACCTATGCTACATCTCTGGGCCTTCCAACATAGCTAGACCACTCAATATATTTAGTATAGAAAAGGGAGTACATAAAATTTTGTTGATGGAAAACACGTGGCTATTACCCCTCCAAGGTAATTTTCTCCTGAAAAGAACTCTAAGATAAAGTAGCAACACAAGGCATCTCCTACAAAGATCCTATACTCCAACTGAAATGAGCTAAAACGAGCATGTGAGCCCTTCAATTCCATATTGAAGAGCATAAACAAAACTTCCCTTCACATGACATTATGAGAAAATTAAAATTGATCTGAACCCTGCAAGTAACAACTGCTACAATGGACTTATGAAGGTGAGAAAACCCCTACAAGGCCTTCTTCATGCTCAAACACCTTCCAGAACTGCTTCAAAAACCTGAATGGTCCATACACACTTGGTCTTCAACCTATAAAAATACTCCTTAGATGTGCTCAAATCAGAAATTGGAGGTAACCATTGGATCAAGACACATCCAAAAACCCCTAAGTGGACTCTTTCTGAGTTCAATTTGGTCAAGCACCCAAAAATATATGAGCTCCAAAGCTCTCCCATGAATTTTACTATTAATTGTCCTACAAATTCAATCAACATTCTAACTGTCCTACAAATGCGCCCAATTTTTCGCTAACAGAGTGACATTTTCACCCTCCACCAGTGCATTTTGTAGGAAAAATAATTTTCCCAATGACCCCTTAAGTTCGAAAAACTTGGTCATATTGGCACATAAGGTCGTCGATTTGGCCTTAAAGCCCGCCCTTGCTAGTCTAGCCCTTAAAACACGAGAATGTGGTCACGTGGGTGCCACAGGATCAAGGGTTGGGTTAACTTCTCGCCCTTCCCTATGGGCCCCATTTACTCCTGCGCTCCTATCACATAGGGGTCCAAAGGACCTGGGGCTAGCCCCTACTGCAACCCTCATCCATTCGATGCCTTTGCCTCCAACGCACTATCTATTATATGGTTGGATCTATGAACATGGGCTGGGGCTAAGCCCCAAACCATCGGCTCCTCCACCTAAGGTTCCATGGGTGTGTGGTGACAGGGGGCCAAGGGCTTAGCCCCAGTCCCTTCCCCCAAAAGGTGATGATGTAAAAAATTTATATTGGTTTTTCCTATAGTATTACAAGCACCACCGTGTATTCTATTGGTAGAGTGCTTTGTTTTTGAACTACAGGTCACGAATTTGAATCAGGTTGGACCTCCAGATGAGCCATAGCATAATTTTGGATAACCCTGGAGATGCCATGTGGCACCCAATCATTATTCCACGTAAAATAAACCACAACCAATCAGATGCGCCCAATTCTGAACCAATCATGTGAGGACACTTGGCAGCCTACCAATGGCCTGAAATACACAGTTAACCTACAAAGTCAACATCCTGAGTCATCGTATGGTCAACCCTATCCACTTCCAAGTCAACAAACCTGTTAAAATTTTGTTGGGCTAAACAGTCAACACACGATAACTTGCGCATAAAGTGTCGGATTAAGGTGAAACGAACATCGTTGGATTCAAAACGAAGAGAACTTCAATTTTCCATTGGTTTCAATACTTTATGGGCACTTTCATTTATTTGATCACCTGATCACACCTCCCCACTAGGAACTTTTGGACTCCAAAATTTTGCTGCCCTAGTCAATATAATAAGGCTGAAACTTAAAAACACCCAAAAATTCAATCCAAAATGCTAAATTTTCAATTGGTGCCCTTTAAGCCCCAATCAAGGCACTTCACCTATCTTCTTCGTGAAGACCTACTGTCTTATTGAGAATTGAGCCAACAATCTTATCACTGATGCAGGAACAAAATAATGATGAGTGGAATCTAAACATTTTCTTTAATCTCATCTTTTAACGACTCAAAAACAACTTCATATTGAAGTTAAACTATTGAAGAAAAAATTGAGTCCATCTTGGAAATCAAAAGCAACATAAACTTGCTTTACTGTCCTCAAATTCAGCTTGTACATAAAAAGTACATTGTTGCAAATTTTCAACGATACAATTGGCCTTGCCTACAAAACATAGTCATCTTATACAATCTTGAAAAAAGAGATTCTATTCACACAAGTTTCATATTGAATACTTTCATCGGTTAACATATTAAAAAATTGTAAACAAACTTGAACGACGATCGTGTGCATTCACAAAAGTCCTTGAACATGTGGAATTATAAACAAACCAATACATACATCAATGAAAAGAAACACACTTGTTGAATATAGTGAAAATGATTGTTCACTTTACAAAAGTACCTAAATAGGTAAAAAACAACAAGTAATTACAAATTTATAAAGCAAATTTACAATAATTCTACCCAAACTTTACCTCTTCTAGGATTATGGGTTCTCTTTTTGCATCATCTTTGCCTTAGAGGTTGCTTAAGATTGCTGCAATTCCACCTCTTGCTTCCCTTACATTCAGTTACACAATCTCCTTTTCTTTCTTTGAACGAAGCTCTGGATGCAACTTCCAACATCGTTCATTGCCATACCCATGCGTCTTGCAATGAGTACAAAATAAATTTTTCTTGTGTTCCAATAAATAAGTCCTCTCATGTAAAGGAGAACCATTTGCTTGATTCCTAGAATCTTATCCATTATTTTAACCATTACCATGTGTTCTCACATAAGACCACACAATGGTTAAATGCATCACAAAAAGTACAAGGATACTTATTCCACAAAGCCAAAACAAGCTTGGATTCCTTAGAATTCCTTCACCATACCTTGAGGACTTTTCCTGTCCCCACCCTCTTGTCGAGGGTTTTCCAGAGAAAATGATCTCCACCCCACCCCTTGGGAATTTTCTTGAGACCACCTCACCTGGTTCCCAAAATTTTTGACAATCCAACGCTGAATCATGAAATGAATCCCATCATGCCATGGTTATCCATGAAATGGAAAGGTAAGACTAAAACCACTTTCAAACTAGGTAAAACTCATTCCAATGACAAAAAATGAACTAAATACACAGATGCATGAACCATGCATTCACGCCTCAACTAGGAAATCACACATGCAACCTGTTGACTGCACCACCTTCCTGTTGAAGCTACTAATCCAACCTTCTCCTTGATTTCCTTCATTTTCCTTTGCTTGCTTATCCAAGTGCTTATATACTCTCTTTCTTAAACCTACTCTAAAACTAGACAAAATCTGTCAATTGATTCTCATGTTCCTTTGTATTGTTGATGTCTCATTTTTATTCATTTTCTTTAATTTTTCCTCTAATTTCGTTAGCATGCAAATATGTGTTCGTTCGCCTTCTTTTTCTCCTATTTTCCTTTATTTCTCATAGTTAAATATCAATTATTGCCTCTTTTCCTTTGTCAATTTCCATAGCCATAAATAAACCAAAAGTGACCCTCAATGTGATGTTTTCCCCACCATTCAGCCTGGAATATGTATCCCATGACCTTGGTCTTATTTCTATTTACATGGAAACTTAACCCGAGGCTGTTACATACAACTTGTACAAAAAATTTAGCTTCAATGCATTCCAAAATTAATGAATGGGAAAAATGATCATATTGTTTAATCATCAATATCTATAATTATCAAAATTGAAGCTATATGTTTGGATTATCCATGAAACATTCCCAAATCATCCATGAAATATTCCCCAAAACCCCTTGAAATATGCCCAAAAAAGTCCTAAAATATGTGTGGGACATCCCTGAAATTTGAAATGTCTTGGGGACAGCTAGCAAGTCCCCAAGTCCCCAATGAAGTCCCCAATAGTTTTGGGATGTTTCCGAAGGATCCAAAAGTCTTCAAAACACAAGGACGCAAGGTAGGTGAGTTTTTTTGGGGAGGACAATCCTTGTGCAAGATAGCGAAAATTTCATCATGCTTCTTGATTAGTTACTCAAGTGCTCAGGTTAATTGTGAAGAAACAATTTAAAACCCAAAAAATGTCATTATGGCACATTAATTACCTAAATGAACTACAACAAACTTGAAATAGCAATTACCAAGTCACTTGATTTCACCACACCTCTTTCTTTTAGCAAAGAAAAGGTATGGTAAATGTTACTCTCCATATGCTTTGAGAAATTTAGTCTCTAAGGAATGAGACCCCATTGAAGATTTAGTCACCACCTTACCCTTAGAGACCCCATTGAATATTTAGTCACCACCTTACTATTGTTGAGGTAGAGAAGGAAAAAATTGGATTAGTTACTCAAGTGTCGAGGTTAATTGTGAAGAAACAATTTAAAACCCAAAAAATGTCATTATGGCACATTAATTACAAGAATGAACTACAACAAACTTGAAGTAGCAATTACGAAGTCACTTTATTTCACCACACCTCTTGGTTTTAGCAAAGAAAAGGTATGGTAATTGTTACTCTCCATATGCTTTGAGAATTCAGTCTCTAAGAAATGAGACCCCATTGAAGATTTAGTTGCCTACTATTGTTGAGGTAGAAAAGGAAAAAATTGGATTAGTTACTCAAATGCCCACGTTAATTGTGAAAAACAATTTAAAACCCAAAAAATGTCATTATGGCACATTACTTACATGAATGAACTACAACAAACTTGAAATAGAAATTACCAAGTCACTTGATTTCACCACACCTCTTGCTTTTAGCAAGGAAAAGGTATGTTAAATGGTACTCTCCATATACTTTGAGAAATTCAGTCTCTAAGGAATGAGACCCCATTGAAGATTTAGTGGCCACCTTACTGTTGTTGAGGTAGAGAAGGAAAAAATTGGACAGTCTGGATGACAACTTGACAAAAGGAAGGCATTGTGTCCTTATTTTGTGTACACAAATATTGCATCCATAACCAACTTGTTGGCTAAAACAAAGACAACCTCTAAATTTTAGGTCCGAAAGAGAGACCTCAACTCACTACTATCCAGTCTAGGAAAACAAGAAATAACTTATTATTGCTTCCTTTCAAAATTTGTATTTCTTATTATAAAGTTTTCTTGCTTCATTGCAGATTCAAATTCTGAGAATATTTTGGAATTGTTTAGCCTCTCCTCTTTGTGAGATTTCAGAATCTCAAATCTTAAACCCAAATCAATTACATATTCCAAAATAATCCTAGAATTGTTTAACCCTTCTCTAGACAATCACATTTGACAATCACATTCTGGGATCTGCAATTGACATAAAAATACCCAAGTTCTTCCAATAAAGTGAAATGTCATGAGTTAATTATTGTATTTGAAACAAATGGCAGAATAATTAAATGTATCAATTACATATCTCCTTGAAGATGCTATGTGTATAGCGTAATGTAATATCTGAAAGGTTCATAGATACATATTCCTTTTCTTCAGGCCACCGACATTCAATGTGAAGGTTTACACTTTCTAGAACAACCGAAATTTTCGCATGGTACGGACCACGCATCCTGACATGACTGTTGATTCCGGGAAACAGGATATGCCTCACCAAAAAACATCAAAGTACTGGCACGGAAAGATTCCACCAACAGTCTGAAATGCAAACAGAATCGGAATGAGGAAAGGTACAGGTACATCGAATTCAAGGCATAGGTACATCGAATTCACAATCCGTATGTCTCCATTAAAGCATTTCCAGAGATTTACTATTTATAGTACAGAAATATGATATTGCCAATTCCGTACCTACATCCAACTGTAAAAAAATTTCTCATTTGACAATGATAAAGAAACTAATTACAACGGATCCTCATTGGCTAAGTATTCTCTTCCGCAGAACTGTAGACTATCCAACTATAGAAACTTCACAGTTTGACTATGATCAGAAAAACGAATTACCACGTTTTGCTATTACGAAGGTATTCTCTTGCCAAAAAACGATAGGGTTGAAAATCTCGGGAGAAGCGAAGATTGAAATGCTTTTCTTTACTTGCTAAAAACATGTACAGATAGTTTATCTTATATCTATATATAATCGGAAAGAAAAGGAAAAAACAAATAGAGAGAATAAATCAAAAATCTATTGAAGGAAAAGCTAAAAAAACCCATCGTGCCTGATGCCTATATAAATAATCTGGGTACCCTTTTCATCTTAGCCTATAATTTATAATTTCTGCGAACCTGTTCTGCTTCAGTCATAGAACATGGAGGACGTTTTCAGGCGAATGAAGGCCATATGTCCAAGGTGTAAATCGTGGGAGCACTCCAAATTTAGGTTTATAAATAACAAGAAACGCTCGAAAAAGGTGCAGCCAAGATATATCTGTAGGAGGTGTGATAAATACTTCACTCTAGGAGGAAAATTGTACAACATTTCTTTACGGTCGCCTTCAAAAGCCAAAATATTGCCTATTAGGCCATGCCCAGGCAATGAGGTTGCTTCTCCTTCTTGCATGAATTCATGCAACAGTTACACATTCAATAGATTGCATGTAGGGACTTCTTCAAATAGTTGTTGCATGCAAAGGTCAGTTATGGCAGGATCTTGCAAGTCATTTCAGAGAGGTCACGGTGAAACATTTTGCTGTGGGATGCAGCCTGGGGTAAGGTTGCAATCATGTGGGAGAGATTTTTGTGGGCATTCGGGAATAAATATGTGTCATCGTTGTTTGGAGAGTCCATGCAGTATTATTAATGCAGGAAGCATGGGAATGAGGTGGCCACATGATGATGCATCATCCCAGCTTTGTGGCACAGCTTGTCATTCAGAAGCTGATCTCAATATTCCTTTGACATTTCTGCAAAATTTTCAAGAAGATGTGATGGTGGGAAATCAAAGAATTAACAACTGCCTCCATACTATTCCACCATTCAATAATATTGAGCTGAGTGAGTCCTTTGAGGTGTCCCAGCAAAGAGATCTGGATGCTAGTGTGTTGCTGTCAGAATCCTTTGAAGAAAAAGCTGCCAATGGAATATCAGTTGCTGGGGGACAAGAAGGACAAGGACAGAAGATTGCAGATACTAGCACTAATTTTCTTGGTGAAAAAGACAGGGTGTTACATTCAGAATCGGATAATTCTTTCGCTGCAGGATCATGTGTTCTGGAAGAAGAAAATGAATGGTTGAATATGGAATTTATTTTGCAGGGCAAAGAAGGAAAGAGCAGTGCAAATGGAGGAGGCAGTACAATTTCTGGTTCAGAATTAGAAGATAATTTAGATGTATGCCTGGGATTAGAACCATATGATTTTGACTGGTGGGAGGCACCAACTGATCATGATTCTGGAATTGATGCTAATCACGTGGGTGAATTAAACGTGGGAGCTTTTCAAGGAGATTGCACCGTGAATGATATTGCTAATCTGTGGATGTTTTGATAATAGAATTCAGTATGGATCTAGTTTTGAGATATTCAACCCTATTTAATGAAGGAAATTTCCTTCATCGATTCTGGTGAGAAAGAAAATGGCTGTATATATTTATATGAAAAAAAAGAAAGGTATAGAAACCAGTGGAGAAGCCTGAATATATAGTATGAAAGCCATGGCAAGGAAATATACTGTGGTTTAAGTATTATAATTCATGTATGTATATATATCTGATAATGAATTTTGGCGATAATTTAATTTTTACCTGAGTCAAAGGTCTTCTTAATTAAAAAGTGTGAGATATATTTGTTTTGTATATGAATTCTAAATTTCACTGGCCGGTTATTCTTAATTATGTATATACCTGTAATGTTAATGTTCATTTCTGGTTAATTCTTCCGATATTGAAAAGAATTTCGGAATTCTTTTGAATGAATCAAGCATCGCCTTCAATGTGCACTTCACGCGTTTTTGTCTTGGGTAATGGCGCTCCCAAGCCACCGCCTCTGGAAATCTTCAAGCCACGTTTACACATCATTTTTTTAAGAATAAAACTACAAATATTTCATACAAGATATTGGGCTTGCGTAGTGTTTCAGAGAGACGAAATCTACGGAACGCTAGCTTTATGCACCATTCGATTTTGGAAACGTCAATTTGTCACGTCTTTAATTAAAGTGCTTTTTTGGCTTCTTATGGGATATATTTTTCTTTGTTAAAAATTATACGAATGGTAAACTCCAATTATTGTTGAATTTATTCGTTGTACTTTACAGTTTTAAATATATTTATATATTCGAAAATTTGTTTAGTATTCAAGTGTATTTAATTAAAATTCAAGTAAATGGTTGATGGGAACGAATAATCTTTTGAGATATATGTAAAGACTTATTAGTCACATATATCACAAATTCATAATTTAGTCTAGGATTGAAAGACTATTAGAATCTAGAATCGAAATCTCTATTTGAAACTAGATTGAGATTTTAAATTTCAATAAGCTAGCTATCCTTCTAGCCATACTATGACAGAATATGGTGTCCTCATGTGGGATTTGAAACCGGGTGGATGGAAGGGATAAAATCCCAATGAGACAACCACTCTTTCATCCTATAAGGAGACTAGTGATTAATTATAATTAAAGGTGTGGCACGAGGGGGGCAAGGAGGGGTTATCCTTAACCCCAATGGAAAACTAGTACTTTAAGACTCCTGGGGGCTGAGTAAGAGGACCAACAACCAGGCTTAAATGTATGGTCTCTTGTTAGGGCTAAATTTGGCAGAAGAAATGGATATTGCTAAGATTCTAATATTGGGAGACTCTCTTCTTACCATCCAATATCTTCTCAAAGGCTCCATTCCTAAGGAAAATCAATTAAAGTTGCTCCTTCACAGAATTGTGGGCACCTTCTACCACTTTCATCTGAATTCCTTCTTTCATATCTTAAGAACTCAAAATAAGGAACTGGATGCACAAGAAAACCTCGCATGCATTTTAAAATCGGGCCAAAATGGCATCAACAACTTGTTAGGATGAAAACATGCCCCATAATTCATTTCATCTTATCTAAAGCCTATCCAAAATTTTCAGAGGATCTTTTCCAACCCTATGGAAAATATACAAGGAACAATGCACCCACTCTTTATAACCCTCCCCTCTCACATTGGGTCAATCCATATAGTTCATGATCCATATTCTTGGCAATATATTAGAGGTGAAGTGGTGGATGTGCAACATGAATGACATGTGAAGGCTTGTCTCGTATTGAAGTTGCATGTATTTTTAGCCTTGGACGAATGATGTCGTAAGAAAAACTCATATCTTTCATCCAAGAGTTTGATGGCTACAAGGTGGTGGATGACTGTGAAATTTAATGGTGAGGATATTTTTGCAGTATGTTGAAGCTTTAGCCACGGGGATAAATCCGTGGACAACAAATAGTTGATTTTTAGATGGCCTCCATGGCAGTTGAGCCTATTAGGGTGTTGATTGATTAAGTCCCTGAGTTGGGCGAATAATTTTTCTAAGGAAAGCGTCACCAGCTATGAATTGGGATTTAATAACAGTAATTGTTTGGTTGAGTGCTCTATCGTTCGAAAATGAAATATTTTCTTGTTCGCAGGGGGTGGTTTGAGCTTCTTAGGAAATTTAGGGGCATTACGGTTTGCTTTGTTGGATTATGAGGTCATATTTTCTCCCAATCTAGCTTTTCTCCCCAATATTGTTTGGTGAGGTGCACAATGGGTCATTTTGGGTTTCAGAATAGACCTAATTCCATTTAATTTAGGATGGGACAATGAATATGGAAACTCCTCGTGCTTCCACGTGAGGTTTGGTGGCCACTTAGACACTCTTCTTGCTCTCAAGTACCATACAATGTTTAAGATTGAAATTTTCTATGTCCTCTATATCCCCCTTCAGTATTTCTTTCATTGCATCATTCATTTCTTTTCTTGGTAGCATTTCCCCTTGTCTCTTGGGAATTCTCCTCTTTGCTTGATGCCTACTTTGTGCCCTATGCAATCAATTTTTCCTTTCCAATCCATTACTTTGTATATTTTTCAGTTCATTTGGAAGAGATCCTTTCTGTTACGAGAGATTTATCCTCTCTGTTTCCCATATAATCGCCATCTTGAGCAATTGGACTCACCTCCTACCCCCTCCCCACAACCGCCCCCACCACCCTAGGGGCTTCTTAGTTGTCCCTAATCGACTCCCTAGGATTTCTCCTATTCGATGAGTCCTTTGTCTCTCTCTGCAACCTTTCCTTTGACCCATATCCCCTTTGACATTGGGTCTACTTTGACAATTGGCTCCCTTCTCTAGGAATCTGCAATATGGTGCTTTAGAAAGATTCCTCAGAAATTGCAAGTGATAGAAGCTCAAACATAAATCACCCAAAACAACTCGAGGATCTACACATTGAGAATTTGGATTTCGAAGGGGAATTTCATCAACAAGAAAACACACTCATATTCCTCTTGGAAAAAATCCAATCTCTCAAAACTAAGGTTAATCATCAGGATGACAAAATAAAATCTTTCCATAGGAAATTAAGTGAGTTACAAATGCAAATGGAAGTAGGTGAAAATGAGAGCTGTGAAAATAATGCACTCAACCAACCTCCTGGAAATTGGTCCCTCACAGATGATTACTCTCCCTTCCGTTATGAATTCCTTCTGTAAATATTTTTTTTGTTAGGTCAATTTTGTAGATTATATGTCTATCTATCTTTTAGTGAATGTCAAGAATTTGCAATAGTAGGTTTTCAGTCCAAAAATTTTGCACCTCTCACCAACTCTTCTTTAAAGAATCAAATATATGGAAAAGCAACACAATTATCTCCCGAGTATTTTGCTCCTACCAGGCACAAACTTAATAAAAAAAACTACTCATTTATGTTAAAAAAAGTATAATTAATAAAACTTCAAGTCTTTTTTGTATTAAATATATTTAATTAAAGTTTGAAATTATTTATTTATGGTAAATTTGTTTAGTTGTTAAATTTAATAATATTGAAGTTATATCCATAATTATAGCTCTTCAAGAATTGAAAAATATTAAATAAAAATGTGATGGTAAATAATCATGATAAAATTTCTGAAATATATTTTATTTTAAGAACAATATGTGTGTAGTGGTGTATAAATTATTATTTTATATAATTTTAGCAGCCTATGCAATACTTTGCTAGGAATTATGATTGTTGTAAAATATATGTATTCACATAGCATGTCACCAAATTTCTCATTGTCACTTTTTTCCATTATCAATTTTGTGTGATCATGCATAAGAACAGATTCTTGAATTTATAATAAAAGAAATGCCAACATTTATAGAAACAAACCCTTAATTTATAATAAGAATATTAGTTAAATCATCTTAAATGAAAAAAATTATAAAATCAAAAACACTTTTATTGATAATATGAAATTTATTAAAATTTCCAAAATATATATATCAAACCTATTAATCTAATTTCCAAAATATTTATAATAATATTTAAATATTAACCGATCAAACCAAATCCAATTCAAAAATGTTATCTCCAAATATTAAAACCAAGTGCAAAATAAATAATTTAAATTAATAAAAATATTAAATATTTAAAAAATTTGAAAACAAAATTACACCTTGTTAATATATTAATATAATTTTCAAATGTTTATGTAAAGTCTAAATTAATTTCCAAAATGTTTATAAAAAAATTTAAATATCAAGCCCAAGTCAAAAATATCTTCTACAAATTTTAAAACAAAATACTCGACAAGAAAAATAAATAATTTAATTAATTCAAGTATAAAATATTAAAAAACAAAACTAGAGTAACAAAATAAACAATTTAAAGTAATAATTATAAAGTTGAACTTATCGTAACAGTGTATCAATTTATTCACTTTCTAGGGAATGTTTTTTTTGGTTGCATCGGAGTTTGAATGAAGAACAAAATTGGAATGATCAATTATGTTAAAAAAGTTCAGTTTAATGCAGTATCCAAAGCACAGGTACATCGGATTCTCTATTCGGATGGCTCCATTAAA
Source organism: Pinus albicaulis (assembly GCA_034641835.2). Classification (NCBI taxonomy): domain Eukaryota; kingdom Viridiplantae; phylum Streptophyta; class Pinopsida; order Pinales; family Pinaceae; genus Pinus; species Pinus albicaulis. The sequence goes on from CM076580.1 coordinate 229,104,287, forward strand.
CCACTTTCAAAGATTTACTATTTATATACATGGCAGAAATATGGTATTTCTAATTAAGGAGTATCCAACGCTAAAAAATCTGCAGTTTGACTATGATCAAAGAAATTAAGTACCATGGTTTAGGGCATTCTCTGGCTAAGAATTGCAAATTGTAGATTATTGAAAAAAAAATAGTAAACCTGTTAGAAAGACAAAAGAGGAACAAACAATTTTTTTTTCTAAATGTTCTTTTATTAAATTTACAAATTTCACTGGATTACAATGAAATTCATGAAAGGTATTCATATTTTTTAACTAGTGATTCAACTGATGTTAACCTTAACATGTAAACACACATTAAATTTAACCTTTCTAAATATAAGACAAAACTCGAACTCACACTTACTTGGGTCAATGAACTCACAGTGACACTAATTAAGTCAAACTCTAAATTTGTACTACTCTGCATGCGGGACTAATTAGCTATCTTTAACACTCCCCGTTGATTATGACCACTAAACTTAGACATAACTCATGACAACTCAAACATGTATGTTGGTGTAAGTCTTAGCTAGGGTTACAACTCCTAAGTTTCCTCTATGAAACTCATATTTTTCTAATGGCCTAGTCAATATATTAGCCAATTAATCACTTGATTTACAGGGGTTCAAATAAACTTCTCCATTTCTCACAAGTTCCCTAATAAAATGATATTTTGTATCAATAAGTTTTCTCTTTTGATGAAACACACTATGCTTGGATAGTGCAACCGTTGAAGAATTGTTACAATAGATTGTTGTTGATCCTTCTTATTTCTCCTGAAGTCCATTCAAAACCCTTCGTAACCATACTGCTTGACATGTTGTTGATGCTGCTGCTAAATATTTTGCTTCTGCTGATGAAAGTGTCACAATAAGTTGCTTCTCAGATGCCCATGATATTACACTTGAACCAAGATGAAACACATAACCAAAAATGTTTTTTCAATCATCCAAACTCCCTGCAAAATCAGTGTCAATATATCCAACCAAAAATTTCTTTTATGTGCTTTCATACAATATGCCACAATTTGTAGTTCCTTCTATCTATGTCATAATCATTTTTCCTACTTTCCAATGTGTGTCTTTTGGAGACTCCATAAATCTAGAAATCAAACTAGCTCCTTGTGTAATATCCGGTCTTGTTGCTGTGAGAAACATAAGGTTATCAACCAATATTTTGAATAAAATTGGATTGACATCTGATCCTTCATCATCCTTACTTAACTTTGTACCCGTCATTATTGGTGTGGGAGCAGGTTTACAATTTTCCATCTTGAATCTTTTCAACATTTTTTTAGCATACTTATTTTGACAAATAAAAATTTCTTTCTCTGATTTCTCAACTTTTATGCCAAGAAAATATTTCATAATACCAAGATCTGTCATTTAAAATTATTTCTTCATTATTGCTTTAAAGTCATATAATACAAGATTACCAATATAAATTGTATCATCTACATAATAATAATAAAAAAAAATGAAAATATGACCATGCTCACTTACCTTTGTGTACAATGTAGGTTCAATGTTTCTTCTGCAAAATCAATTCTTGATCATATCATTGTCAATTTTTCTATACCAAGCTATTGACGTTTGTTTGAATCCATAAAGTTCTTTCTTTAATCTGTAAACTTTATCTTCATAACCTACAGGTCGTTGCACATAGATTTCCTCTTCTAAAATGTCATTCAAGAAGGTTGATTTCATATCCATTTGATACACTTTCCACTTGTTTGATTTGTTGTTGTGAATTCTCCTATTATAGTATCCAATCTGTCAACTGGAGCAAATTCTTCTCCTAAGTGTATCCCTAGTTGTTGCGAGAACCCTTTTGTTACTAGCCTTGCTTTAAATATGTCAATTTCTCCTTTTTCATTCAAATTTATCTTGTACACTCATTTCACACCAATGAGATTCTTATATTTTAGTAAATCAACCAAATCCCAAGTTTCATTATTTTTAATAGATTCTATTTCTTCATCCATAGCTTGCACCCAATTCTCATATTTGATATCTTTTTCAGATGATGAAGGATGAAATGAAAACAACGTAAAATTTGAACTAACATTCAAATCATTATAAATATCTTGCAAACTTCTCATTTTTCTCTTACCTTTGCTTGATTCATCACCCGTTTGATAGTTGGGAGTATTTCGATCTCTTGATCTACTCGAAGATCCATGTTGCTCAGAAAATCTTGGAGTCCTTATTGGTGTGACTATGTTAGGTGTCTTCTCCTATGATACCTACTGCTAATTTTTTGCTACATCAACTTCTTCCATGAGTGGTGTGCTCTAATTTTTTTGTCTACATTCTCATTCCATGAACCGTGTTCTTTGAAGACAATATCTATGTTGATTATAGTCTTCTTGGTGACAAGGTTATACAATTTATATGTTTTTTATTGCTCACTATAACTAGTAAATATGCATTTTTCATTTTTATAATCTAACTTACCTCTTAGCTCTTTAGGTACATGTGCATATGCTACACATCCAAACACTCAAAGATGGGCTACACTATAAGGCATGTCTGACCATGCTTCTTCAGGCACTTTTTTCATCACATTTTTTGTAGGAGATTTGTTTATCATATAAACAACAAATGTAACTACTTCTTCCCAATACTTGTTTGACGAGTTTCTTCCTTTCAACATGCTTCTTTCCATGTTCATAATTGTTATGTTCTCTCTCTACTACACCATTTTTTTGTTGTTTGTATCTAGTTGTAAACTACCTTATGATTCCATGTTGTTTGTAGCAAGCATGGAATGCCTTCGAATCATATTCTCCACCATGATATGATCTCAATACCTTGATGTGTCTATCATTCTATTTCTCTAATAGGGCTTTGAATTCTTTCAACCTTGCAAAAGTTTCAGAATCCTACTTCAGAAAATAAACCCACGTCTTTTTGTTGAAATAATTAATAAGTATGAGTAATTACAACAACTTCCACCAATCAAATGTGTCTGCATAGGTCCACACAAGTTTGTATGAACCAACTATAGTGGCTACTTTTATTTGGGTGCAATTCCTTTTAGAAAAATTTCATGGTGTTGATTTCCCAAGATACAACATTCACGTGTGCTAGAAAGTTATTTGATAGGAGGTAATCCTCTAACCATATGTTTCTGCTGCAACAATCTCAAACCAAAGAAATGAAAATGTCCAAACCAAAAGTGCCATAACCAATAATCATCATAAAACCATAAAAGAACTAACATGATCTCTGTAATTCATGATTAAAGAAAACAACATGTTCCTCATCATCTGCACCTTGGCTATTAGCTTCTTGTTTGGGGATTTGTTATATATAACACAATATTGTCCCTAAAAAATAAATGTGTATAATTTTTGGATCAATTGACCAACACATATCAAAATATGTTTTAATCGAGGAACATAATATACCTCTGAAATTGTCTTTGACTCCCCCTACTTGGTTAGAATGTTGACCACTCCATTTCCATCTACATCCATAGTATTATCAATTCCCAAATTCACCTCTATTTTGATAGATTGATCCACATTTGCAATCATATTCTTGTTTCCAGTCACGTGGTTACTGCAACCAATATATAATATCCAAACATTATCAAAAGGTTCATGCATCGTATGGAAATAAAGGGACATGGGTTCACTATTTTTTATAGTTACATTAGCTCTCTACTTTCCTTGACCAGTTATTCTCTTCTTGGAATCACATGCACAGTGACCAAATTTATTGCAATAATAACATCTCACCTTTGATTTATCGACTCTTTATTAATTTTGAAGCTTCTACCGTTGTTTCCAATTTCTTGTTCCTTCTTTTCTCTTGCATCTCCGTATCCACCATTTATTCTGCCTCTTTCTTTACCTCTTTATCTACTTTTGTCTTTGACCTATGTCTCTTGAGATAGGAATCTATCTTTTAAAAGTTGTTTCTAAGGTGAAATTCCTATTTGTGTCTATTCTCACCTCACGGATAGAAGGGATCCCATCAATTCATCAACTCTCAATGATGCCAAATCCTTGACTTCTTCAATAGCTCCTACTACAACATCAAACTTAGTAGAAAAATATCTGAGGATATTTTCAACCATAGTTTTATCTTGAATGTTATCACCATAAATCTTTAAATGGTTCACAATAGTCAAACTTGATTCATGAATGAATCAATTCCTTTATTTCCTTCATTTGCAGAATTTCAAAATATCTCCTAGTATTCTGCAATTTAACAATATTGACTTTAGCCATACCTTTATAGCTTGTCTCCAAATTCTCCCACATTATCTTTGTTGAAGACGTGGTCATAATATTTTGGAATACTACTTCGTCCACTCCTTGTTCAATACATTGCAATGCTTCTGGATTCTTCTCTTTGTTTATTCTCAGTTGCTCCCTAACATAATCCCAAACATAATCCTAACATAATCCCAAACATCGTGAGCCTTTAACATGTCTCCATATTAATGGCTCACATATCAAAATTCTTCCCTGTAAATGGTAGAAATTGCGTCTCGAAACTTGATCAAAACCATATTTAAAAAAAAAAACCCTCTTCAAATAAAAGCCTCTTTTTTAACCAAAAACTAGGTTAAAAACATTTTATTTTCAAAACCCCTTTTATAACTCTTACATAAGTTTGTTTAATTTTTTTTATAAAACTTTATAAAATATTTTTTTAACAAGAGCTACATGGTCACAATTTCACTAGTCTTTCTTTTTTTGCACATTGCCACTAGTGGCTTTTGTTTATTATGCAATAATAAGAAGAACTTATGTGTAATCATAATATTTTGAAGAGAAAAAATAAAAAATATTTAAAAGAACGAATATATATATATATATATATATATATATATATATATATATATATATATATATATATATATATATATATAGGGCTGGAATATAGCTTGGTCCACTCCTTGTTGGATAAGTTGTATTACTTATGCATTCTTCTTTTTGTTTATCGTCAGTTGGCTCCCTCTCTGAATTAGTGAGGGATTTTTTTTCTTCTTCATTCTCAAGTTCCGAAAATCCAATCCTAATGTATTCCCAAACATCATCAGCCTTTAATGTTGTCTCCATCTTAATGGCCCATATATCATGAATTCTTCCTGTAAATGGTAGAAGCGCACTCTCGAAACTTGATCAAAACCATAATAAAAAAAAAACCTCTTCAAATAAAAGCCTCTTTTTAACCAAAAACTAGGTTAAAAACATTTTATTTTCAAAACCCCTTTATAACTCTTACATAAGCTTGTTTATTTTTTATAAAACTTTATAAAATTTTTTTTAACAAGAGCTACATGGTGACAATGTCACTAGTTTTCTTTTTTGCACATTGCCACTACTGGCTTTTGTTTATTATGCAAGAATAAGAAAACTAATGTGTAATCATAATATTTTGAAGAGAAAAATCAAAAATATTTTAAAAGAAAGAATATATATATATATGTATATATATATATTGAATATTAATTTATATTAATTCTGTATTTATTATTATTTTTTCAAGATTAAATATTTTAAAGAGAGATTTGTATTTAGAATGATTTTTTTTATAAGTCTATATATATATATATATAATTGATATTAATAATAATTTAAATTAAAAAAAATAAACTTGATGTATAAGAAGTATTTATAGGACAAGGTACTTACCTTTGAATTTATGATCTATTATAACAAAGCATATGTTCAAAATTATTCAAACATTTTAATAATGTGCAATATTTAGGAAGAAAATATATAATTCCTTTTATAATTAATATGGAATTGAGGCTATATATATATATATATATACAAGTTGAAAGGAAAAACTTCTACTTTTTAGACTCAAACCTTAAATTAATCTTTATTGAAAATCCATTCCATTATAAATATAATTTAATTTTTATTCAAAATCCATTACTTAAAAAATATTATTATATTGTAAAATTATTTATAAAATTATAATCTATTTAAATGCTCAAATGAATTAACAAATTTTCACATGTTTAAATTTAACTTTAACTTTTACTTTGATGACAATATGAACCAAGATTAAAATATAATAACTCTATCAATTTAAAGTATTAACATTTTAGTAATCTCATTCAAATAATAAATAAAATATAATAAATCTCTCTCTTAAATAATAAAAATAAATAAAAATGAATCTCACAAATATAAAATAATAGTAATAAGTTTTTACCACTTTCACAATCTTCCTATTTTAAATAAAATAGGGTTGGATCCTAATTCCACTATAAAAATTATTTAATATGTTTGGATTAGGTAAATGCAGCTATACACGATTAGGTAAATAAATCTCAAATCTAAGCTTTTTTTTACTAGTGACACAACAATGATAAAACTAAATTTTACATTGTTTATTCTATATGAATTCATGGTCTAAAATATAATTTAGAGAATAAATTTGTTATTATTTTATTAAATTTTATTAAGATTATATATATTAAATCATTTTGTAAAAAATCATTCTAAGCCAAAGAAAAAATAACTATGACACATAAGTGCCAACTAATGGTTATATTATTTTATGTTAAGAAAATTAAGACATTTATTATTTCTTGAGAAATATTACTGATAAACATAAATTAGTTTTGTTTGATTAAATAAAATTTAGTATTGGAAAGTGGTTCCATAAAAAGGTAAAAGATTGATGTAAAAGTATTCTAGAAATTGAGAAGTAATTGAACAGAAAAATAGTTTAGACAATTACCCCACCCTATGAGGATAAAGGTACATCCCAGTGAGGGAGAGGGGTTTTGTTTGGTAGTTGAGGAGAGGAAATAAAGTGAATAATTTCTGATATGGTGGTGACTAGTGGAATTACTCAGATTTCTGAAATCCCTGGAATAGAAGACTTGATTGGTAGTCCCGAGGTCTCTTCCGAAACTCCTGTCAACTCACTTAAATCAGGTGTGGAGCACGGGGGAGAGACGAGGATGTATTTGCCTCTCTGGAGGTAGGGAGGACAACATCAGTAGTATCTGAAAGTGAGATATTATATTAGTCGATGGGAAACTTATTTTTGTTGATTGAAATGAGTAATTAGTTATATTTTAATGGTATGTGGCTGTTACTATGATTTCTTTATGAAAAGTGGAAACCTCTAATTATTCTCTTAAAAAAAAATAGAACTACTAGACAATCTATCTTAAAGTAATCAGAGCATGTGGTAAACAAAGGCATGACTAAAATGAAGCAAATTCATATATCGAATCAAGTTATAAACTACTCTTTTAGCATCTATCAACAGAGAACTATTAACATGGAGAATTCAAGACGAAGGCTTCAATTAGGTTGTTCTCAGCAACTATGATAAACATGGACAAAATGGTCTGCACATTCTTCTAAAAATTGAACGAAAGTAAATTCAAAACCTTAAAATCATAGGAAAGAAGAATCTGTAGAAACTAGTTGAACAAGCTAAAACATGTATAACGATTTTCTAGACCAATAGGTTACCTGAGAGAGAGGGTATCATATAGAGAATGTTATCACAAGAATAGAGATATGTGAAAGGCACATGCAAACTTTAGAACTGAAACTATTCTTAAAACCATTCCTGAATTGTTATATATATATATAAACAGATTTATTGGAATAAAAAGACAGTAAACAGAATATGGAAATATATATATTTATATTAAATCTTGAATACATCTTAATACTGTATCTTTATCTATAATACTGGAAACAACGAAATTGAATGAGTAATAGACCATTGCTTTCAAAAAAAATTGTGACCTTATTCTAGTAAAAGCATGAACAAAAATTGTAAACCGAAAACCGGAAAGACTGTATTCCTCTTCCGAATTGGTACAACACAGGAAATCAAAAGATTCACTCAAATATGTCAGAATAGATCTATATAAACCTATGCCTATAACTATAGGAACTAGATGAACTATTCGCCTCTCTCAGAGAGTGACAATGCCAAAGCTTAATTAAACAAGTCATAAGTCAAACACTGTAAATTGGAATTAAGTGCCTCGGTGGGGATATACCAAATAATTGGGAATGAAATTTACAAAATACATAATTTTTATTCTTGTCCACTGCATTCCTGAAACTGGGCAAAGCCCGTGAAACTCAAATAAGAGTAGAAATGAAATTAGAATGGTGAGCCTCATAGCAAAACTAGGCTCCAAGTTTGAAATGGGGCTAGTCGCATCTTCTGTAACAAAACCTTTCAGCGGAGGAGAATACATGGTGGGAAGAAAAGTCGAGTCAGTAAAGGACTGGTATCAAGCATACCAAAGGAATTCAAACTACAGCTTCAGCGGAAGAGGTTACCTACGCATAGAAACAAATGAGAAAAATTGTAAGAAAAAATGAAAATGATATTTTGTTAACCAATGTTTATGCTGGGTACAGGAAACACATGAAGGCGTCTAGCCATACCTGTGTAATTACTCCGTGGGGTTGGAAAATTTGCTCTGCAATTAAACCAGGAATATTTTCAATAGAATGCACTCGGATGGGTATAGGAGACACAAGTTAACATGTTTCCACACTCATAACAAATTAATCCCCAACCTACCTGTGGGATTCACCGAGGGTGTAGCAAGGAAACTGTAGTGCTTCACTCAGGGGTACGAGCTCGAACCTCCGCTATGGGCAAACAAACAAAGAAATTACAAACTTAGAGCAGCACAGGGAAGTAAGAAATGGAGAAAATCGAGAACGATACCAACAATAAAATTAGAAATGAAGCAAAAGAGGTACTCCAGTTGAATCCTTAGAGATAAAAACCATTCATCAGTAAATACAATAAATATTGTGGTAATAGAAAAAACTGGAACAAGCTACCCACCGTCGGCAATGGAGCCCATAACGAAGTTGAGTGAACCCTGTGAGATGCATAATGATGCGACAGCAAGACAAACTTGCAACGCTATGCGGTAGAATTCTCACGAATGAATGGGAATCGGTTAGGTTTAGGGTAGTCATTACCCTAATGAATCAAACCCTAAAACAATTACAATCAAGGATTCTGGCCTACGCAAATCGACGATGGAGAGGACTCACAACTGTCTACCGTGGAGAGCTTGCGAGGTAATGTGGGTTAAATCAAATGAATGCGATCAAATTGCAAAGGTTTTCAAACTACCATTAAAACCACAATAAGCTGTACCAAAAATTGAAACTCATAATGTGTGCTATGAATGCAAAGTGATTGTTAAATTGATTCATATCTTGTCGTAGTAAAGAAAAAGGAAATTCAATCACAAGGCCAGATACGATGCGAGGTGCACACCTCAAGACATGCGAGGGGAACCTAATCCTTTAAGAGGCAGCAATACACATATTTGTTTATCTGAAAATATATTACTGTTAGAATATGAATTTGGTATGTCTATTACATAGTTAATAATTGGGTTTGAATATAGGTAGTAATAAAAATCAATTATGGTAATTGTACAAGTGTATAGTGGTGAAGTTTAAAGTGTAATTTTTTTTTTTTTATGAGTATGGTTATATGTTACAAGTGTTATCAGAACAGCGTTCACACGCTAAAACCCTATGGGTCACCTAATATGACAAATTGTGTGTAAATGATGCACAAATACAAAAGCATAGCAGGAGACGATATGAGAAGGTGGTCAACACAACAACCACCCCAGCACACATGGGAGCCTGTACCCCAAACATGATCAGAAATGAATCCTAAGATGCGGATTCAGCGGAGTGTAGATCAGCACCAGCAAAATAATAGACTGTTGGAGGAACAATAACACCAAACTAGAATTCTGCTAAACAAAGTGTAGAAGCTACAGGAAGAAATGGTCTGGGCTAGGAGTGATAATGAGTGCTTGATGCAAGAGAAAGAAAGGATACTCGAGAGCCTTTCTCACAAGCAGAATCAGGGAGTGGTACAACCTAGTCTTGATAGAGACATGCGGGAAGGAAACGAACGACAAGCAAGGGACCAAACCACTAACAGAATGGAAAGAAGTCATTCATAGTGAAGTAATAAAAATAGAAATTACAATGAGGCTGAGTCAGGTAATTTGTCAGAACAAAAATAAGTTAAGAAACATAAAGTAGAACTACAAGGTGAGTTTCGAAACATAAAACCACCTACATTTGATGGAGAAGCGGAAGAGGTGGCTGAAGCATGGTTGATAAATATGAACAAGTACTTTCAAGTCTGAGTATAGCAACAACCTTAAAGCCAGATTGTCCATCTATCATTTGAGGGAGAAGGCCACACTATGGTGGGAGGAGGTTAAGAATGTCTGCAGTATAGAAGATCAGGACGTGACTTGGGATTCATTCTAGTAATATTTTAAATATAAGTACCTAACTGGGCGCTTCTATGATGAAAATTATAGAGAGTTTCATGATTTAAAATTGGGTCAATTGACGATAGATGAATACATAACAAAGTTCACTTCTTTACTTCGTTGTGTTCCTTATCTAAGGGACGAAAAGGCTATAGTTCAGTGGTTCCTGAGTATTTTTCCGACTCACATGAAGGAATGAATTGAGTTCGTGAATCCAAGAACCATGGATGAGGCAATTCAGAAGGCAAGAATGTTCTATCATCAATCTAAGGTAAAAGGAGAGCTGGGTAAAAACTGGCAATGAAAGAAGGAACATAAAAGCAGCTCAAATTTCAAGAAAAGTACAGCCAATAATTTTAAGAATGCTGCAAGAAGCTCAGTAAGCAAAAATTTTGGCAGAAACCATCAAATAACCCGGTGGCCTGCGAAAAATAAACCCACGGAGGCTTCCAGCAAGCCGGACCAAGGACAAAATCAAAAACCACCCCTACAATGTTGGGGGTGTGGTGAGGCTCACTATTATAGGAACTGTCCGCAATGGGGGAGGAGCGAAGCAGTTGCTAATTTACAAGAAGCTTCTACAGTGGGAGACGTAGCCAGAAATATACCTAGAATTAATGCAGCATTGGAAAGTCATCAGGCAGATTACCAACCAATGATGATAAAGTTGGAAGGTAAGCTACTCTCACAACCTATTTCTATTTTGGTTTACCCAGGTACAATTTTAAGCTATGCAAGTCCCAAATTAGTAGAAATATGTAAATTGCAAAGTTAGAAATTCAAGAATACATGGCTGGTACAGTTAGCCACTGGAGCAAAGAGAAAAGTTTGTGCCAAAATTTTGAACTGTACACTGGAAATTCGTGAACATCAGATAACTGTAGATCTGAATATATTACCCTTGGGATCCTATGATGTGCTACTCGACATGGATTGGTTGGAGAAACACTAGAAATTGGTGGATTGTAAGGAAAATATTATATATTACAGAATGCAAGATGGAACTCGTAAGGAGATTCAAGGAATAAAGAAACCCCTACAACTGCATCCTATTACAACCTCTCAAATGAGTAATTGCATGAGGAAGGGATGCCATATATACATCATTCAAGTGGGTTTTACTAATTCCAAAGAAAAGACTCTGATGATGGAAAAAATTCTGGTAGTGCAAGATTTTATGGACGTGTTTCCAGATGATGTACCAGGCTTGCCACCCAGAAGGGACATTGATTTTACTATCAAGATGATTCTTGGAGTATCACCGATTTCAAGGGCATCTTACCAAATGAGTGTACCAGAATTGACCAAACTAAAGATGCAGTTACAATAATTTTTGGATAAACAATATATCTGACCAAGTGTGTTCCCTTGGGGAGCACCGGTGTTGTTTGTAAAGAAGAAGGACGACACCATGCGAATGTGCATGGACTATCGAAAACTCAATAAGTTTGCCGTCAAAAATAAATACTCACTACTACGGATTGATGATCTGTTTGATCAGGTAAAGGGGGACATGCATTTTCAAAGATAGACTTTGGGTTGAATAATTCACCAGCAACATTTATGAGGTCGATGCATGGTATATTTCACCATTTTCTAGATAGTTTTGTGTTGATATTTATTGAAGACATCTTAATTTATTCAAAGAATGTGGAAGAGCATAACGAGCAGTTAAGGATAGTGTGGGAGTTGTTATGGAAGCATCAACTGTATGCTAAGCTCAACAAGTGTGACTTCTTCAAAGAAGAGATTCAGTACCTAGGTCATGTTATTTCTGTTGAGGGAATAGCGGTTGATCCGAAGAAAATTAAGACGATTATGGAATGGAGGGTACCCCAAAATGTGGTAGACATTCGATCCTTTATGGGTTTGGCCGGTTATTATCGACAGTTCATTGAAGGATTCTCAAAGATTTCTTTCCCAATTACCTCCTTACAAAGGAAGTGAAAAGTATTTAAATGGATGAAAGAATGTCGAAACAGTTTTGAAAGGTTAAAGCTTTTATTGACTACTTCCCCAGTGTTGAGAGTAGCTAACCCCAATAAAGAATTCGAAGTTTGTACAGATGCATGTAAAGAAGGAGTTGGGTAATCTTCTCACAAGAGGGTAAAGTAGTTGCCTATGAATCACAAAAGTTAAAAGAGCATGAGAAACGATACCCAGCTTATGATTTGGAGCTAACAACAGTAGTACATGCGCTATGAGTGTGGAGGCAATACTTGCTTGGAAAGTTATTTTTACTAAAAATCGATCATAGCAGCCTAACCAGTTATTTTAAGCAAGCTAATCTTAATTCTCACCAAGCAAGATGGAATGCCTTCATAAGCAAGTTTGACATTGATATGCAACATGTGAAGGGTAAGGAAAATAGAGTAGCAGATGCTTTGAGTAGAAAGTTGCATGGTGTTTATGAATTGTACTACAACCAAATTGAATTCAAGTTTCTAGATCAAATAAAAACAGAAGCCGAGAAGGATCCTGAATACCAATTTATGTGGTAGCAAGAGGAGGAGGCCAAAAGACAAGAAAAATATGTTGATTATGGATTTAGAAAAGATCAGTTACTAACCTTTAAGGAAAGGATTTATGTTCCAATTTGAACAGATTTGAAGGAGCTGATCTTGACTAAATACCACCGGATTAACTACTCAGGACATCCCGGGTATCTGAAAATGCTAACATCAATAAGAAAGAACTACTTCTAGCCAGGCATGCGAAGAGATATTGCAGAATATTTAAACAAATGTTTGGAGTGTGAGGAAGTGAAGGTGGAGCATCAACATCCAGTCGGATTGATGCAGCCTATACTGGTACCTGAATGGAAGTGGGAGGTTATAGCATTAAAATTCATTACTGGTTTACAAAAGTCAAAGAAGCATAATGACTCCATTATGGTGGTGGTTTATCGATTAAGCAAAGAAGCACATTTCATACTAGTACAATCCACTTATAAAATAGTGCAAATAGTAGACATATTTATGCGAGAAATCTTTAGATTGCGTGGCATTCCAAAGACTATCATATCTTACATGGATGTGAAGTTTACTCCAACATTATGGAAAATGTTATTTATGGGTTTGGGAACCCAAATTAATTTCAGCACTTCTTTCCATCCACAGACAGATGGAAAAATTGAGCGGGTGAATCAGATCTTGGAGGATATGTTACGTATGTACGTAATGCAGCAGCCAACAAGATGGGAAGAATATCTGCATTTAGTAGAGTTTGCGTATAATAATGGTTATCAGGAATCTCTTAAGATGAGTCTGTTCAAAGAATTATAAGAACGACATTTTCGTACTCCTATTAATTGGAGAAACCTTGAAACCAAGTTGATGCTTGGACTACTCTTTTAGCATCTATCAACAAAGAACTGTTAAGATGGAGCATTCAAGACAAAGGCTCCGAGTAGGTTGTTCTCTGCAACTATGATAAACATGGACAGAATGGTCTGGAAATTCTTCTAAAAACTGAACGAAAAGTAAATTCAGAACCTTAAAACCACATGAAAGAAGAATATGTAGAAACCGGTTGAACAAGCTAAAACATGTTTAACGATTTTCTAGACCCATAGGTTACCTGAGAGAGAGGGTATCATATAGAGAATGTTATCACAAGAATAGAGATATGTGAAAGGCACATGCAAACTTTAGAATTGAAACTGTTATTAAAACCATTCATGAATTGTTATATATATATATATATATATATATATATATGTATGTATGTATGTATGTATGTATGTAAACATATTTATTAGAATAAAAAGATAGTAAATAGAATACGGAAAAAAAGATGTTTATATTAAATCTTGAAGACAACTTAATACTGTATCTTTATCTACAATACTAGAAACAACGAAATTGAATGAGTAATTGAACATTGCTTTCCAAAAAAACTATGACCTTATTCGAGTAAAAGAATGAACGAAAATTGTAACTGAATACCGCAAAGACTATATTCCTCGTCCTAATTGGTACAACACTGGAAAGAAAAAGATTCATTCAAATATGCCAGAATAGATATATTTAAACCTATGCCCATAACTATACGAACTATTCGCCTCTCTCAGATAGTGATAGTGCCAAAAGCTTAATTAAACAGGTCACAAGTCAAAAAATGTAAATTGGAATTAAGTGCATCGATGGCCATATAAAAAATACTTAGGAATGAACTGTACAAAATACATAATTTTTATTCTTGTCCACTGCATTCCTAAAACTGGGCAAAGCCAGTGAAACTCAAATAAGAGTAGAAATGAAATTAGAATGGTGGCGTAAAGCTTCATAGCAAAACACGACTCCAAGTTTGAAACAGGGCTAGTCGCATCTTCCGTAACAAAACCTTTCAAGAGAGGAGAATACCTAGTGGGGAGGAAAGCCAAGTCAGCAAAGGACCGGTATCAGCATACCAAAGGAATTCAAACTACAGCTCTTATGGATGAGGTTACCTGCACATAGAAACAAATGAGAAAAATCGTAAGAAAAACTGAAAATGATATTTTGTTAACCAATGTTTATGTTGGCTACAGGAAACACACGAAGGCATGTAGCCATATGTGTGTAACTACTCTGAGGGGTTTGCAAAGCTACTCTGCAATTGAACTAGGAAGATGTTCAGTAGAATGCACTTGGATGGGTATAAGAGACACAAGTTAACATGTTTCCACACTCATAACAAATTAATCCCCAACCTACCTGTGAGATTCACAGAGGGTGTAACAAGGAAACTATGGTGCTTCACTCGGGGGTATGAGCTTGAACCTCCGCTACGGGTAAACAAAAAAATAAATTACAAACTTAGAGTAGCACAGGGAAGTAGGAAATAGAGATACTGGAGAAAGATACCAACAAGAAAACGAGAAACGAAGAAAAAGAGGTACTCTAGTTGAATCCTCAGAGATAAAAACCATCCATCAGTAAATACACTAAATATTGTGGTAATAGGAGCTACCCACCATCGGCGAAGGAACCCAGAACGAAGCTGAGTGAACCCTGTGAGATGCATAATGTTGCAGCAACAAGACGGACTTGCAGAGCACTGCGGCAGAATTCTCACGAATGAATGTGAAGCGGTTAGGGTTAGAGTAGGCATTACCCTAACGAATTAAACCCTAAAATAATTACAATCGTGGATTCTGACCTACGCAAATCAACGAGAGAGAGGACTCACAGCTGTGTATCATGGAGAGCTTGCTAGGCCATGTGGGTTAAATCAAATCAATGCGACCAAATTGCAAAGGTTTTCAAAGTACCATTAAAACCACAACAAGACGTTCCAAAATTAGAAACTCATAATGTGTGCTATGAATGTAAAGTGATTTTTAAATTAATTCAAGTCTTGTCGTAGTAAAGAAAAAAGACAGTCAATCACAAGGCCAGATACGATGTTAGGTGCACACCTCAAGACATGCGAGGGGAACCTAATCCCTTAAGAGGCAGCGATACACATATTTGTTTGTCCAAAAATATATTACTCTCAGCATACGAATTTGGCATGTCTATTGCATAGTTAATAATCAGGTTTGGATATAGATAATAATAAAAATTAATTATGGTAATTGTAAAAGTGTAAGGTAGTGAATGTAAAAGTGTATAGTAGTGAAGTTAAAAGTGTAAAGTTAATTTTTTTTAATGAGTATGATTATATGTTACAATAGCACTATAAAATACTTTGCACTAACTTTATTAACAAATAAAAAATAATTAAAATATATTTTACTCCATTATTATAATACATTAATTGATCCTAATGAAATAAAACCTTATAGCATAAATCAATTTTTATAACTTTATTCGTAGTCAACATTTTTATTTTACAATATTAGAGAATTCATATATTATTTATCAAAATATCACAAATTAAGATAAAAATAAAATTTAACCAACCACTATAAGCATATGTAATTTTATTAGCCTTGACAAATGAGATAGTGGCTATAATTTTTGAAAAATAATTGACAGAGAGATGTGCTAAGTGCACAGGGTGGACTTGGTGAGGCTTCATGGATGGAAGAAAATGGGGTCCACGATATGATTTTCTACTCTCAAGTAGGTTAAATTTGAAGGGTGACCTTATCCATCAGGGAATTTTTTAATGACGGATTTTATTTTTAAATTGCTTTTCACTTTTAATATTCACTTTTACCTTTCATATTGTTTTAAAATTCCTTCAACTTCCAGCACTGTTTTGACCTCAAGTTCCATCAAAATTTTAGAAATTAAGCATACAGAAGATATCTGGACCCACACTCATGGCTGGAATTTGATATATATATATATACAATTCACCTATCAAATATAGGTAAAAGTTTCACAAAACCATCATTTCTTTGTCAAAATGTGCAAAAATAATCAACAGAGTTACAAAAGCCATCAGACAGTTTGGTTTTGAAATTCATATTCTCATGCAAGTTGGTTTTGAAATTCCTATTATCACCATGACTAATTTCTCTTGAGTTTTTGAACCATTTATTTAACACTAAATACATCTAACATCTAAAATGCTCACAGAATGAACACTAAATACATCTCAGATGCTTGGAAACAATTGCAGGAAGTCAAGGAGAGATCCACACGATAAATACTTGAGAAAGAACAGGGCAGTGTTTTCATATAAACAAACTCTGGAAACTATGGCAGCGTTTTGCAGTTGACAAATAAAATTAAGAGAGTGTTTGGCGAATGCGAGGCCGCATGTAAAGCTTCTGAACTGGAAAAGGATGGGTTTTCTTATAGATTGCAGCAACACAAAAGGAGACTGAGGAGATCGCTGAGATTATATTAATTGCAGAGAAAACATGGAAGATGGATAAAGGAGAACCTTTTGTCTTCATTAGGCATGGCATATAAGAATTTTCTGCATTGATCCAAAGGGTTTTATTTGAAAAGATTGAGTTGGAATTTCAACTCAATGAAAGGAAAGGACAAGGGAATTACTTGAAAATTCTGAAGATGATAGAAAGTTTTGGGATTTCAAAAAGCAAAAAATTGCAAGGAAATGTTGCAGAGATGCGAACGAAGATTAATTCTAAGGGTAGTGAAGGCTGATTGTTATTCTATTGTTATTCCAGCATTATTTATGTTTTTCTTTTTTCCCTTTTTCTATAGTTATTGATTATTGTTATTGCCAAGACACTCCATGTAGGAGAGGCATATAAATGTGTGAATAAATGTTGAAGACTAAATCACTGCATATGCTTAAATTGAAGCTTAGTAATTTGAAGCTTAGATTTGCCTTTTGTTTGCAGAAAATTTGCAAATTAATGTTTTGATGTTGATCTTTATGTTAATTTGTTAATCACAAATAGTAAATTAGACTAAGGAGTTTATGTGGTTTGAATATCGAGCACAAAAACATTTAAAAATAAAAAGTTGTGTTTTTAATGATTTGTGTATTCATGTTTTTAACAATTTATATTCATGTAGGAAATTAAACAAACAACTATAATGACATGCAACTATGCAGGAAAGTAAGTGAATAAATATAATATTTTTCATTATTCTTCAATTAATTAACTGAAAATCATTTTCCAATTTAGAAGTTGTTATAAAACTACTTTGTGTGTTTAAAATATTAAGATGAACACATTTATACACTTATAATATTTTTTATAGTTTATGCTCTTAGTTACTCTAGTGACTTTTACATATTTTACTCTCACCAATTGATTAATTATATTGGAATATAAAAAAATTATAATAATTAATTTTATTTTAATGTGTTATTTTTTTTCAATTTAATTTAATTTAATATTTTTACATATATTATATTATTAATTTTAATTAAATTAAATAGATCAATTTTATATATTTATTTATTAATATTAATTAAATAAGTAATTATAAAATAATATAATGTCATATATATTTATATATTACCATTTTATAAACACATGATTTATAACTTATATGAATTAGTACATATTTTTTAACAACTCATATACTTATTCAATTAGGGCATTATAACCATTTAACATGTATATAAACTTATTATATTTTACCATTTTATAAACACATAGTTTATAACCTATATGGGCAGTTCCTAAAATACCATGGGTGGAAAGGATCTGCCATCTCTGTGAGAATATGGACATTGAGGATGAAAATCACTTCCTCTTAGTGTGCCCTGCATACACCCACATTAGATCTCAGTTCCATAATCTTTGTTGCAATACTGACCTTCCTAGCCTTTTAACATGTCAAAATTATAGTGAGCTTAGGATGCTTCTCTCCAAGCTCTTGAGCATAGGAGTACAATTTTAAAACAAACTAAATAATTAGTTTCTTTATGTCTCAGTGGACGTTAACCATCATCATCATCATCATCATGAATCATTATTCACAAATATTTTTGAACAAATACATATTCAATTAGCATATATTATAACTATCTAACATGTATGAACTAATTTTTAAGTGAAGTTGAACTAAAAAAAAATTATATAGTAATCTAAATACTCATTTAAAAAAAAAAGCTAAAATGTATGCAAAGACAATCATTCCAACTATTAGTTTTCCATTTGGGGAACTAAACCAATAGCATAAGTCCAAAATTTTACCATTGGGTATTCTATAGTATACCAAATTGTCTCTCAAAATGGATGTAAAACCAAAAACTAAAATAAACCATGAGTTGACAAAGATGACAACGACTACATTATCATAGAAATTCTTCTTGAATAATCTACATCACTTGATCATCATGCAGTTGGGGAGTCCATTGGAGTCAGTGGATGGAGCTCATTGTCATTGTTCAAAGAGAAGTCAAGTTTGTCAATTTCTTGGCTAGAATGAAGAGCTTCCTAAATCTATCAAAATTTTCCATCAATTTTTCCATGTAGATGGTCATTTCCTACTAAGATTCTACTTTGTTAGTAAGGACTCTTCCCATGAGAATTTTAATATGCTAGTAAAGATTAATGGTTTTCATGTAAGAGGGTGTGCATGCTCTGGTAGAGTTTCCCACGTTAAGTATCTTTTCAATGTTTTCACGGTCCACTTTCCTATCCAGAATAAACCTTTTGGCTTCTCAGACTTCTTCTTCCACATCAAAGATTACTCTCTAGACTACTCCAAGGACAATTTCTTTGTATTGGGTCATAGTAGCTCAAGTTGTTGACTGGGATCTAGTTTGGCCAATAGAGGGTGAAGCAAGGTTAGGGGCAAGGGTGGGACTGGGTTGTGATTTTATACCTCCATGGTGAGAAGAGGAGAGACAACATCTTGCCATGATCTAGGGACATTAGGGAGGGGATGAATTGAGTGTAGGATCCTTGGGAGGGAAGGTGAAATCAAATATAGAGTTTATATAGGGAGGAGAGGTGAAAGAGAGATAGTAGGAACTCCAAGAGTGGTGCAAGGAGGATTAATAGGAGGCTAGATAAGAATAACCAAACTTAATAATGAGTAGGGCACTTCTCACAAAGAAAAACATTGGAGGTAGGGGATAAAATGAAGGGAAAAAAAGCTCAAATTGGAGTCATAAAAAATACAGGTCTCCTAGAATTAGAAGTCCCAGAGAGGGGATAAATATCCAACAGTGATTAATCTACAACTTTTGTAGAACATTGATAGAAACATGTCTACAAATAAAGGGTTGTGTAGAAAAAAAAGTACAATTATACTAAACATGAGACTCTTTCATCATTTTTGCAACGAACTAGAGGTAGTGTGCCCTACAGTGAGTATTTTCTAATTGAAAAATATTGTCAATCCTACATGCAATTATAATTTTGTTGCAAGATTGACATTGACTTTCCTTCCTTCCAAATCTATAATATTTTAAAAATGGCATGATTATAAAATGTTAGGATTGTCAACAAGAAATAATGGCATGAAGCACAATAAATTGCAGCGAGAGTTTCAATTTTCCCTTCACTATTTCCATCACTCCATCCTCTATCATGATATTTTGTTGCCTCTCCATTAATCACCATAATCATTGCTTTAATGCTTCTGTATTCAGAATTTAGAACAAATCGTCATTCATTGGACTCCCATGCAATGAAGCTTATCATTACAATGCCTTCCCATGAACTAAACAAATTACCATGTACGTGTAGTTGTATGCTAGGCCATGCATAGTGAAATTTGATGAGTGACCTACCACACATATTACATAGATTCCCATCATGTCAATGCAAGGATTTTACTCGAGTAGATGTGCAACCACATTGGGGAGCTTTGTCCATTTATGCAATTTCTTTCGATATGGTTCTTAGTGCATCAAGAAGATGATGAAGGAATTTTTTTTGCAACATGTCGCCTTTATAGTCCAAACCTTCATTGGCTACTTTATATTCCAACTTATTTCCAGTTTCTTGTATATGTGATAGTATATGGATTACTATTACTTTTAAGAGGACATTAAATCTAGTTAAGCCTCCCATTAGTTTCTAGTTATTAGAGACCTTGGGGGCACTGGATCCATTTTGTAGTTCCTTTTTATAATTAGGACAATAGTTTTACAATACCGTTTAATTAAATTTTATTATAATTAATAAATTTGGATTTTATTAGGCCTTTCTCCAGGGATGAGATTTATATCACATTATTAGTGTTAGTGCCTATATGTCCCACATAATTATGAATAATTTATCCATTATCATCTTTAAATACCCCTCCAAATCTAGCAAGGTGAGAATTACCCCTAGAGGCCTTATCAAAGTTTAATTTTAAGAAGCTAGCAGGAGGTGGTTACCACATTATAAATTCTAGGAAAATTTTCCTTGCTCTGTTCACTATAACACTTGTAAAAGGTCCAAAGTTGCATTCTTCAAGTTTTGAATGAATATTGGTTCTATTCTATTATGATTGATTGAAATTATTTCCAATCCATCATATTTATAATGTAAATCTATAATTTTTAAGTAGATGATCAACCATTTCTATGCTTTCCCAACAAAGGCTACATCTAGCTACACCTTGAAAACCCTTTTTTTGTAGATTTCTGAGGTTAATTTTTTTTTTTTGCATGAGAAGCCAAAGGAAGAGGGTCACGTTGGGCCAGAGTTTCACTTCTCATAGATTTTTCCATTTACTTTTATCGAGATGTCATTTTCTACCAACTAGTAATCTGTAAGCCTCCTTTAAGATGAAATATCCTTTAGTCTAATGCCCCTATTGGAGGATATCTTTTCTATATTGGATTTTAATTATTTTTTTTCTAGTTATTTTTTGATGGTTTCCTATGTTTATAAGCTTATGTTCACTAGTGAGTGTGTGCACGTATCGTATTTCCTCCATTGTTATTGAGATTGAGGTTGCGCCAAATACTGTTGGAACAATACTCCATATAGTGATATCAAACAATTTTTTAACTCATTCAACTCTCCTTTTTCCAAATTGGGCCATTTCTACCAGGAATCCTCCCAAAATAGGGCTAAATTTCTATCCCTAATTTCCAAAAACCTGTGATATTGAATCATGTGTTTATTCTTCTAGGCCAAATTCCAAAGATTATATCCCTTAATTCCACCCCACATCCAAATTAGAAAACTATCATCTATTCTTGGCATATATTTTTTCTTCCATACTTTTCTCCCTAAAGCTTTTGGGGTTTTAAGCCACAACCACCAACTTTTTTCTCCTAGTGATTGACTGAGGATTTTAGGGTCTTTCAGGGCAACCCTTATCTTGATTGCAGATTATCAAAAACATATTACATGGTTTCTTGGGCCCACATCTCTATCTCTATTTACATAGAAGGGAATCAACTTAATTATCCAAATGAATTATTTAAAAAAAAACTCGGAAAACTCGATGGTGCATACATGAAATATACAACTGCCATGGTTGTAGCAGTTGAGACAATATGATTCATGAAATATTTTAGCATGGATCTATAATATAGCCCTTTCTTGTAATCTCATGGTGTTGCATGACATAACGTAATTTGTACCAAATGATAATGGACATACCGAACGTGTGGAGAGGAAAGTAAAATTATATATCATAAAAATACTTGAATTTTTCCTCTTGACTTAGCTTAAATAGGTAGCAACTATGAATATATGTCTCGTAATTAAATGTTAGTTGGTGGATACTGTTAGGGCCCTATATTACTAGTGTAGTCCCTTATTATTATTAGTGTAGCCCCTTTATTGCTATTTTTATACCCTTGTAGTCCCCATATTCTTATTATTGTGCCCCATAATAGCTCACTATTGTTATTGTTGTGCCCTTACATTATTAGTGTTAGGTCGGCTAGGATTATATTGTGACCCCATCGACTCCTATATATAGAAAGGAGGTTTTGTCATTTGAATCATCCAAAGGATTGTTCATTTATGTAATGTAAAGGAGGTTTCCCCCTCGAAGAGGCTGATTTCTAAGTCTTTGACCTCTCTTTTCTTCTATTTTGTGAGTTGGTTTCATAAGATTTGGTATTAGAGCTTTGGATTCTAGGGTTTCGCTGCTTCAAACACGACATCATGGAATTTTCGCTTTAAATTTTTTTCTACAATGGTTCAGAAGCTAAAAAAAAAACCCATTTGCATTGAAATCTAGAGGAACTTCGTGGAAAAATTCATATCTTGGTTCACAATATTTTCAGAGTGATCCGTGGAAGTTAGGGTTTTTGCAGGCTCCCGAATTTCATCTCAAAGTGGTGACCTTGGGAAAATCGTCATAAATCTCTCTCTGAGCATCGGATTGGAATTCTATAGAAAGTGGTCGAAAGTACACAGACTGTAGTTTCATGTGTATTGATTTCAGAGCCGAAGGAGGAAACAGTGACACGCGTCATGTAGTACGAGTTTTCTCTACTGAACAAGTCCATAATTAGGCCATTGTGGGAGATTAGGAATAAATTTGCCTTGAATAATCCAAATCCAGTCAGACTTGTGGCATTAGAAAGAAGATTCATAAGGCTACTAAAGGGTCGAAGATCAAATCTTGGGGATATGAAATTATAGAGATACATCAGTTTCAATATCGAGCTCCTCAAAGGCAAGAAAAAAGTGTGTATTTTGTTTTAAAATTTACATAAGTCTTGTTTGAAAAACATGTTTGAAGTGATTACAAGGGCATATTGAAGCATAAATATCAGTATTGGGTTATAAAATTCCCCCTAAAAGTAATTCAACACCTATTAAGCCCTCAGAAGGCTCTACTATGACTCATGAAGAGGAAGAAGTACAACATGATATATCAAAATTACAAGTCCAAGTGAAACAAATTTCGCTCTCCCAAAGAGTAACAAAAAATGAAATGGAAGCTAAGATGGATGGTTTGAAGAATGGATTGGAATCTAAGATGTATGGTGTGGAAGCTAAGATGGATGGTATATAAGGAAACATGGAAGATTTGAAGGGAAACATGGAGTATTTAAAGAAATACATGGAAGGTTTGAAGGAAGGTTTGGTAAATTTTCTACAACAAAAGATTCCTAATGGCAAAAAGGTAGTAGAGGAAACTCATCATGAGAAAAAAAACGTTAATCATGATTTCATAGACTCTAATGTTGGATTTAAGACCCACCATATTCCAAAGATAGATATGAGGAAGTTTGATGGCAAGGATCCAATAACTTGGATACTACAAATGGAGCAATACTTTGAGCTCTATAATACACAAAACACACAAAAGGTACGCATTGCAACTTTATATTTAGAACAAAATCAATTTTTATGGTATTGATGGCTTTGTTCTTGTAAACCAATGGTCACTTGGTCAATTTTTATGGAGGAAATGATAGCACATTGTGAGGACACAAAGAGAAATACCATCTTTAGCCAATTGATAAATCTCAAACAAAAGGGTTCAAGGATGGAGCACATTTCAAGGATGGAGCACATTGAGGATTTCCAAAAATTGAATATAAGGGTAAATAATATTCCACAGGAACATAGGAATGATGTCTTCATAGGGACTCTAAAGGATAACATCTAACATGAGGTTCCCTTTGGGAACCTGATACATTGGAGAAGACATTCAGGTTGGCAAGAAAAATTGAAAGAAAAATTATGACGACAAGGAAGCCTATCACTCACAACTATAAAGATGGAAGTGTTGCTACTCCTAGACTTCCACAACCAACAAGCTTGTCACCACAACAATTGGAAGAAAAAAGAGCAAAAGTTATTTGATATAGCTTTGATAGCAAATAAACTAAATATCATAAGTGTGCTGAGAAGAAATTATTTTACATATATTGTGAAGAGGAGGAAGAAAAGGAAAAATAAACTTCAAAAGAAGAGGATATACACCAGGAACCAACCATAGAGGAAGAAGAACTGAATTCGACCATATCTTATAAATCATTGGCAAGAATTACCACTCCTTTCACTCAAGATAAAAGGACATATCAAGAAGAAAAATTTAATAGTGTTGATTGATTCGGGTAGTACCCATAATTTTATTCATTGTAAGGTAGCCAAGGAATTGAATTTCTTGCTATACTCACCGCCTAAGTGTCACGTGATGGTGGCAAATGGAGGAACTATAAATTTCTTTGGAAAGTGCCATAATATCAAGCTAACCATGGGGGAATATGTATTGAATAGTCCAATGCTTTCCATTCCAATGGGTGGTGCTGATGTTGTACTAGGATTACAGTGGTTACAATCTTTGGGGATGATAGATTTTAATTTTCAAGAAATTTTCTTGAAATTTTCTTTGAAAGGAAAGGAATTTGAATTACGAGGTATCACAAGGAAGTAGGGAAAGATAATAAGATCTAATGCTATGAATTTTTTTTTAAATAGATAACAACGAGGAATAATTTCACAATTATGTGCACTAGAATTTACAACATCAAAATCATCTATTTCTCTAGATCTCCAAAAAAAATTGGACAATCATTCCAAGATTTTTGAAACTCCCAAAGGTCTCCCACCTATTCGTGATCATGATCATGCTATTCATTTGATTCCAGGAAGTGTTCCTCCAAACATCAAGCCTTACAGATATCCTTATGTCCAAAAGAGTGAAATTGAACATATGATTGCATAAATTCTAGAGGCTGGTATAATTCAACCTAGTCAAAGTTCTTTCTCTGCTTCAATAGTGTTGGTGCACAAGAAGGATGGATCATGGCACATGTGTCCGGATTATATGGAGCTAATTAAACTCACTATTAAAGATAAATTTCCCATTCCTATGATTGATGAATTATTGGATGAATTACATAGAGAAATTTATTTCACCAAGTTGGATCCCCATTCAGGATATCATCAAATTAGAATGAAGACTGAAGAAATTCTGGAAACAACATTTCGAACTCATGAGGGTCATTATGAATTTTTGGTCATGTCTTTTGGTCTTACCAATGCACCTTCTACATTTCAAGGGTTGATGAATCCATTTTTCAAACCCTTCCTTAGAAAATTTGTGTTAGTATTTTTTGATGATATACTAATCTACAAAAGGTCTTGGAAGGATCATGTTCAACATGTTGACAGGGTTATCAAACTATTGAAGGAGAAACAATTATATGCAAAAACCTCCAAATGTTTCATTGGAGTACAAGAGGTGGAATATTTGGGTCATATTGTATCCCAGGAGGGTGTTAAGCTATACCCTAACAAAGTTAAGCCATTAAGGAATGGAAATTCCCCACAACCATAAAGAAATTGCGAGGATTTCTTAGTTTAATAGGGTATTATAGCAAGTTTGTTAAGAATTATTGGATAATAGAAACAAATCTAACAACATTATTGAAGAAAAATGCATTTTCATGGACTTCTGAAGAAACTAAGGCGTTTGAGCATCTTAAAGAGGAAATGTGCCAAGAACCGGTCTAAGCTACTCCAGACTTCAAAAAAAACTTTATTGTGGAATGTGATGCCTCATGAAATGGAATTGGTGTTGTTTTAATGAAAGAAGGAAGACCCATTTATTTTTAAAGTCATCCAATCAAAGGCAAGTATTTACAGAAATATATTTATGAGAAGGAAATGTTGGCAATATTGCATGCACTAAAGAAATGGTGACCTTACCTAATGGGAAGACACTTCAAGGTAAAAAATAATCATGATAGTCTTAAATCATTTTTGGAAAAAAGGCTATCTTTAGAAGAGCAACAAAAATGGGTCTCAAAGATGTTGGGTTATGACTTTTAAATCATCTACAAAAAAGGGAAGCTAAATGTCATTGTAGATGCACTCTTAAGAAAGGATGAGGATGTGGAAGCATTGCTTTGTGCCATTTTTATTATCCAATCATTTAGGATAAATGAAGCAAGGGACTAATGGTAGAATGACGAAGAATTATGGACACTCATTCAAAATTTACAACAAGATCCCAATACATCTGATACATTTAGTTCGAAAAATGATTCCTTATGGTACAAATATCGCTTATATATTTGTAATAATTCCAAATTCAAAAAAAACATTATTTTGGAATTGCACACCTCTCCCTTAGGAGGACACTCCAGATTTTTAAAAACTTACCACAGGGTGAAGAAAGGATTTTTTGGGATCGCCTTAAAGCTAATATTCAAAATTTTGTGGTAGAATGTTTGGTTTTCTGGCAAAATAAAGTTGATACAATTAATACCCTCGGTCTGCTACAACCTTTATCCATTACAGGTCAACGTTGGGAGGAGGTTTCAATGGATTTTATCACAGGTTTACCTAAGTCCGAAGGAAAGAGTTTCATCATGGTGGTAGTTGATAGACTTACCAAGTATGCCCACTTTTTTTCATTATCTCATCCATTTAAAGCGAGTACAATTGTTATCACATTTATGTAACAATTCAAAAGCTACATGGAAACCCAAAGATTATTGTAAACGATAGAGATCCCATTTTCACTGGAAATTTTTGGATGGAATTATTTTATTGTTTGGGTATTAAACTAGCTCATAGCTCATCTTATCATCCTCAATTTAATGGGAAAACTGAGATAGTGAAAAAATGTTTGGAAGGATATCTTAATTTAATTATATCTGATAAATAGACACAATGGGTCAATTGGTTACCTCTGGCTGAATGGTGGTTTAACACTTCCTTCCACACTATAGAAAAAATGACCCCATTTATGGCACTTTATGGATATCATCCCCCATCCATCACATCATATTTAAGAAAAAATTATAAGGTTCAAGGAGTGAAATATCACATTGAACATCAATAACAAGTTCTCCAACTCTTAAAGGATAACCTAAATTTGGCACAGAATTGAATGAAACAATAAGCATATCAACATTGCAACGAGAGAATTTTTGATGTAGGTGATTGGGTATTTTTATGGCTACAACCATACAAAAAATGTCCCTCAAGCAAGCTAAGAAGGATAATAAATTATTGCCAAAGTATTGTAGTCCTTACAAGGTGTTGCAAAAGATTGGTACTATAGCATGCAAATTGGAGCTTCCTGCATCTTCCTGAGTGCACCCAGTTTTACATGTTCATGCTTAAAAAAGGTTATAGGTGACAAAATTCTGGTTCAAACAATATTGGAACCTAAAGCAGTCATGGAAACAATAAATCAACAGCTACGAAATCAATCAATTTCATAGTATCTCATCAAGTGGAAGAACTTACCCACTGAACATTCCACATGGAAGAATGATAATTTTATACATAAGAATCCATAACTACTCAAGCGTTGAGGACAACACTGTTTTTAAGGAGAGGGGGATGTTAGGGCCCTATATTACTAGTGTAGTCCCTTATTGTTGTTAGTGTAGCCCCCTTATTGTTATTGTTGTACCCATGTAGTCCCCGTATTGTTATTATTGTGCCCCATAATAGCCCACTATTGTTATTGTTGTGCCCTCACATTATTATTGTTAGGTTAGCTAGGATTATATTGTGACCCCATGGACTCCTATATATAGAAAGGAGGTTTTTTCATTTGAATCATCCAAGAATTGTTCATTTACGTAATGTAAAGGAGGTTTCCCCTTGAAGAGGCTGATTTATAAGTCATTGATCTCTCTTTTCTTCTACTTTGTGAGTTGGTTTCATACCACATACAAGGATATCCTTTGATTTTTGAAAATATGGCATAAACTAGAGTTGAAAAGTGCATTTGAACTATAATAATATCCTATATGAGGCACTGAAATGGACATATAAGTACATAAAATTTTCATATAGGGCTTCATTGCAACATCTGTTAAGGAAAATCTAATGATGGCGTCCTTACTTTAATACCTAACAAAAATGAGCATAAAAATACCATAAGTAGCACTTCTTTCAGAAGATGAATTGAATTTAATATTTAAAATGGATAAATCTCTTCTATCAATCTTTTCCCTAATTCTCTAAAATCACTATTTGTATTATCTTCATTGATCCTTGACATAAGACACTTTGCATTTGGATCAATGAAGAGCCACTAGTTCAACACTAGACATAAATCCATATGATGACCCTATCAAAGGAGTTTCATTACATTAAATTCATCATATATTATTCATGGAAGGAATTATGAATGACTTTCAATTTTCAAATGACCGCAACTTTAAAATTTCAAATGAGAAGGATTATGTCTCTAAAGATGATGCACGATGGGATGCTCCATGGATGTCTATTTGATGGTCATCCAGTAAGACTAGAGCAATAGTATGCTCATGAATGCTTATGTTGATAGTCATTAACAAGAAATTGGTTACTGGATGTTCCATGTATCCATGCCATTTGATGTGCAAAGTCTTAATAACTTAAAAAAAAAAAAAATTGTCTACGTGAGTGATATGGGATGTAAAAAAAAATGATAATGGAAATAGAGGCGCCAAATTATCCATGTCAACAAGTTCGAGCAGCTTGCAATCAAGATAACTTTGACGATATCCCAGTCCCTATCCCCTTAGGTGCTTATGATAGCATAATTTTCCCAAGAAACAAGGGCCCATTTTTTTGTTTTTCAACTCCCCCTTAAAGGGAAGGATCTTTATATGTTTCTTATTTTTTCTAGAATGGATTTAGGTGTTGCAAGGGCTGACAATAGGAACATAGGGATGGATTGCAGAACTAATTTAATCAAGGTGAGGTTGAATGTTCTAAATGTCCAACAAAATAGTTTTTGCTCCATACTTTGCATGATATTTTCCCAAACTTTATTTTGAGAGGATTTATTACAAGAGGGGCTCCAATGGATTCCGACATAAGGGATACTATTATAAACTCATTAAGCTTGAGATGTTTATTTGAGTGGTTGTAGGGGTATTGAAGAAAAATATATTAGGCTCAAACATTTTAGGAAACTAAAAACCAATATATAGGAAAACTTTATGGTTCTTTCACCTCTAAGTGGGATAAAAGAACCATAAGTAGTTATTATGTAGTGTAAATGTGTATTGATGTATAAGAAAGATTGAGTGGAAACTAGTGATATTGATCCCTACATAAACCCTCTTGAGAGCGAGCACCATGATTAGCACCTTGAAACATTGACTTAAGCCCTCTCTAGGGATTCTTTCACATATGAGTTTATTAATGCACCTAAACTAGACATAATTGATGGGTCTCGATTATATCACTATATTCAAGGGAATATGATCCTTTGGCACTAAATATTTCTTATCAAGCTCAAGCAACACGGACACCTCCTTGAACCACCATATTAGACCTTTGTTAGTTACCAATTTCTTCCAAGTCTCCAATGGACGCCATTATTAGGTTAGTTGTGCGCCAAGAATGGGTTTATAGTTCTAATCATGGTTATGAGTTGAAAATAACTACCTTATTTTCAAAATGATGCTTCATAGTCTCAATCACCATGGAAAAAACCTCTAATTGATAAAAAATTACCTTTTAGGAAGCTCGTGAAAATGAGTGGTTTATCATTGGACATTATGATGCTTTTAGTAAAGCTAATGGCTATTTGTATTTTATCAATGGTCATGGAAGCATAAAAAGGGCCTTAGGAATTTAACAAATTTTTTAGGGCTTAAGCATGCTGAAAAATGAATTGAAACATAACATAGGACCTTTATATTAGATCTTTAGCATTTAAGTGGGAAGTGGCTACCATTAATTGGTTTTGGGTAGTAGTGAGAGGTCTAGGGGCGTAAACCATGGTTGAAAAGGAAAACATGATTATTAACTAGGAAAATGAACATTATAGACTTTAGGGACTATGATGAAGGTTTCCAACCACACCACATGAATTCTCTCTAGTGCCCTTGAATCCAACTGGTATTTTAGGCATCATTTGTAAGTTTTACATAATGGTGATGGGCCTAATGGCCTTCACTATGCATGGTTATGAACTTACGTAATTGGGATATATATATTCAAAAATAATGTTGGCTTCTTTAATTTTAGTTATATATTGACAAACCTATTGGATTAACTCACATAAATAAGCACACATCCATTTTTCCAACTCCCTATTCTTATTTTTTTTTTCAATAACATACAAACTATTAATTAGATATTTACTAACTAGATCACAAGGATATATATATATATATATATATATATATATATATATATATTAAGGAACAAATATTGTTCTATATTTTTTAATGATTTTTGTTTCTACATATATCATAATTTTAAAATACATAGGTCTTATTTTATTTCCCCCACAAATTTTAATTTCCTTTCCCATGGGAGATTTCTGAATGGGTATGTTTAGGTCTAGCTTTCGTTCTTTCTTGCAAAGTCAAGGTTTCTTTTGAGACATTTCTAGTTGCAATATTTCCTTCATCTGTGGTTCCACTTCCTTGCTTTCTCTCTCATGTATATTTAAGTATTCTAGAAGAGTGAAAGGTGTTGTAGGTAGTAAGCCTTGTGAAGAATGGAGTTTTAGGCTCCTTATTCTTTCCCATGACATTGTCGCGGAAGGAGGGGGCATCAGAGCCCCCTATGGCCTCTGCCATGATCTAAACCGTGCAAGATGACAAAAACCCTAGCGGTAGAGATCAAACTGCAAAGTCGACCCAAGAATCCTCTAATCCAAAGTTGGTCAATGTCACCACAATAGAATCATCTTACCTACATTATTATTCCTAATGTAATTTTGTATATTTTTTTTCAAAAAAAAATGACTTTTCATATGAAACATTACAATTCCTATAATAGTATTATAATTTAATAGTGAAAGTACTCTAACAATTCAAAGAATAAGAGAAAACTAATAAATAATACTATTACATTTCTATCAATAAAAAGTTTTCAATTTTACCAATATTCAAGCTTATTATTTTATCTTTATACTTTCCTAATAATTATTCAGTAATAATATAATTTAACACAAAATAATGTAATTGATGGGAAATATTGATTGGAGTTGAGGGAGCGAGGTCGAGGCGACTAACCGTCGCTCTTTCGACCTCTGTTCATTCCGCCCTTTCTAATTTTCTGTTGTGTTGCCTTCTTCTTGCAAGAGCAGATCCTAGTTGGTGGCGCAATCTGGATTGTGTTGGTTGGGTTCGGCTACTGTGGTTTGTTATTTTTGTTTTCTTGGTTTCTCTCTGTCACATGTTTACGTGGTTCACTGTTGAAGATTCAAGGGGGAGTAGGGCTGGGTGGAAATCATTTGTTTGGAAATATTCTTCATGCCTCTTTTATTTAAGGTTTTTCGTCGACCATTTGAGTTGGTCTATTATGTTGAAGGATCTGGTTTTTGGGCAGTCTTCTTCTATTTCAACAAAGGCTTTTTTCATTTATCATTGTGCCTTTTTCTTCGACTTAGTATATTCTCTTATTCTTGGAAGAGTCGCTTCACAACCTCTTCTTTCCATTTCCCAAGCTTTCTCCGGTGTCAACATCTCTGCTCGTTGTAAGGTTTTTGGAAGGGCTTCTCTCTAGGTTTTTCGTGGCCCAACTTTTTCTCTAAGGCCTGGTTCAGGGTCTATATTCTGAGCTAGCCAGGTGGTTTGTACCTAGATCTTGCTTATTTTTTTGTTAAAGGGTTCTTTTGACACTTTTTCGTTGTTTCTCCATGGGTTGTGTCAGCTAGTTTATGCTATTTTTTTACCCATATATAGGTTTTATGTGGACCTACGTGCCCTACCTCTATTTTTGGTTGAGCATGCATGCCAAATTCATTTTGAATCTTTCTATCCTTCTTTGTCCAATGATTACCTTTGTAACAAACATGTTTTCGATCAAGATTGCATGTACATAAAGTGTGTCTACATAATGTAATTTATTCCCGATTTTCATTATGGTTTTTTTTTGAAAAAAAAAAAAAAACCTAATGTAATATCAAAGTTTTATTCTTTTATTTTTTTAAATGTATTATATTTATATTAATTATATTTTTTATATGAATCTTAGGCAAATCAACAATTTTGATTTTTTCATTATTTAATCAATATTATTCAAAATTTATGTGGTTGCTATTTAATTTTTCATAAATATTTTAATTAAGTGTATTAATGTTGGTACAAATGGGGTGGGGGTGTGTGTGGGGGTGTATTTCCACCTCCCCACTAGACCAGTAGGTTGGGAGAAATTGCAACATGCCCCCAAAAAGTTTAATTGATATGTAGAGGGTATTAACACTCCCCGTGAGCAGAAAATTGAGAAGATGTTGGGGGAATGAGGTAGATGACAATAAATGTGCGACGAGGAGGATGGCTATAATGACATACATTCTTCTGTTGATTCACCTATTTGGCTCAACAATTCATAATGAGAGGGAGATATCTTGGTTTCATGTTTGATATCTGTAGACAAAAGCTGGGTATGATGATATAAGCAGCAACACGACGAGTAGTTGAGGAAAAAATCGTAAAGTGAAGGGTCTCTTTGCACTATGTTTTGCTCCACCATGGGAGAAATGTGAGTGTCACTAGTTGAGGATTATATTTTTTGCAAGTTCCATTTCTAGCTGGCGGATTGAATTCAGGAATCACCAAATTAAATTCCTGAAGAGTAAATTGCCAAGTTCTCAAATGGAAAAGTTGGAAATATTTATGATTTTTGTTATTCAACTCAGGAAATTAAGATGGATCCTCACTATTTTCACTTCATGTAATAGATATCCCTATGATTGGAGTCCTTATCCTGGTTATGTATTTTGTCTATTAATTTAGAATTTATTCTCGACACCTCATTCCCTATTTTCTAGACTATGGTGGTGGTTTGTATTTTCAAATTTTTTGCTCATATTCTAGTGCTTTGGAATTGGAGAGGATTATGGAGGATGTAGAGTCCTTGGTCCTATGCTAGTTCTATGAGGGTTGTTCAATCCAGGGATGATCACAGCCATATCTATCTTGAAGTTTCTTGGGGTTATTTTAATCTCAGGTGTTGGTGTTTTCTTGTCGATGTAGTGAATATAATCAAGACTCAAGGCCATTGGCTATGGTTTGAGAGTGTCCTCAATAAATGGTGGTATATGTTATTATTAGACTCTTTGGGTTTTCACTAGTCCACTAGCTTTCATGTTTCAACATGGGTTGGGTAGTAGTTGTATCTTTTATTTGAAATGTTTTCTTTGGTGTTAACCCAGTTTAAATAGCGGCTTTGTGAACTTGTTGTTGCATGGAAACAAAGATTTAGCGGGGGTGGAGTATTGGAGTTACGACAGGGGATGTTTGTTGAGCTGGAAAGGGTTCGTCACCTCTAGCATTTCAAGCTTTTTACCTTAGAGCTTTTGGCCATTCCAAGGTGAGGTGGCTCTGTGTTAGAGAGATTCCTTTTTACCAGAGTAGATAGTGTTCCATAGCCTAGGCTTCAAGTGTTGTCCTCCCCATGCCTAGACAAAGAGCACAAGTAAGGAGAGAGGATTCTTATTATGAGGAACATTCTTGTATAGGAAATATCTATCTACATCACTCAACTAATGGTTTCACAACCAAATATAGGAATTAGACCCATGTTCATGTGCAAGAGGAAGTGGTTTGGTCTAGAGGGGAAGCCTCTTCCCACAAAACTTCCCTCTTAGATACTAAAGTGTTGGCAGAATAGACACATTGAATCCCTCATACAGGATATATGCGAGAAAGATCTAATCAATATATTAAAATATCTTGTTTTAATATTATTATTTGTGACTAACAAATTGAGATCCAAATAAATATCAAAATCTACATATAAAATGGATTATTTGAAAATCTACTCTCAAAATTGAGCGTTTACAAATATCTACTTTTCTAATATTTATTGAACATTAATATACTTCTGATGTTCAAATATTTATTTAAACATTAGTATACTTTTTTTAAAATGGAGAAGTGAATTCATGATTCTCCATTGCTAAAAATAAAAATAAAATAAAAATATATTACCCAAAATACCATTAATTAAAAAAAACAAACACAAAAATGGAAGGTAAACTTAGAGCAGAAATAAAATGAATGGTTCATGGAATTTATTGCACGGGGCGAATAAGGAAAGAGCAGTGCAAATGGAGGAGACAGTACAATTTCTGGTTCAGAATTAGAAGATAATTTAGACATATGCCTAGGATTAGAAGTTAGAACCAATGATTTTGACTGGTGGGAGGCACCAACTGATTCTGGAATTGTTGCTAATCACGTGGGATATTTTCAAGGAGATTGCACCCTGAATGACATTGCTAATCTGTGCATGTTTTCATAATAGAATTCAGTATGCCTCTAATTTTGAGATATTCAACCTTATTAGTCCCTGTCGTGCCGGCGGGACTATAGTAATCGAAAAGGACAACTTAGCATTACTTTTAACTGGTTATTTTTACAACTACAACAAATAACCAAAGTTTTATTTTATATTCATAGGAATATTCGTAGTCATCCAATAAAACAGTTTACCATCTTATTGGCCTCATATCGAGGCAATATGTATTGAAACTTAGGATAAGAGTCAATTGATCTCCATAACTTCTATCTAGATTAATTAATGTTAACATTAATTTGGCGATTCGGCAAACATTTCATGTTTGAAAAAATTAGGAGACCTTCAAGCAAATAATCATTACTTGCCAACACATGTTTAAACACATAGCTGACACATGTTCGAAGTTTGACTTGAAAGTTTGACACATGTTCGAATTTTTCCTTTCACCTCCAAAGACTATATCGAAACCTTTCGAAACTCCTGTTTTGATTCTCCTGTTCATCTACTGGTGTTACGAAAACTGCTCTTGGGAATATAGCTGGTTAGAATAATCCTGGAAATGCTACAGCAAATGAGGCTGGGAATCCCGTTTCAATTGGTACGTATGGGGCTGGGGATTTTCAACTCGAACTGATCCTGGTCGTGTTGCTTTAAACACTGCTGGGGCCGGTGCTGTTTAGCTTGGAACTGTTGGTTCAATTGATGCTTCTTATCTGAATGATCCTAGAACTAGTACTGGTAATGCTAGTAAGGGTATGCTTCATTCATAGCTTTACCTCAAGCTTCAAGCTTCAACTCACAGTGCTTAAACCCTGAAATTAATATTTTGTTGTCGAGCTATACAAATTTGTAGACACACACAAAACGTTAAAACTCCTCATCAATTGTTTTATTGTGTTTTTTTTTCTTATCTAATTATGAGTGAGTTTACATGTCTTTCAATCATGATGTTGCAGATACTTTATAGCAAGGAAAGAGGACGCAGAATTACCACCTTAACTACACGATATGAGACACCCAGAGTTTCTTGTAACTGTATGTCGTAAACACTGGAATGGATATTTTCTTACATATTACCAGTCGAAGGCTGCTATGCTTCACAAGTAAACAACAAATTTAAATTTAAATTATTCCAATGAAGTTATATTTATATGATCTCTGGATTCAATTATATTTCTTTAGATTATTTGTCGTAGTTTAAAACAATGGCTCAAGATGGCCAACAAAGATGCTGATGGCTGGCAGAGATGCTGATGCAAGTTAGATGAAAAATTCAAAGAAAATGACCAGAAAACCAATGCTCTTACCTTTTCTGATGCTGCAAAAGCTAACTGCTGTAACGCTGTTGTAACACATCCTCAATCGAAGTCTGCTCACTCTGTTTCATTCTCTAAATGTATTTAAGTTTTTGATCTTCTTAACTTTCTTTTTTACATATCATTTATTCATTTACTTCCTTTGTTTCCTTTTTACATTCATTTACTTTCTGTTTCTTTTTTATCTCTGTCTATTTATTTATTTTATCTATATCTATTTATCTTATATTGAAGAAATTGAAGAAATGTTTTGCATTGAAGCAAATTTATGAAAAGAAAAAACCAAATAGAAATAAAACCATCTTAGCCAGTGAAATGAATGTAATAAAAAACAAGTGCACTTGCTTATGAAAACAGGAAGGGTGAAGCTGTGCATAAATCGTAGCAGTGTATCAGAATTGGCTTGTGTCTCTCAATGTTAATGGTCACCCATAGCTACTTCTGAAAAGCCCTTGAAAAATCTTTGTAATGTTATTGGTGGAGCATATTGATTCAGTCGCTCCCCTAAGCCTCATCCTACATTCGTTGCTTTGCATAATCCCTTTCCTCGCTTTGTAGAATCCCTGCCTCATTCCTTGCTTTGCAGAATCTGTGCCCATTAGTGTGACTCATGGAACACCACAGATGAACACTTTGACTCATGGAACGCCACAGATGAACACTTCCAACGATAAAGGATTGAAAATAGTGAAGGCTATGGTGTGTCATGAAATATTAAAACTTGGTAATGGTCGCTTGAGACACTTGACACTCATACAAGCTAAAATTACTTTATTTGTTATTTATTATTTTTATTATTTTTATTAATTTTTTGTTTAAACGATTATTAAATTCTTTCCAGTGTAGACTAATTCAAAGTAAAAAATTCGATCAACTGGTATGGAATGTTAAGTGTGAAGCCGTATGTCGACGCCGAAACCTAGCCGACCAACGTCGTCACCGACGGCACCGAACCTAATGCACCGCCCAACTTGAAAATTTATCCATATGTTTTTTCACATGCAGAATTAGCTCTTCTCTGCTACTATAAATTGCATTCCTGCCTCTGCCTGAGTGCATCAAGGCAAGCAAGGCCTGTGTAATAAATTTCCTGTGTAATAAAATCTGTTCTGTGTTGTTTCTCCATTTCATTTTTGTTTATGTGTGTTAATTTCATTTCTCCATTCTTATTCTTCTGCTGTGCTACTCTGCTCTCAACAATTGGTATCGAAGCTGATCTGCCGAGCGTGGACCCCTTTGGTGTATTCTTGGGCCAAAAATGGACCAAAAGAAGACAAGGCGGAGCCAACCGTTGTCTGGTGTAAAAGCCAGTTGTTTTTTGTAGTGAAAGTCGTAAGGGCCTGGAATAGTGTGGCTCCAAGCCGCGTTTGAGAGGTGATTTTGGGACAGCATCGAAGAAGAGCGTTAAGGAACGTTGAGGGATGTGGCCAGTGAAAGTGGAGTGTGCACCGGAAAAATAAATTGACGCTGCTGCAAACGATTTTGTTGCTGTTGGTGAATTTGCTTACTTTGAAGGAGCCGCTACAAATATTTCCTGGTTTTCGCTACAAAGTTTCTTGCTGAATACGCGTGATGTGAAGGCTGAATAGTAAAGTGCTGGGAAACCAACATTCTTGAAGTCTGTTGTGCAGTTTGGTGAGAGTGAAACCCATAAGCCCATTTAAATTTATTGGCATAATCGATATTGTGTGATATTGTGTGAAGGCATTATGATTTATAATCCTTTTTTTAAAATCTATGTTATTATGAAACATAACATATATCTTTTATAATAATTATTAGAGTTTAGAACTTTTTTTTTTTAATAAAAAGGAGAAAATTCAGTGTTTTAAAGAGATTGGTTTGGTATTTTTAAAATGTTGGCAATGTTGTAATAATTGAATTTTTAGTTTCTAAGTGGTGTGAAATTTTATTAAGAATGGAGACAGCAGTAACTGATATGGAGAAGCTAAGTGAGGCTAATTTTTCCCTATGGAAATCACAGATGGATGATATACTGATTTTAAAAGATCAGTATTTGTCGATTGAAGGTGTAACAAAGAAACCCTCATCGATGATAGATGAGGAATGAGATAAGCTAGATAGAAAGACGATTGCAACAATCCGCCAATATCTAGCAAAGAATGTGTATTTCAATGTATCTAGAGAAAAGACAACAAAGGGATTATTGAAGAAGCTCCATGATCTATATGAGAAGAACACGGCATCAAACAAAGTGTTCTTGATGAAGAAGCTTTACAATCTCAAGATGAAGGAGGGTGCTTCAGTTGCTGAGCACTTGAATGAATTCAATATTATAACTAGTCAGCTTGCCTCTGTTAAAATAACTCTAGATGATGAAATTAGATCTATTTTGTTAATGTGTTCTATGCCAGACAGCTGGGAAAATTTAATTGTGGCTATGAGTACTTCAGCACCTGTAGGGACCCTAAAGTTTGGTGATGTTAGCGGCAGTTTAGTGAATGAGGAGCTGCGACGCAAGTCAATTGCGGAAAACTAGGGAGGAGAAGCTCTAGCTCTAGCTGATCATGGCAGAAGGATTGATCGAGGTTGAAAAGGGTGATCAAGATCGAGAGGCCGATCAAAATTAAGGAGGGGCAGGATCATCTGCTTTCATTGTGGCAAACCCGGGCACATGAAGAAAGAATGTCGAGCCTTGAGGAAAGGACAAAAGGATCAAAGACCGGCCAATACAAATTACAAGTCATCCAGCTCAAATGAAGGTGAGACTGCTATTGTAGTCACAGATGGTTATGTGTTATTTATTGTTTCAGTAGAGGATGCATGTTTATATACATCTAGCAATAGCTTTGATTAGATCCTTGACTCTGGGGCATCTCACGATGTAACCCCATGCAAAGATAGTTTTGTTGCATATAATCCTGGTGATTATGGTAGAGTGCATTTGGAGAATAATCATTTTTGCAGTATTGTTGGAGTGGTAGATGTCCAGATCAAGATGAAGAATCGACAAGAAATATTGTTGAAACAGTTCAGGCATGTACCAGAAATGCGCATGAGTTTGATCTCTATGGGACGACTGGATGATGAAGGCTATTCCACAAGCTTTGGAAAAGGAGGCTGGAAAATTAGCAAAGGAGCATTGGTCATGGCCAAAAAACCCAAGATAGGAACATTATATTCATTGAAGGCAATGGTATCAGATTTGGTTGCTGTCACAAGAGAAGGAAATTCAGCAGATCTATGGAATAAGCGCTTGGGTCACATGAGTGAGAAGGGTTTATAAATCCTTGTTGGTAAAAATTTACTACCAGGTTTGAGATCCTACAATCTTGATCTTTGTGAGCATTGTATATATGGTAGACAAATAAGGGTCTCATTTCTTAGAGGTGGTCATGACAGAAAGAAAAATGTGTTAGAATTGATAGACTCAGATGTGTTTGGACCAGTTAACATCAAGTCATTAGGAGGAGCATCATATTTTGTAACATTTATAGATCATGCATCCAGGAAGGTTTGGGCCTATCCCATGAAAAGTAAAAGTGAAGTGTTTGAAATATTTCATAAATTCCATATTGCTATTGAAAGAGAGACTAACAAATTTCTCAAGTGCCTAAGAATAGATAATGGTGGAGAATATGTCTCAAATGCATTCAAAGAATATTGTAACAGGTTTGGCATAAAGCATGAGAAGACCGTGCCTGGTACACCTCAACAGAATGGTGTTGCAGAACGAATGAATCACACCATTATGGAAAAATTAAGGAGCATGTTGTCCAATTCCGGTTTGGACAAGAATTTTTGGGCAGAAGCTGTGAGGACAGCTTGCTACCTCATAAATAGATCTCCATCTACAGTCTTGGATGGAGGCATCTCTGAAGAAGTTTGGACTAGTAAGAAGTTGAATTATTATCATTTGAAAATCTTTGGATGTGAAGCATTTGTATATATTCCAAAAGAAAATAGAGCTAAGCTAGATGATAAATCAATGAAATGCATTTTTTTGGGATATGCGGATGAAGAATTTGGTTATCGTCTATGGGATCCAGTCAAACTTAAAATTATTAGAAGCAGGGATGTTATATTTAATGAGTCAGAAATGTTTAAGAGGAATGTAGGTGAGGTGGAAGTCAAGAAAGTTATTGACAGGTTTGAAGAGCAGCATGAAGACATCCCACTAATGCAGGAAAATGGGCAACAAATTCAAGAGCAGGAAGGACAGTAAGGGGAAAGTGATGAACACCAAGAAGAAGGAATCTTGCAGGAACCTTTATAGGAGATTCAACCTGATAATGCACCTCCACAGTTGGTTCGCAGATCTTCTAGGCCTCATAAGTCTTCACAAAGGTATCCTCCTTCAAAATATATCCTATTGACTGATGAAGGTGAGCCTAGTTGTTTTCAAGAGGCTTGTAAAGTTGAGCACAATAAAGAATGGAAGAAAGCAATGGAAGAAGAAATGAACTCTTTGTTGGAAAATAAAACTTGGGAGTTGGTAAATCTCCCAAAAGGTAGAAAAGCTTTGCAAAACAAATGGGTATATAGAATTAAGCTTGAAGGTGATGAAAAGAAGGAGAGGTATAAAGCAAGGTTGGTGGTGAAAGGATTTGCCCAAAAGGAAGGTATTGACTTCACTGGAAGTTTTTCACCTGTTGTCAAAATGTCATCCATTAGAGTCATTCTTGGTCTTGTTGTTGTTTTAGACTTAGAATGTGAACAGTTAGATGTAAAAACTGATTTCCTTCATGGAGAATTAGAGGAAGAAATTTATATGAAGCAGCTAGAAGGATTCATAGAAAAAGGCAAAGAAGACCTTGTTTGCAGGTTAAAGAAGAGTCTCTATGGATTGAAATAGGCACCTCAACAATGGTACAAGAAATTTGATTCATTCATGTTAGAACATGGTTTTCACAGGTTGGAAGCTGACCATTGTGTCTATATCAAGAGGTATGATAAAGGAAAATATCTCATATTATTATTATATGTGGATGACATGTTGATTGTTGGACATGATAAGAACATGATCAATAGGTTGAAGAAGCATTTCGGCAGCAAGTTTGCAATGAAGGATTTGGGTCCAGTGCAACAGATATTGGGCATGAGGATCATGTGTGATAGGGAAAACAAAAGGTTGTGGCTGTCACAAGAAAAATATATCAAGAAGGTGCTTGACAGGTTTAATATGAAGGATGCCAAACCAGTTGGCACACCCCTTGCAGGCCACTTCAAGTTGAGTACTGAGTTATGTCCCAGTAATGAAAAGGAGAAGGAAGAAATGAGAAAGGTTCCTTATGCTTCAGCAGTTGGCAGCTTGATGTATGCCATGGTATGCACACGACCAGACATTGCATATTCAGTGGGAGTTTTGAGCAAATTCCTTGCCAATCCAGGAAAACAACATTGGCAAGCAATAAAATGGATTTTCAGGTATCTTAAGGGTACTGGTCATTATTGCTTATGTTTTGGTAATAATGATATTGTACTTGAAGGTTTTACAGATGCAGATATGGCTGGAGATATCGACACCAGAAAGTCCACTACAGGTTATTTGTACACATTTGCAGGTGCAACTGTATCTTGGGTGTCAAGGCTACAAAGAATAGTAGCTCTCTCTACAACAAAAGCAGAGTACATAGCTGCAACAGAGTCTTGCAAAGAAATGTTGTGGATGCAATGATTTCTAGGAGAGTTAGGAATCAAGCAAGACAAGTATGTGTTGTATTGTGATAGTCAGAGTGCCATTCACTTGGCGAAAAATCCAGCATTTCACTCAAAAACCAAGCACATTGACTTAAGGTACCATTGGATCTGACATGTGTTGGAGGAAGGGCAGTTATATTTGGAAAAGATCCATACAGATAAGAACCTTGCTGATATGGTCACTAAGATTCTACCAAGAAGTAAGCATGAGTTATGTAGAGGCATGATAGGTATCGGTGTGACTTGATTCAAGATTCTTCATTCAGCTTCAAGTGGGAGAATGTTAAGTGTGAAGCCATATGTCGGCGCCGAAACCCAGCCGACCAACACCGTCACTAACGGCGCCGAACCTAACGCACCACCCAGGTTGACAATGTATCCATATGTTTTTTCACATGCAGAATTAGCTCTTCTCTGCTACTAATGTATCCTTTGTAATAAAATCTCTTATGTGTTGTTTCTCCATTTCATTTATGTTTCTGTGTGTTAATTTCATTTCTCCATTCTTATTCTTCTACTGTGCTACTCTACTCTCAACATTGGAACTGAAACTTCTGATGCTTGTGCTTATGGGTCCACTTACTTCGGGACTAGATGATCTGCATTTTCAATAACATATAAAGATCCAACTCTAACCAGTTATCGAATTACTTCCCCTACTGCTTCCCCTTGTGTTGCCTTTACTGCGCTTGCTACTTTTTAATGATTTGATATGTTTATAAAATGACATGACTTACTTTTGGACTTAGTCTTGCTTTTTCCCGACATGTCTTATGAAGATACCACTCCAGCCTCACCAAACCATAGTCTGTGCATATTCAATATGTATTCTCCAGGCATATTGGGCCTTCAATTTTATAAGTGGACATCTTTAAAGAAACATTCCTGAAATACATTTATCTTGAACAAACAAATTTCATACCTGATCATTATCAAGAGATCCATAACAATTTAATGATATGATCTATACTTTCTTCCTGTCAGGAATCATGTGCTTCACATATTACAAAGACAAAAAAAGAACAGTGATAAGATATAACATATGTACAGAGATTATATTTTCAACATGTCAAGTATGATGTGGTTGATATAATTACAAGACAGAGCCGAAGAAACAGTGATAAGAGGACATGTACAGAGAAATAACTTTGCGACAATTAATTTATCTAACTGTGGCAAACAACACACTTATTATAGATTAAAACTGATGAATGAAATCTACAGTTGCATCTACATTTGTTTAGAAGACAGGACATCAGAGCTATTCGAATGAAGGTTGAGGCCTGAAGACTGCCCGTCCTGGATCGGGCTCTGCCTTACTTACGCATCTTTCCGGACACAAGAAACTAATACCCAGGGCTTATTTAGAAGGAAGCTGCTAGTCAAGCCAAAGATTCTACCCCAGGAGTAAATGCCACTTGTCGATGTCAAATGTTCATTGATGGATGTTCTCGACTGCTCTACTTGTCGATGATAAAAAAGAACAAGGCATTGCACTGCTACAAACAGGATTGAAGATCCCGGAGTACAACTCAATGCAAAAGAATAGTAACAGTGGCTAAAATTTGACCTCAACAGTGGATTTCTTGTCTTCGAGATACCCCATATCCTTCTTGAAATGAAACATTACAAACTAAGAATGGTTTATTGGGCCTCAAGGGACCTAAACAATTGATAATTGAGCCACCTAACAAGAGAAAATCAATGGACTTAGAGTGGCAGGGGAGTCTTAGAACCATGAACTGATAAATCAATCTAGAAGTCATGTATAACACTATAAATGAGACTGTACACAGAACTTTAACTAGATAAACATTGTTGCTAGCCTTACCTTTAGGAAGTGCCCAAAT
The DNA here is from genome assembly GCA_034641835.2 of Pinus albicaulis. NCBI lineage: Eukaryota > Viridiplantae > Streptophyta > Pinopsida > Pinales > Pinaceae > Pinus > Pinus albicaulis. The sequence goes on from CM076580.1 coordinate 229,147,876, forward strand.
TCGAAATAGGCAAAAATCTCGGAAGTGACCTTACTTTAACAGGAGCAGGGACTTGTTGCTCCGCAACACCCCTTGTTTAATGAAGTAAATTTCCTGCATCAATTCCTTGTAAGACAAAGAAAATGGCTGTATAGATTTTTATGAAAAAAAAAAGTATAGGAACCATAGTGGAGAAGCCTAAATATATAAAGAGTGAAAGAGATATTCAACCCTATTTAATGAAAGAAATTTCCTGCATAGATTCCTCGTAAGACATAGAAAATGGCTGTATAGATTTATATGAAAAAAGGTATAGAAACCAGTGGAGAAAACTAAACATATAAAGTATGAAAGCCATGGCATGGAAATATACTGTAGTTTGAGTATTTTGATTCATAGGTCTGTATATATCTGATAATGCACTTTGGCTTTGATAATATTAACCTTTGTAATCTATTTCTTAACTGAGTCAAAGGTCTATTTAATTAAAAAGTGAGGCATAAAGTTGTTTTGTATAGGAATTCCAAATTTCACTGGGTTATTCTTTATGTATATATTTGTAATGTTAATCTTCATTTCTGGTTAATTCTTCTGATATTCTAAAGATTCAGAATGCTTTTGATCGCCTTCAACGTGCATTTCACGAGTTTTATATATCGTGTAGTCTAAAAAAATGTCTCGATCATTCCATTTTGGAAAACGTCAATTTATTATGTATTTTATCGAGGTAATGTTTTGGACGTTAAAAATTATTGGAATCCTAAATTTCAATTATTAAATTTATTGGTGTTACCCAGTTTTAAATATATTTATATAAAAAATTAGAGTTTATATTTTATATTTCATTTTTAATTAATTAATTTTAATAGTGTGTATTTATGAAAATTTGCTTAAAAATTAAGTGTATTTAATTAAAATTCAAGTTTATTTACTTATTAAGTATAATTAGTAAATGAAAGTGTCCTTAAATTTAAAGATATTAAAGTATATCAGTAATCTACTAAATAAATTTTGTATAATTTTAAGAGAAGTTTAACAATATTGTTTTTTCTGCATATTAAGTGATGAAAATTATAATCATGTTAGAATATTTTGTTTAAACTTTTTTAATATACAAATAATTTTTTTAAAAATTTAGCGCATTTTTTAAAATATTTGAGTAGTACAACTCTATTAATGTGATGTTAGTTGATGTATATCAATTATATAAGTTGCGAATATGATTGATACACACCAATAAGAATAAATCAACCACATTAATAATTAAAATATATACTAAAATTTAATATTAATATTTATTTCTTAATAGAATAATTACATTACAATAATATATTATATAATAATAGTGCTATAATATTATAATTCGTATTATTATATTAATAATTATAATTATTATTTTAAATTCCAAGATTATAAAAGTTAATATATTATTATTATATATTAAGGTTTATAGTAGATAAATGTTTTTTCAGATTAATCACATTATTAAAATTTGGTAGACGTTTCGAACCAACTAATGTTGTTCACTCTCATGACAAGGTGAAGAAGCCAATCGATCTTAATGAATAAATAGTGTGGATGCATCATTGCCCAGTATTAGCTAAAGAAAACTAGCTATTAAAAACTAGTCATTTAAAAACTAGTTGTTAATGAATTAGTTAATTAGTTAATAGGAAGAATATTAAATATTTTTAATTAAAAAATTTTAATTAATTAATTAATAGATTTTTTTTTTTTTTTTTGTAAATATGGTAGGACCTCACTATTTTCTATTTATACATGTAAGGCAGGTTACAAAAATATAAAATCAACTCTGTGGCCTCAACCTGCCCGTAGGAAACCAGGTCCGTTGGCTACCTGAAAGCGTGAAAAGCAAACCAAAACTGAAATTGTTTCATCCGTCTATAAGCCGCATGAACTATCTGTCCTATAACAGAAATATCCACATACTGATAAAATAACAGAAGTTCATACAAAACCGCTAATTGCATTAGAAAGCATGATAAAAAACAAACCACTATCCATCAGATGAGTAGACTGGAGCTAGGTCTTTCACAGTGGACCCAGGCATATCAACTTGCTATAACAGCTGAAGTTGCTTCTCCATACGGCCTACCCAATCGTCCAATCTGCTAATGCGGTCCACTACCTGATACTGAGTGATCTTGATATGTTGCAGTTGATTCTGCATGTCCTGAAGTAATTCCAGAAGGCAAGGTTCAATCTTAGTTGCATCAGTCCCAGCTTGGACGGGAGGAAAACTCTGTATAGCCTTGGCTATAAGGCATTTGACTATCCAATACGTATGTACAGTCTGCTGAAATAAAGTGAGACGACCTCGGGTATTGCCAGGGTCAGTGATGAAGTCCAGGATCTCAGCTTCCACTTCATTATCTCCAGGGTCAGTTTGGATGTCTCGTTCCCAAACGCGGATTTCCTGGCGGACAGTGGATGGATTCCCAGTGACATAGTTTGCAGTGAGGGTCTCAAGGATCTCTTGATTAGATTTCCGACTGCACTTCTTAGGAGAAGGCTCCAATGGGGCCTGCTATTTACCTTTAGCAGACTGAGAACGACGCTTCCCCATGATGGAAAGAAGCCTATGCAGCAACAAAGACATGCAGGATAAAACGACAAGGAGATGAGTAACATCATATATAGAACCGGTGGCCACCCGTGAAAAGAGACGGTGTGTCTGCCCAATGAACAGAGGAGAATTGTCCACAGAACCCAATTCCCATGACAGTGCACAGAGATAGGATGTTTGTCCAAATAAACGAGGAGCCCGAACCGGAGGACCCATTTCCATAAATGAAAACCCAGGTCTAAAATGGGCCAGAATAAATATAATTGAACAGTGCGCATGCAAAAGAAAGGATCCAAGCCCCCGGAATAAGCAGGAGCCGGGCTAAAAATAGAGTGCAAGAAAGGAAAATGAAACATTTGAAACATCATTGCATCCAAGTTATCAACAATTAACAAAGAGTCCCGACATAGTATCCCTGTGAGATGAGAGATAACAAAACCAAAGCAGACCCATGCATAAGATAGCAATAGACTAGCGATACTAGAACCCCGACGGCTTGCATTGTAACTAACGGTAAGCTATAGAAAAGACCCAAGCGACAACTTCCTAATATATCCTCGTGAACATGAAAAAGGCACCACCTACAAGCCCTAACCCGACAACTTCCCCTGTAAACATCAACGAAGCCTACCCCCCCAACATCGAGAGCCCCACAAACAGCCATCAGATTTCAAACCGGCCGACTGCAAAGTCCAAGAGCTAACAAGAACAACTCGAAAAAACGAACAAGGATCCTGAAAACAAGGATTAACAGGACTCAAAAGTGGAGGAACCAAGCTACAATCCATCCAAAACTTCCAAAGAACCATATTATGAGACAAAACTACCATACCCTTGTAGACATGAACAACAATAATACTCAGACAGACAAATACGTACCCCAACAGAATCGCTTGCCTGCTTGAGAGCACTGCCAACAGTCTTCGGTGCTGCCTCTGCATCTGCACTACAAAAGATCTTTGCATGGAAAAATGCCTCAGACGCTCTAACTTGATAACCTTCCCTTACCTTTCTGACATCCTAGGCTGGCAAGCATGCGAAAACATAACTCTCCATTCCATCATCCAGCGCCCGCATAATGCGATGGCCTGCTCCACAATATGGCATAATGACTGGGCCTGAGTACCGCCGCCAACTGTTAATGCCATTTAAGACTCTCGTACCAAGTGTCCACCCCGATCGGGGGGTCGTTGGTTTGTATAGTCCTATAGGTCCTTATTCACAATAAGTTGCAGAGAATGGAGTTCAACGTCCCATATAGCATCGATCGGGTGTGCTTCCATAGAACGATTAGGATTTTTGCAGCCCCAGTTAGCCAGATAATCAGCAGTCGCATTTCATTTTCTTCGAATATGAATCGGTATCATATATTGGATATTTTTATTCAATTGGCTAACTTCTTGGATAAGGCCTGATGTACACCAACTACGAGTCACCTTATCCCATGGTGTGCCATGTTGTAACTTTTGGAGGACCCCTGTCACCATTGTAGAATCACCTTCTACTATTAGCCTTTGATAATTTTCGTGGATAGCCATGAGAAGGCCTTGTTTAACTGCCATAAGTTCAGCCTCATTATTTTTGGCATATCCCAAATCGGAGGCAAAACACCAACAGACTGCCCCTTGAGAATTGCGAAAAATCCCGCCTACTCCTGCTTGTCCAGGATTTCCTTTAGACGCACCATCATAATTGAGCTTGATAAAGCCTATCTGAGGTGGTTTCCAATGTTCCTCTATTGACTGAAATGGTGGTCGATACTTCCATAAATTCTTATATAGCATTTGAGGCCTTAGATTTAAACAGTCCAGTATCTGAGCTTCGAATCCCTGAGTTTGCCAATCCTCCTCTGACCAGCTTTCTGCTAAGATTGTTTCCTGAATATTTTCAATCAAACGTTGCCAGATCTGATATGCATGGGTTGCTCGATTGCCCGAAAAACCCGTTGATTCCATTCTTTCCAGATATTTCAGAGCAAAAATCCAAATGAAAGGTTCCAGGCTCTATTTAATACTTGAAACTGAAACTTTCCTTGTCTCCAGTTGTGGATTGTGTCCATTATACTATGAGGATTCTTGTATGTTTGTCGAAACAGTTGCTCCAAATTCCTCCATAACTGTTGCACCATTGGACAAGAATTCAACAGATGCTCAGTTGTTTCAATCTCTGCATGACATAAGTAGCATAGAGAGGGTCCAAACATGCCACATTTCTATAAATTCTCCCAGGTCAAAATCTTGCGATGACTAACCAGCCATAAAAAGTATTCAACCTTCGACCAATGTTTTAAGATCCTGATTCTCTTCTAGATAGTTCTGGCATCATGCTGCTCATACTGGGCTTGAATGAAATAACCTTCTTTGACTGTAAACAGTCCTTTGGGAAAATATCCCCACCTGAGAATATCAGAGCCTTGTACATACCGTATCTTCCTGGATTGGAGTTATTTTGCAAAATTTTCCCATTGATATGTATCTGGGGCATCCTGCCAATGGTTTCTAGCTTTCCATGTTCACCATAAACTGTTCTGATTGGGGAACCAATACTGATGAACTTGTCTATAATTAGGTGTATTAGTGAATAAAAATATCTCCCCCAACTCAAGCCTACAAAAAAATTTCTCTTGCTGTTGCCAAGAATCTTCCCAAAAGAGAGCTGTGTATCCTTCCCTGATTTCCCAAAAGCTATGTGAACGAATTAAATACCAATTTGTTGCCGCCAAATTCCAAATAGATGAGCTAGGAGGAACAATATCTTCTTTCAATCGACCAATGACTGTTCGGGGCATATCATATTTTGTCAGTCATATAGTCTTCCAAAGATCAGACCCTCCCTGGATCCACCTCCACCAAAGTTTTGCTCCGAGAACATTATTCAAAATAGATGGATCCCGCAATCCTAGTCCCCCAATTGATTTTGGCTTGATAAGTTTATCCCAGCTGAGAAGTTCCCATTTCCTATTGGCTTGTGCCCCCTGCCATAAATTTTTTTTAAACAAATCAACCAACCGATTACAGATCCCTTTCGGACACGCTCGACTCAAAAACTGATATAGAGGGAGGGCTTGGAGAATTGATTTTAACAAAATTAAATGCCCCAGAGCATTGAGGACTCTAAAAGCCCAATTTTGAATCTATTTCTCCACACGAGAAATGATGTCCTACCAATCAACCATTCTTACTGGGCCTGAATTTAAAATCATACCCAAATATTTCATCGGCAACGAGCCAATTTTAAATCCTAAGGTTCTGGCAAGAAAGTGCTGGACAACCAAATTACAATTAAAGAAATATACATTAGATTTGTCGTTATTGATTTGAGTACCCGAGGCATCCATAAATAGGTCTAATATCCGGAGTATTACCTTGCATTCCTTCATGGATGCCACACAAAATAAGAGAATATTGTCCACAAATTGCTAATGTGTCAAAGGAAGGTGGGGACCCCACAATTTTAAACCCTGCAACTTTCCTTCCGCAAGATGAGCCTTAATTAATCGGCCAAGTCCTTCTGCAACAATGATAAAAAGAAAGGGAGATAGAGGATCTCCTTGGCAAAGGCCTCAGGAACTATTGAGTGGAGCCGAAGGGCTACCATTTAGTAAGATGGAATAATGAGGGGAGGATATAAAGGAGCACAACCATTGAATCCATCGATCATCAAATCCAAACGCACACAATATCTCAAGCAGATATTGCCAACTAATATGATCATAAGCTTTTGACAAATCTAATTTGATTAAAAAGCCTTTCCTTTTTTGCGATTTCAAAGTATGAATGGCTTCCTGAGCTACTACTATGCCATCTAAGATTTGTCGACCTTTTACAAAACCAGTCTGATCCAGTGAAATCAACCGGGGCAACAGGGGTTTCAACCGATTAACCATAATGGTCAAAAGAATTTTATAAATAACATTACAGAGAGCTATGGGCCGAAAACCAACTGGAGTGTCTGCATTTTGCTATTTCGGGATAATAGTTAGAAAAGTGGCATTTAAAGCCGGGTAGACTATCTTGTACCTTCGGATTCCTTCAACAACCTCTAAAATATCTGACTCCATAACCGCCGTAGGGACTTTGAAAAACTCAACACTGCAGCTTCATCTCGACTGATCCACGTCCGACGATTCGTTGAGGACTACTTCTTCAACCTCCTGGAAACTGATCTCCCGAAGTAGGGCGAGATTATGATCTCTGGTAACAACTCTAGGGATATGAGTAGTAATTTTATTAATAGTTGCTTGGCGTTGGGGCAAAGGTTCTGTAAGAAGGTCTTTAAAATGATTGGTCAGTTCATTTTCCATATCTACATGCTTTGTTAGTCACTCCCCATTGGCAGCTTTTAGAGAGAAAATCCTATTATGTTGACGCCTCTGTATCAATGTTTGGTGGAAAATCTTGGTGTTGCGTTCACATTCCTTTAACTAATTGATCCTGGACTTCTGCTTCCATAAAATCTCTTCTTGCTTCTGATGCTCTTCTTGTTGACTAAGGACATGACCTTCCTGCAAGGCTAATTCATCTGATCGACCATGTAAAATAATTCTTTGTTGTATTTATTTCATTTGATCTTGCAATCTGATTTGTTCCTCATGAATATTGCCAAGTTCAAGATGATTCCAGCGCTTAATTTCTGTTTTTAGGTGCTTAAGGTGAAGCTGAAATGTGTGCATCTTATTCCGTCCTGTGGTCGGGTGGGAGGTCCACCAAACAGGTGCCGCCAAAAATTTCTCTTGTTCTGGGTTGTAACATTCTTCCCATTGTCTGAGAAAAAGCCCTGCAGTGTTATAAAAATATGGCCCTCCCTCAAAAATTCATTCTTTATCGAGTAAATTAGTAAAAATAACTGTGAAAAATCCTTTGGCCCCAAATTTGAGATCGATATGACCCTTGGGCTGCCATTTTATTTGAATCCATTTTAACAAATCCTTTTCTGTCGGCAAAATACCAATGAACTTACAGATTAAGGCATGGTTCTTCATGTATCCTCTGTACTCATCCAGCTTAGAGGCTGGGATAACGAACCTAGTTTTTTTAACTGCTCGTGGCAAGCACTACCCTTTCGTTCTGGCTTGCCATTCTGCACCTAAGACATGAGCTGTCCGTGATTGAACAGTCGCAGATGGAAGCAGACGCGATGAGTGATCCCCACTCGTCACATTATGGTAGGAGGGTGGCAACCCTCCTCCCGAGGAGGCTGCCATGGCCCGGCCAGACAGCAAGCGCTACTGAAACCTTCGAACCATACAAACCCTAACAACCGTACTGTTGTTTTCTTGAAATCGTGCGCACAGCTCTCATTATTGGAAAGATAATTAATTAATAGATATTATAATAAAATATAATATATAATTTTTTTTATGTAATCTATAATATAAAATAAAATAGTTATATATGTATGAAAATATCAAGGGAAATAAAATATAAAAGACTAGAACAGAAGAAGCAAAAGGTGGAAAAATGAAAAACAAGAACAGGTAAAAACTCAGTAAGGGGCAGCAAAAAATTTCACCAAGAGAGAGTTGGAGTCCAACTCTTACTCAACTTCTAACCATCATCCCTATTGAGATTTTTAGCATGACGCTCAATCTCAATGGCTTCCCTAAGCTTCCTATGATGGAAGTGGTCAACCTTAGCAATGACTTTGGAATCTTCAATGCATACATGGTGATAATATTTCTCCACATGGTGACCAAGGTTTATAATTTTTTGTTTTTTTAACTGGAACGGTTATGAGATTTTATTAATGGGGAAAATTGGGTTGGGGCAAGGCCTGAACAAACTTTAGTACAAACTACTGACGTATCTCTCTTGCAAGCTGAATTACATTCATGGTATGCAACTTTGAGCAGGTGTTCCATCATTTATACTGAGATCTCCTTGAACCAGAAGACAACCTTTATTGACATAAGTATCAACTTCTTTATTTGACTCTCTTAGTATATGAAAGTAATTGAAGGAGGTGAATTCTTGTAGGATGTATCTCAGCCTTTGTAGATTCTTTTTAAGCCCAGCGTCATTGAACTGTCCTTTCGAGTATATCTTTTTTATCAATATTTCAAAGTCTTTGAATACTTGCAGCTCCTTGCGTCCTCTTTCTTTGGCAATTTGGCAGGATTTTATCAAACTCAACAATTCTGCTTGATTATTTGTACGCATTCCTAGACCCCAACTAAAGGTTTCTCGTGTGTAACCATCCGGAGCATATAGAAGGCCACTAGCACCCACAGTCCCAGGGTTGCTCTTGGAGGCTCCATCAAAGAAGACCGTTGATGTTTCTTGCTTCCTCCACCAGCTCTAGAAGATTTCATCCTTGTCTCTTAGCCTCCACTCTAAGTTGTATTGAGGTTTTACTATGTTTTGATTCCTGCCTCGAAATACATAGGTTCTGAACCATATTTTTTCCTCAAGATGCAATGAAGATTCAGATTTAAGGACTTGGGTGCTCAATGTTTCGATTAGAAGGCCTTTTGCTTTAACAGCTACATTGATGGGCGTCCAGGATATATTGTTGAAAATATGTTCATTCCTGGTGAGCCATAGCTTCCAACATACATACTTGGGGATGGTAATCCATACTTGAGACCAAAGGGATTTGTTGCCGAGGGTTAGAGGGTATCGGTCCTTCCATGTTTGGTAGAGATCAAGTACTGAGATTTTGGAAGGGATAGCAACGTTGAGACCATGGAGAGTGAGATTCCAAACTTTATTAGAAAAGGGATATTCCACGAATAGATGGTTAATGGATTCCAAGGCTTGATTGTAGAGTGCACATATGTGTGGACCAACTATGCTTATTTTCAGTAAATTTTCACCTGTCAATATTTTTTTGTGCATTAGTGTCCAAAAAAAGAAATTTATTTTTGGCAGTGCCATTGTGTCCCATACCTGAGCCCAAAGACTTGCTAGTAGATGTCTTTCTCGTTGTGGTTGCAATAGAGTGTATCCCTTGGTAGAAGAATAAATTGTTAGGTCCTTATATTAATAGTGTAGTCCCTTATTATGTTAGTGTAGCCCCCCTTATTGTTATTTTTGTACCCCTGTAACCCCCATATTGTTATTATTTTTCCCTTAAATTATTATTGTTAGGTCGGCTAGGATTACATTGTGGCCTCATGGACTCCTATATATAGAGAGGAGGTTTTGTCATTTGTATCATCCAAGAATTTTTCATTCATGTAATGTATTGGAGGTTTCCCCCTCCAAGTGGCTTATTTCTAAGGCATTGATATCTCTTTTCTTCTATTTTTGGAGCTGGTTTCACAACATTTGGAATCAGAGCTTTGGATTCTAGGGCTTCGCTGCTCAAAACAGGTCATCGTGGCATTTTCGCTATAACGTTTCTTCTATGAAGGTTTAGAAGCTGAAATATTTAGAGTGCGAAGCCGAAATCCTGAGGAATATCATCGCAAAATTTCAAATCTTGGTTTGCAATATTTTCAGAGATATGATCTATGGAAGTTAGGGCTTTTTGCAGGCTCCTAAATTTAACCTAAACAGGTCATCATAGAATTTTCGCTATAAATATTTTGCTATGAGGTTTTAGAAGCTGAAATTTTCACAGAAAGAAGCTTCAATCCTGAAGAACCTCTTGTTAAAATTTCAAAGCTTGGTTCGCAATATTTTTGGAGATGTGATCTATGGAAGTTAGGATATTTTCAGGCTCCCGAATTTAATCTCAAAGAGGTAACTGTGGTAAAAACGTCATAACTCTATCTGAGTATCAGATTGTGATTCTGTAAAAAGTGGCCACAATCACAGGAACTGTAGTTTCTTTTCTATAAATTTCAGAGCCGAAGGAGGAAACAGTGACACGTGGCAAGTCGTATAAGTTTTCTCTACTGAAGTAATCCATAATTAGGTCATCGTAGGAGATTGGGCACAACTTTGTCTTCAAGAATCCAAATCAGGTCAGACCTATGGAATTCGAAAGAGAATTTAGAGGGCTACCTCAGTGCCAAATTTCAGATATTTAAGATCTAAAATCACAAAGATAATTCAGTTTCAATATTGAGCTTCTCAGAAGAAAGAAAAAGGTGTGTATTTGGGTTTTAAAATTGCATAACGTTTGCAGTTTGAAGTGATTCCAAGAGTATATTTTAGAATTTTTATTAGTATTGGGTTCTATAATGCCTCCAAAAAATAATTTCATACCCATTAAGCACTCAAAAAGATATACTATGACCCATGAAGAGGAATAATTACAGTATGAGATATCAAAATTACGGTACCAAGTGCAACAAATTTTGATCTTACGAAGAGCAACCGAAGATGACTTATATGGTTTAAAAGTAGAAATGGAGGCTAATTTGGATGGTTTAAAGGATCAAATAATAGCTAATATGGATGATAAATTAGTGGAAGATCACATCGAGCATCGACAACAAGTTCTCCAACTCTCAAAGTATAACCTAACTTTGGTGCAGAATCTAATGAAACAACAGGAAGATCAACATCACATCGAATGAAGTTCTGAAGCATTCACAAATACAAGAACTCGAAAATTACCATCAATTTCAGAGTATCTTAGCAAGTGGAAGAACTTTCTTTGTAAAGAATATCTCCACATGGAGATGCTGAAAATTTTTATAATAAGCATCAAGAAATATCATTGCCGTTGAGGACAACACTTGCTCAAAGTGAGGGGCATGTTAAGTCCCTATATTAATAGTGTATGTCCCTTATTATGCTAGTATTCTTATTGTTATTGTTGTACCCCTATAACCCCCATATTGTTATTATTGTGCCCTTACATTATTATTGTTAGGTCGGCTAGGATTACATTGTGGCCCCACTAGGATTACACTGTGGCCCTATGGACTCCTATATATGGAGAGGAGGTTTTGTCATTTGTATCATCTAAGAATTGTTCATTCATGTAATGTATTGGAGGTTTCCCCCTCGAAGTGGCTTATTTCTAAGGCATTGATATCTCTTTTATTATATTTTTGGAGCTAGTTTCACAACATAAATGCTATAGGATCACCATCCCCACTTATCTTTAGCATTTTTATGCATTGGAGCAGCATCATTGAGCTCCCACTTATCTGCCTGTTGTTTGAGATGGTCTGGAATATTGTTAACTTTGCAAGCTATCCAATTTCCAGCATCGTACCATTCAGAGATGTCGTATAATGTTTTGATGCCTCTTCTCTTCATCAATTCGAAAATTTCCCCAAGGATGGCATTGACCCATTATTTTATCTGACCAAATTTGTACTGTTCTACCATTTCCTGGAATTCGATACAGGTGCTGACAAAAGAACTGTATTCCATTTTTGCAGAGGCTCCACAGTTGCGTGCTTTTTCTATTGTTGGTTTCCTGTAGGTTCCTTAACACAGCTGCTAGGACATATTTATGCCTGAGGGTGCGGCTTGCATGGTGTTCAGGATCACTATGCATCTACCACAATAACTTGAAGCCCAGTGAAATGTTAGCGTGTTCCAGATCTCTGATTTGGGGACCACCCTCACATAGAGAACGTTTGGCTATGTCCCATTTTACCAGGTGCATTTTGCGCTGATTTCCTTTTCCACCATGCCACAAAAAGTCATGCATGAGCTTGTTTATGTGCCCTGAGATCGATTTAGGGTCCAAAAGGAATGAAGCTTGGTAGATCGGGAGAGATGAGAGGACTGATTTAATCAAAGTTAACTTACCTCCATGTGTTAGCCACTGCCCTCCCCAGGCATTGATATTTCCTTTGATTTTATATAGCACTCCCTCCCACAGATTAGACCTATTAATACCCAGTGTAAGAGGCAATCCGAGGTAACTTATCTTATCCCATCTGGAGTATCCTTTGAATCCTAGGATTCAGGCTAATTTCTGTATCTCAATCTCCTCCACACTCCAAATGTAGACAACACTTTTCCTTTCGTTTATCAATGCACCTGAAACTCTGCAGTAAGCTTGGAGGGTGACTTTGAACACTGAGGCTATTCTACAGGAGGCTCCTCCCAACATGAGGGAATTATCAGAAAAAAGAGCATGATTTATTGGGTCTAGCTCCTTCATTATTCTCAATCCTAGAGCAACACCTTCTTCCTTATCCTTCTCCAATTTTTTGCTATGAGTATATGCCGAGAGAATATATAGGAAAGGAGAGAGCAGGCATCCTTGCCTCAACCCCCATATTGCTTGGAAGTAACTAGATGGCCTCCCATTTACCAAGGGAGCAATCCAAGGTTTGCTGGTGCATGCTTTAATCAAATTGAAAAATTCTTGCGAAAATCCGAAGGAGAGAAGAACTTTATAAAGGAAGGAAAAATTTACCCTATCGAAAGGGATGGCCATATCCAACTTGACCAGCATGCCTTTCTCTTTTCTTAGATTTTTGGAATGCATGGTTTCTTGTACTTGGATTATGTTATCCAGAATATGTCTTCCTTTCACAAAACCTCCTTGCGAGTTGGAAATGAGGCTACCAAGAAGCAGTTTTATTCTGTTGGCTATGATTTTTGCAATAATCTTATATGAGGCATTGCAAAGAGAGATGGGTCTGAACCTATCAAAGGAACCAAGGTTTGAGTCTTTGGGAATTAGCGCTAGAAAAATAGAATTGGTGCCGCCCCCCATTTTTTATTTTTGAAGGAATCCTTTGATCATCCTAACCAAATCTATTTTGATTATATTCCAGCATATCCTGTAAAAGTGAATTGTGACCCGTTCAGCCTGGGAGCTTTATCTAGTTCCATGGACCAGATGATTTTTTTGATGTCTTCCTCATTAATTTGCTTCAAGAGGGCTGTTTTGTCCTCCTTATTTACCGAGGAAGGGATATTGTTAAGAAATTTTGTCTTGTCCTCTACGCTGCCTTCATCTCCTTTGCTGTAAATATTTTGGAAGTGGGAGGTAGCAAAAAATTTAATTTGATATGTACCTTTGCAGAGAATCCCTTCTGAGGTTGTGATCTCTGAGATGTGGTTGCACGAAAGTTGGGCTCTACACTGTCGGTGAAAGTAGGATGTGTTCCTATCTCCGAATTCTAACCAAAGGCTACGAGACTTTAGCCTCCAGTATTCTTCTTCATTCCAAAAGGCTTGAAAGGAATTGCATTGAGCAACTTTCTCTCTATCCGATTCTGCTTTTGTTATATCTATGATGTCCATTTCTCTTTGAATATTTCCTAGCTGCTACATTGTTTCCTTTCTTTGGCAGTTAGGAGTGTTTGTTGGTAGTTTTCTCCATTCCTTGAGAGCATTTTTTGTATGTTTTAGTCTTTGTTCCCAAACATAGCTGGAGGAACCAATAATAGTGATGGACCAAGCCATTTGGACTATCTCAAAAAACCCACTTTTTCCACTCCATAAAGGACTAAATCTGAATGGGATAGGGCCCAAATTTTCTTCCTCTTCCAACGAGATAAGGATGGGTTTGTGGTCCGAGGTGAGTTTGGGAAGAATGATTGAAGAAATGAGCCTTCTTTCCATCAACATATTTCTTTGTACTAAGAACCTATCCAATCTAGCTGAGATGTGATCGTCCCCTGTCCTATTATTGGTCCAAGTATATAACCCTTTCTTTGGTTTAAAATCCATTAAATCCCACTGAAGAATTATGTCTTCTGCCACATGTATCATTTGGTCCTTACTACTTCGGCATCCTCTTTTTTCTTTTACATTCATCACTATATTGAGGTCTCCAACGATGATACTATTGTTTGGGGAATGCATTTCCAGGAATTCGTTTAAATATTTCCAACACTCTTTCTTTTATGCATACATTACCAGAACATATAAATTGAAAAGTGTGAGGGTTAACTTACTTGATATGTGTTTCAAATCGATGTAGCTCCATTTCTGGGTGTTGAAGGAGCTAACAAGCCTGAAATGGTCTTCCTTCCAGAGGGTGGCTATTCCTCCTGAGGATCCCCTTGCACTTACTGCTTTCACTGCGTTCTTCTACCATTTATTTTTGCTAATCTCTAGAAGGGCTTCCCCTTCAATTTTTTTCTCTTGGAGCAAGAGGATATCTATTGATTCCATTTTCGAAAGGTCCTTGACCACTTCGATTTTTGACGGGTTTCCCAATCCTCTACAGTTCCAAGAGATGATTTGCATTACTTACTATTGGGGGTGGTAGGAGCTCCTCCCTTTGGAGGCCTTATTCTGGTGCTCCTTCCGATTGACATTTCTATTGTAGGTTGGTTTCCTTGGATCTTTTGTCTTTCTGCTTCTCCCTCCCCTGCTTCTCTGCAGGACTTCCTTCCTGCTCTTTTAGCAAGTCTTTTGAGGATCTCATCCTCCAAGGAGCTTGGCGAATCAATAATTTTCTTTATGGCTATATATTCATATGAGGGGGAAGAGGAGACTTCAGGGATTTCTGCTATCTGCCGTTGTTCCTCAATATCTTTTCCCTTGGATGGAATCTTCGATTGCTCATTGTTATCTTTATTTTCTTCTATTGCTGCTACTTCTTTAGTGGTCTCTGTGGTTTGATTTCCTGATGTTAGCGTAGGATTGCTAATCCCATCTCCTTGATCTTGTCCTGCAGGCATGGATGTGCTCTCTTTTGCTAGAACTTTACCTCGGGGTTTTATTATCCATGTTTTCTACACTTTATTCCATTGATCTGCTTTCGCATTTTCACTTTCTTCCGCAATATTTTTTTTGCAGTGTCTTGCGAAGTGGCCATATCCATGGCAATGTCGACATTTGAATGGTAACTGTTCATAATCTAATTCTTGGATGTGCGTCCAGTCTGCTACAGTTAGTTTTATTGCTTCCTCTAACCCTACTTCCAGATCCACCTCCACATAGATCTGCGCACAAGAGTACTGATATTTTCTCACTTCTTGATCTTTATACTTTCCAAGCAATTTGCTGATGGTTTGCAAATAATTCTGATTCCAACAATGTAGTGGAAGATGTGGGAGGCGAACCCAGACCGAGACCGCAGAAGGCACATAATGAGCTGGGTCAAAGTCAGGAGACCATTTGTTCAGGTATAACCCTTGTGGCCCCATGAAGTATGAGTCGTTTCTGAATATGAGGTTTTTATCTTCTTCATTTTCAAAAATGAATACAAAGAACCCTTTCCCTACGAAATGGCTCTTGATCCCTTCAGAGGTAAGCGCCGACCAATTCCTCTGAACCCACGCCTCCACAGATTTGGGGGAGGGCCAGAGGCTTGTGAACTAGCAAATGAGGCCTCTATTTTCCAAATTTAGGGCTGATCTGCATGTTTCATCCACCAGTAGCTTGACTGAGGGGATGCAATTGATTTTTTTGACAAACTTCTACTGAGTCTCGGAGAGGGGTCTTTTGGAAGATCTGGAAACTAGTTTCTTGAAGGCGACAAGGTATGGCTGGGGGGAGGAGGGTTGGCACCCCCACCAGCATCCATGGATGTTTCAATTCAATGAAATCACTCAGGAGATGGGAGAGGTGACGCTGTCTAGGTCGCAGCGGTAGCAAAATTTTTTGGCTAGCCAGTTTGACCAAGGTTTATAATCTTAATTTCCTATAATAATAATAATATAAACCATTATAATAATATTTATAATAATTAATATTATTAATAATTAATATTAATATTTTATTGTATTAATATTATAACTTTTATATTAATTAATATATAATTATAATAATAATATAAACGATTATAATAATATTTATAATAATTAATGTTATTAATAATTAATATTAATATTTTATTGTATTAATATCATAACTTTTATATTAATTAATATATAATTATAATATAGGTATGACATTTTAATGTTCAATTTTTTATTGGATTTTAGTAGAGGGTTTTAATATTGGATTTTAATAAATAAGGATAAGTATTTAATTAAGTAAGTTTAAATTAGTATTGAAATTTTATATTAAACTCACTAAATTTATTATTATAAATTGTAATGTTAAATAAATGGTAATTTAATTTAACATTAATGTTTTGAATTTCATAATAATGGTCACTTTTCAACGTTGTTTGTCACAATGTGATATTTGATACATTTATATACCATTCCAATAGCACAATATTAAACCGTAATATTAAACCAAATATTATAAAACCAATATTACAAACTGTAATATTAAACCCAATATTATAAAACCTATTATTAAACACAATATTATAAACATTAATATTAAACAATAATTTTGTAATGTCACAATGTGGTATTGAACAAATTGCAATGTAATGTAAAATTGTGACAATAATTGTTATATTGATTGTCACTTTGCGACAATGTTTGTCATAATGCAACATTCGATAGATTTTTATACCATTCGAACATCACAATATTAAACCCTCATTTGAAACCAAATATTATAAACCCTAACATTATAAAACCTAGTATTATAAACCAAATATTATAAAACAAATATTAAACCCAATATTATAAACCCTAATATTAAACTCAATATTAAACCCAATATTAAAAACCATAATATTAAACCTATTATTCTAAACCCTAATATTAAAAACCCAATATTAAATCCTAATTTTGTAACGCGATGTTGAATATATTGCAATGTATTGTAACATTGTGATGATGTTTGTCAGATTGTTTATCACATCGAGACAATGTTTGTCACAATGTGACATTTGATAGACTTTTGTACCATTCCAACGTCACAATATTAAATCAAATATTATAAGCAATAGCATTATCAAGCCTAATATTAATATTACAAACCCTAATATTAATATATTAAATACTAAGTTTAATATATTACACTCTAGGATTATAAACCTTAATATTAATATTATAAACCTTATAATTAATAATATAAACCCAATATTAAACCCTAATATTATAAAACCTAATATTAAACCCAAATTTTGTAATGTCACAATGTGACATTGAATAAATTACAACGTGATGTAACATTGTGACAATGATTGTGAGATTAATTGTTGCATTGAGACACTATTTATCACAATGTCATGTTCGATGGATTTTTATACCATTTCAATGTCACAATATTAAAACCTAATATTGAACAAAATATTATAAACCATGAAATTATAAAACCCAAAATTATAAACTATGAGATTAATATTATAGACCCTGAGATTAATATATTAAACCATAAGTTTAATATATTAAATCCTAGGATTATAAACTCAATATTAAATGCTAATATTATAAACCCAATATTATAAGCCCTAATATTAAACCACGAATTTGTAATGTTACAATGCAAATTAGAATAAATTGCAATGTAATGTAACATTGTGATAATGATTGTGAGATTTGTTGTTGCATTGAGACAATGTTTGTCACATTGCAACTTTGGATAGATTTTTGTATCATTCCAATGTCACAATATTAAATCCCAACATTAAACCAAACATTATAAACTCTCAGATTACAAAACCAATATTATAAACCCTAAGATCAATATATTAAACCCTAAATTTAATGTGTTAAATCCTAAGATTAATATTGTAAACCCTAAGATTAATATTATAAACTTTAAGTTTAATATATTAAACCCTATGATTATTGTAGTGCTCCACTCCCATTGACTGACCCTTGTATGACATTAGCCTTGATATATTATTCTCTAAGGACCTCAGGTTAAGGATATAGATATTTGACTCTTACTATGAGTGGATGTGACAGTAATTTTTTTCCCAATTTGATGTTATGATTGTGATGGACTTATTTTATGATTATTCTTAATCATGTGATCGATTCATTATGTGTCTATTTACATTAGTTCCCATTCATAGTTACGAAGAGGTTGATGATTATGTCATGATGATGATTTAGCATACACACTTATATTGGTAACAATTAGTATGAATCAAATATTTCTAATGATTATTGAGTGTAGGAGGAGACTACCTAGAGGTACTTGCTCGTGATGTGCTAGAAACCTTTGGTTTGATTTGAAGTAGATACAATTATCTCAAAAAAAAATTAAAGTTCAATTAAAAAACAAATTGTGAATTCTAATGACACATTAGTGGTTCTAGGCACAAGTTTCTTGTTTAGATTAATGACTCACACATGGGTGATGGGATTTTACATATAGATGGAACTTTATGGGAGGGGTGGGATAGCATCCATGATTTCACATGCTAGCACTTCCATCGTGACATAGGTGGGAAGGTATTGGGATACCTTCGCCTTAAAAACCAAAATGCCATGGGGTTAGAACCTAGATTGGGTCGCTTACAAAGATTTACTCGAGGGAGCGCACCAAGGAAAATCCCTTGATCCCCAAAAATGTTAGTCTCACTATAGAGGGTAACATAGGAGAGGATAATATTCTCTGTCGTCACACCTAGTTTTTCCCCTTGTAATCACTTAATTCTTGAAGGGCAAGTAGCGTAGCACCATTATAACTTCAAGGGATGTTTTTGAAGGGAAAATTTGACTTGGAACCCTTAGCATCAAGAATAAATTACTAAAATATAATTAATATATGGTAGTCATACTAATCCACATAATGAAGTAAGTGATATATTTAGAACCAAGTTAACTAAATCAAGAGTAAATGGGGATTATGAAGAATAAAAATATTGGATCTATTTGGAAGTTTATGCTTCCCCTGTTTAGAAAATATTTGGTAGATAATGTGCATATAAAATAACTCCAAAGTATGTAAGGTTTTAATAAGCATAGGGGATAAAGTGACATAGGGTTAATTAGAAACATTAATCATATAATAATTTAACCAATTAAGTAAATAGGATGGTGAATGAAAATAAATAATAATAAGTTAAATTAGAGAAATTTAGTTTCATGAGAGAACCTTTATGTGGTAAGAGCTAACACAAGGATCTCCATATAAGAGTCATGTTTAGTTAAGCTAGGGTGTATTTAGGGGACCAAATCTAATACCTACTAGTTGACTAGAATAATGAACACCAAATAAGGAGTATAAAGGGGGGATCAAGAGATAACTAGGGTAAGAAATAGGGAGTCATGTTGGAGTGAGGAAAAAATATTATTTTTGAATAAAATTTGAAGTAAATAATTCAGGATAGCCTTAGTGAGAGGTTGACACATGGGTGGGTGAATAATAAAAAATTTATATTAATAAAAATAGTTATTTTTGCATGAAGTGACAAGTGTCACCTATGAAGCCTCTTATAAAAGGAGCAAGCTTTGGGAGAAGCATCAAATTTTTTCCCTATTATTATATGGAATACATAATGATATTGTGAGTGGATACGAAACCTATAGTGAGTTTGGTGATGTCGAGGTAAATAGAGAGCAAAATCTTGAGGTATAAGTACTGTCCTTGATCAAATAGAATTTTTCCTCTACTTACAACCCCATTGTAACTTGGGGGTTCATGGGGAAGAAGGGTACCCGAGGAGTAGGATGGGAGGTCAACGAGTGAGTCATCAATTTTTGGTCAATATTATTACATGATTATTATTTTATATATTATTTCTAGGTTGTAAAAGTAAATTATATGAGGATTGAATTGAAAATAATGGATTGTTGATGTATATTCCTTAACATCTATATGCTTCCAATGTTGATGGGTTTTTAATTACCATGTGGTCTTTGTAATGAGTGAATGATTAGTTTAAAATGGAAAACTTTTTTTCTTATGATTGCAATTTGAGACTTATTGTACTACTCACGGGTTAAATAAATACTAGCATGGTTTCTTGTATCTAGTAATGTGTGAATATTATCTTCAGTTTGATTGAAATAAAACAAAATGGCATCATAGAGATGGTCTCTACACTCAGTATCAAAGCATGGTTCACCCACTGAACCTAGGCATACCACTTGATTATCTACATAAATTGAAATAAACCTTTAACCTCTATTATTTCCTTGCAACCCAAGTAACATGAATTGAACATCATTGAATGTTGTTCTAATAGTTATGTTGTTAAATTGTTTATGGAACAATCCTTTTGATGTTGCAATTTCTGAATCCAAGGGAGTCATAATTTTTTTCTCATATAGTCCACGTAGGCTTCATCTTAATTTTTAGGCATAAAGTGGGCAGAAGCGATGGTGTCCTCCATTGATCCTGCATATGTAAACAATCTGGATTAAAATTTTAATCTATTAGGAAAAAATAATACTTGTATGACTTAAATTTACTAAGTTGTAATATTTTTTAACATAATTAGTGTGGAATGTGAATAAAATCCCTCTTCAACACCAAATTCCTAAACACAAGATTTTGACATCATTTCTCCTTGCAAATATTAGATTTTTTTCTAGACGTTAAAAGTAGATATAATATTACTCTCAAGTTTCCACATGATATTTTGATAGGTTTTCGTTTGAGTTAACATTGCAGCATATGCTCTTTTTTCTTCATCAAATTAGCCTTAACATGAGACCTTATTTATTTCCAATTTTGAAAAAAAAAAATACTTCAACACTTAAGCAGTAGTGTGCAACTATCCAACCAAACTAAAAAAAAAATCAATGTTATTATGTTAAAATATATTGAAGTCGCCGAGAAATTAACACAATATTACAATCCTAACTTTAAATATTTCAAAATTTCATACATATTCAGATAATTTTACCTACGAAGCAATCCAGCCCATCTATATCCTAGCACCTAAGTTGTTATTATGATGATATAAGATTCTAAAAAGGACATACTCCTTCTAAACAAGGCCTTACTAATGTTGACAATACTCACTACGTAGGAAGATCCATTATTGAGTGATAACTTGCACTGGAAAGGATTATGGTGAAGATACACTCTTTCATATTAGAGGGCCCTAGGTTTAGAGATAACTCCTTCCCTAACATAGGAACTCCAAATATCTATCTTGATAGAGATAAGGCCATGAAAGGTACAAGGGAAAGGGTTTCCACTTGCACTGAAATATGTGAAGCTAACAAATTGATGGTTATAAAATCACCTGCATATTTCTAGCCCAAATCCCATATAGTACCATAACCCAAACTTAATCTAGCTCCTTAAGATGTATTTTACCTATTGCAAAATAAGACCCATGCTAAGTTAGTGCATAATCTATTATATTTAGTCCTAAGGATGTAGTATTAAGCGGATGACTCATAACAAAAATAATAATAATCAAAATCAAATAAGAAGTTTCAGTCATTGTGGGGAGGACAAATCCATTCTTACAGTGAGATTAGAGAAATTTTGAGGTAAAAAATGGGCTTCAAAACAAAAAATTACAACAAAAGTAAACTTTATAAGAACCAATAGGATTCAATATGATGATGTCAACCATGGGGGATGATTCACCATTTTTGAAGTGAAAGGTAAAAAGGAAAAAAAAAAACTACATTTTCAACTCATATTTTAAACTTATCTCCTTATGATTTTACTCAAATTTTAGGTGGGATCACTCATTTGATTCAAAATTTAATTTTTCATCCAAGGAGTACCCATGTTGCATACTTTCAATGGACTCTACTACACGAAAAAATATGAAATACATGAAAAAATGTGATTGCAATCACATTTTTTCATGTATTTCACATTTTTGTGTAGTAGTGTCCATTGAAAGTATTCACCATGGGAACTCCTTGGATGCAAAATTAAATGTCGCATCTAATGAGTGCCGTCACTTGAAATTTAAGTAAAATAATAGGGAGATAAATTGAAAATAGAAGTTGTAAAAGTAGTTTTTTCTTTTTTCCCTCCAAAACTTGATGAGGTATTCTAATCTTATTTTATTATTTCCACTATTGTTTTATAATATTCCTTAGGAAGCTCATTTTAGACCTCAAAATTTCGCTAATGAGCACATTTTAAGCATCATCGAATTGAGACATTGACGTAGCAATCGGTCAATTCGTAGATTATATATAGGCATACTCAACCAATGTATGTAATTACCATTTTTTTGTTGGTATAGACTTGCATCCATGATTATCGTTTAGAAAAAAATTACACAAGGGTTAGCCCAAATTTTTAAATATGTATTATTAAAGCACCTTTACTATTGAAAAATAAATTGACAAAAAAAACAAAATAAAAAATAAAAAAGACAGAAAGAATTTTATAGTATGGGAATTGTCAAGTTTATTGCAAGATATGGTATTGTTGCATTTCATTGTATTATGTTATAGTTCAACTAGATTCATGATATACATGCCATATACCTTTCCAAGGGTCTCAAATTTTCACGGAAGGATATAAAACGGACGTCAATTACCATTGAAGCTAACATTGCGACTATTCACCCGAGAGTTAACCAAGTTCACTGCGTAAACCCAAGAATTTTCCCTATGACAACTCTATTTGATCACATTGTATATAATTAGATGAATCTTTCTATGATTAATGTTTTTAGGCCAATAATTAATGAATATAGTATCAACATGTCAAATTATTCTCAATAAGAAACCTTCTGTGTAACTTGGTAGTCAACTTTTATTTTTTGAAAAATGTTTTAGGGTTGCACAACTGTATGCTAATCCTAAACCATCACAGGAAAAAATAAATCTCAAATATTGATGGAGTAACAGATCATTTACCTTTAAAGTTCAAGTGATGAATCAAGTTTTGATTATAGGCAGAGTTGAATTGGATTCTTGAGGATTCGAATCACCAGAGAATTCTCTAGTGGCTCGGACGGAATTAATTGAAGGAGTGATTGTGAACAATCATAATGTCCTCATCAATGAGACTTTAACACAACTAAAAACCCAACTCTAATATGGGATCCTCTCTCTCTCCAACATAATAAATAAGGTTCAATATTATGTTCATATGGATGTCAACCAATTTGTTAAATCATATCATGAACCGTTAGTTTTCAAAACCTATAATACACCTATTGACATAACTTGAGGAATGAGTTATAATTGGAGTTAACTAGGCCTCTATGCCATTGTGTTAATGGTATACCATGTCAGTGTGATACCAAATGGACTCAAGATTTGTATTCAATGAACATTGAAAGCCCTTTTAGCAGCTCATCTAGTGGTTGCTCCACGTGGTGAGTGAAATAGTTAATTTGGTCATGACAACTTAACTTATTTGTGTGTTAACTCTTTCAATAGTGTTGTTCACTTACCATTGTAAATTTTAATACCATAGATTCCCTCCACTCATTATGGAGTTAGGGTAAGTAATTAACATGATGCCACCTCCAAAGTGATGTTTAATCAAGAGCATCCATTTGCTTGCATTATCTCAGGTTTCTAGGTGTAACAAAAATGCAATTCACCATGTAATTTGATATTTAATTCACTATGTGATTTGATATTTACAAGTATATAAGTATGCTAATAATTTTTTTTTTTGTATAGAAGTTACTAATTGTATATTTTAAGAATTATAAAAAAAATTATTAAAGTGGAACTTTAACTAATAACTTATATATATATACTATGCATGTCAGGTTTTCCTCATGATGAGTCTTGATATAGACTCGAAACGTAAACTAAAAATGACTACTGTGGATATTCTGATTCTTACTTCTGAAAAACTACACCACAGAAATCTCCAATCTAGTAGACTATGCATGTGTTTAACCAATAATAATTATAAAAATTTCTCATGGTCATGATAATTATATGTGTAAATAAACAATATATTAGCATCACATATGTATCAATATGTTAGTATCACATTCATACCCTATGTTTTACCAAGGTTGAATAAATAAATTTGTTATATGTGTTATCACCCTAGTAATTCTCAAGTTGTGGGATGAGGATTTATAGTTGAAGAAAACCAGGGGTAACCGAGAACCTACTTTTGAAATTTAGGATCTAGCCTTCCCAAATTTCGGAGAGGGATCTCTCCTCAAGGTTTAGCTTGATTTTGTTATAAGATTTTAAGCTAGTTATAAATGGACAATTGGTTTGGTGTGAATGTTTGGTGGGAATAAAAGGTACTTCAAGGTAAAGCACAAAGGGATCTACCAGACCATTGGGCTATGGAGTCAACTTCTTGGCATGCAGAGCTGGGAAATAAGGTCAAAAGAGAAAATGAACTAAGGGCATGGTAGATGACCTTCAAAGGGTTTGGAAATAGGATTTTTTGATGAAATGGTAAGATCTGAACAAAAGGGCAATGAAGGATCCTTATGTTACAGAAAATAAGATGAAATAAAGGGATCAAAAGGGACTAGGAGCAGTTACGGATTATTAGTTCGGATATCAGCAGAAAACATATCAATGAATAACTAGTAAAAAATAGGGAGCTTTTGACACTAATCCTGTATAAACTTTCCTAGTCAATCATTTAAGACAGAAAACATGTAAATGTATGTATGGAACTTTAGAAAGATAAACAGTGAAAACAAGAAAATACTTAACTTATCTGATCAGCACAAGAATCCTGAGTTATGATGTTTGTTTGACTTAGTTCCAGTCTGCTGCTTTACAAATCGACTCACACAAACTCCCAATTTATTCAGCAAAAATGTCTATAGTAGTCTTCGCAAATTTTATTCCACACAAAATACTTCAAAGGGTGAAGTATTTATACAAAATTATTACAAAATATCTGACAGACATGTAGGAATATCTCTAGGAGAAAACAAAGATTATTACATAAAAAAAGGGACAACTTGCAAAACAAACTGTTATCAAGAAAAAATAGGACTAATTGATCTTATCAAAATTGATTTGTTGCTTTGTTGTAGATGCTTGCTGGCACTTGGAAAAATATCTTTTTAGAAGATAGCTTGGAAGACCATTTTTCTAATTTCACTCTTCAACCTGTGGTTTACTTCTGATACTCTTTTACGCTGTCCATTTATTACTCTACTGCTGTAAAATGAAGATTTACAACAGTAAAAATTGAGTTGATTGTTTTATTCTTGGATACTCTTTGACTCTGCTTATTCACATGATACACTTTCACTGCGATATTTACCCTTTGATAATCGTAAAGATGAAAGACCTGACTGCACTTGTTCTGCTCTATTTTCACGTTGTTATATCAAATTAGTGAATTCCTGCCATTACTAATCACTTGGTATCTTTATGATTTTCAGTTTTCTGTAGCTTTCATCAGCCTCAGTGTACTTTGCAAAGTTTGGCTTGACAATGAAGATGTGATTAATTTCATTTTGTAGGAAAAATAAGTTCTCAAAGTACTCTAAGATAACTTTGCCAGTTGGGGAACCTTGTGGCAGAGGCTTATTTACCTGTTCTTTGGCATATGCTCTGATTTTCTTGTCATAATCTGTCTGAATCATTAGTTTTTCATTAAAGCCATGAATGTCTAGAAGGCCTGCTTGTGTAAATATAGTGTATTTGGCCAAAAACTTTTTTATTGACAAGTTCATGCCTTTACATCTTTCCTCCAAACTGTTCATTATATTCCTTTTACTCAGGACCTTCTTGATTTGTAGTATGGTTTCAGTCCTATCCTGAATTTTCAGTTCTTCAAGCTCTTCTCTATTTTTGTTGTTTAGAAATGTAATAAGCCTTAAAGCTTGAGATGGTTTATTGGCAAGCTCTTCTTTTGTTTTCTGAATTTCTACTTGTGCTACCTTAAGTAGATCCCTCTGTTCATAAATTATTTGAATTGAAGGCCACTGTAGATGTATGCCTTGAATTATTTTATTCCAAAGATAGTTCTTGATGTATGACACCTGTTCACTTAGATTGACCTGTTGTTGCAAAATCTTTACCTGCTCTTGAAGTCTGTTTGCTCTTTTTTCATGTCCCTTAGATGTAATTAATGCATTTCTGTTTGATGATTCAAGAGTTTGAATGGTGTTTTTCAAATTGATTATCTCATTATTCTTTAGGGACATCTCCTCCATGGCCTTTACTATGTCAGTTGCTTCACCTATTTGATATACCTGTGTGGTGGATGATCATGTGGCAGAAGTTTCTAAGGATTGCACTGACTTTAAGTGATCAGTATTTATTTAAATTTTGTACATTTCTAAGATTTTAGACCTGAAATTGTCAATTCAATGTTTTATTATTGCAGCAGCAGAGCGAAGATGCTGAAATCAAGGGATTATAATTCAGTGTTTAGTGAGAATGCAATAGTAATTCAAACAAAATCTTGACCTTTATAATTTTCAAGATGACATTTTGCTTTGGAAAAACTAAAATTTGTTTATACAAATTGTAAAAAAAAATGAAAAACCTTGTAAAAAGAACAATACATGTTCTTGATGGCATTCAATGATACTAATCACAGAATAATTTTCCGACCAATTATCAAAAATTATTATTCTCCTTGAGACAATATCCCATCCAGCTAAATTTCTTGCAATGTTTCCTCCCATAGTTCACCACAAAACTTGCAAGAGAGAGCAAGAAACCTGTGAATAATTAAATACAAAGTTGACTATAAATAAATATAACATTGTTGTGATGTGGTGGGATGGTGTTTTTCCCTCCTCTCCGCCATGGTTTTAATTTCATGTTATGATAGTTTAGTCTGTAAGCCTATTGTCTACCTTGATAGTGCCAGATTGGAACAGTGAACCGAAT
The DNA here is from genome assembly GCA_034641835.2 of Pinus albicaulis. NCBI lineage: Eukaryota > Viridiplantae > Streptophyta > Pinopsida > Pinales > Pinaceae > Pinus > Pinus albicaulis. The sequence goes on from CM076580.1 coordinate 229,174,788, forward strand.
AAAAAAACGTTGTTGAACAGTGGAGTCTTCCTCCATTCAATGCAATCTGGTCTCTGCCAATGTGGAGGGGACAACTATGCCAACTATAAGAATAACAATAGGAGTAGATTGCACATCTGCTTTCTTCAAGGTTTCATTTTCTTTCATAAGGGTCTCTATTTGATTCTCCATGTATTTAACTTGAGCAGTCATTTTCAGTACTAACTGCATCATCTCATCCTTTTATGTTTTCTCTTGTAGGATTTCCTTGGCTTGTGGATGTTCATTTTGTGGAAGTTTCAATTGCTTTCTTAAGGCAGCAATGTCTTCATTCTTTTGCTTTATGAGTGCTTGAGCAACCTAAATGTTTGAAGGATCTACTCCAGTCTGTATAACTCAGTCTTCCAAGGACTTGATCCTTAGGTCCTTAGCATGTAAAGAAGCTTTGTCTAGACTCATCTAACTCTGCAAGTTAGACACAGTTTTTTGCAGCATAGTTGTACTCATAGTTTTGGTTACTAATTTATAATAAATAATTTCTCTGGTGCTTCTATGAAATTATATTTGATCCAATTCATGTATTGTATCTGTATCCACTTCTACATCTGTTTTAGTGTAATATGAAACTGATTTTGGATCTACAACTGTTGGTTTAAGGAATGACATGATCATCTTATTTGTGGAGTAGTCAAAAGCTGTCAACAACCTGTCTTTATTCCCTGGATTTTCTTTGAGAAATTGGAAATAAACTTCATTTTTAATCTCCTCATTTTTCTCTTTGATCTGTTTGTATTTTTTCTGAATGTCAGAGTCTGTTCCCTCTGTTGCTTTGGAAGAGGAGGGAGCTTCTGAATTTACCTGCTTTTCCACCATTTCTCTGTCTTGTTCCTGTGTTGAAATCTGATCTTTCTGAATCTTTGCTAGAGTCTCATTTACAATTATAGAGGCTTCATCATTATCTATCTGCTGATCATATATATCATTAATTTCAACAACCTTTTCTTTCTCAGCAGCAGTCATTTTTTCCCTTTTGTTGTAAATAATCTTGAATTTATTTTCGGCAATGGTCTCTACTGAATAGCCTTCTTCATTCCTGGTCCTTTTTTTTGAAGTTTATATCTGCTTAGTGACTGTTATTTTCTATGAATTATCTTTCTGTCTCTCCTTCTCTGTATTGGTAGAAGGATCAATCAATGTATTTTCTATCCATTCCATTTGATTTGCAAATTTCTCAATTTCTGGTTTAGACTCATGCATGAATGGTGTTAATTTACACTTGATCTTTATGTCACTTAGAATGCCTTGTGTATCATAGTTCCAGTAAAAGCTCTCTTGGAACTTTAACTCTGACAATTTCATGACTATTTCTTTTAAGGCATCCTTGTTGTTTACTATGAAGGGACCTATCTGATTCTTCAGCTTAAACTGTTTATTTTTCTTGACAGCCATAAAGTTTATAGCATCTGCATTTAGGACTTGCCTCAAGTATTCCAAAGCAAAAACCCTGATGGTTAGAAATTTGGGAAGCTTATAAGGGGTCAGGTTTGCTCCAAATATCCTCAGTTCTGTATGATTTTCATATAGGTACCAGTCACCTACTTTACAGTGTTCATATAACTGTAGAATTCTTTTTATTTCCTCACTGATTCTTGGTTGTTCTGATTTTCACAATAAACTCATGGCTGGTCTGACAAACAAATAAGTGAAGTCCTTATAATTGAATTCACTTTCATATTTTATGAGCAATGATGTCCAAAGTACTACTGAGAGAGGATTGCCTTCACCATCCATTTTCTGTAATGCAACTGGAAACTTTTATGCTTGGAAAAATAGGAAGAGGCGAAATACATATGATGAATATCTAAACACCCCTTCTTCAGGCTACTTGGTCAACTGATAGTGCATATTGTCAGCAATGAATCTAGCAAAATTAAATATCAGTGCAGGAGGTTGTCGTGGGGATAAAGTAGAAAGGAAACCTAGAATTGATGCATCAGTGAACTCATCATTATAATATCCTAGAATGAAGGAAAGCATAGAGATGATTTTCCTAGAAGCTTCAGAAAAATCAGAGGTAGAATAAGGTGGATTGACTTTTGGAACCTCTACATGAGTAGGCCAGAAATTTTGGAAAATCATAAAGATTTTAGGAAAATCCAAATCTAAATACAGTTGAGTCAAGTCTTCAATGGATAAAGAGACTACTGTTGGATCATGTTTCAGCTGGAGTATCTCATTAATGGATTCTACTGTTATAGAAAAAAGAACTTCCCTATTCTTGTCTACAATACATCTCTGGTCAGAGACATAATGTAATTGGCATAGTCTAATCAGGTATTGAGCTGGATGAGTGATTGGGACCACATACTTAGGCAAATTTGACTCCCATATAGGTATGCCATTTTCAAATTTCTTCACAAATTTCTCATAACACTAGTTATGGACTTCAAGCATATTTAATTCTAACGCTGCATCATTAATCTTATAATCTAGATCAATTAGGGAACTGCTTTCTTCAGGAGTAATAGGTGGTTGTAGAGGTCTAACTACTTCAGTTGAATTTGTTGTTAAGGCTGGGGTAGGCTTATTTATCTTTTAAGGTTGAGGAAATGGAAGCTTGCTTGAGGCAGATTTCTGGGCTTTTGGACCTCCAGTTTTAGGGGTTATCTATTTTCTTGTCATTTTGGTGAAAACTAAGCAAGATTAAACTGTTTTCTTAGTTAATTTTGAAAACAGAGGCTAATTGAGTAGATCTAGGAGAATTTTGGAAATCTGGGCAAGGGTTTTGGGATAGAAAACACAGGTTTTCTAGATGCAGAGGACTAAAAAAGGAATTCAATGGCTCTCAGTGTGTTTTAAAACTTTTGAATCATGGAAATTGTCTTTTTATGGATGGAAAATGCTTAAAAACTAAGGTTTGATGGAAATGGAAAATTCTGAGAAAAATTTGATAGGGTTTGCCCTGTTTTTTCAAGGTTTGGGCATACTAGCATTGGAAAATTTCTGTTTCTACAGTCAAATTTGTTTAATTTTTCTTTTAAATTTGTAAACTTGAAGGTTTAGAACACTGAGAAATACCTTATGCAGGTGTTTTGGTGGTCGAGAAGGGTTTCAGGGTGTATCAATATTCAAATTGGTTACTATGGCTCAGTGGGAAGCATCAATATTCTTCTAAATACAATATCTGTGGTGAAATTCTGCTTCAGGGGGACAAATTGGCTAGCAAAGGTTAAAAATGGAATTTGGGCGTATTATCTCAAAAGGTGAGGGGGAAAATGATACGCAAAAAAGTGAAAAAATAAGGTTAAAACTTTCGTTTTTATTAGTATGCATGTCATTTATTGTAGGTCACAGTCAATGGCGGGAGAGAATTTGCTTTGAAGGCAAAAACCATTGATGGTTATCGCGTTGCTTCTAAGCAGTAAGATGTTTTCAACTTTTGGAACGTGATCCAATTGAAATTGGACACGTAGCAATGGGTCGTTTAATAAAACAAATTTTATCGCGTGTTTTTTGACAAAGTTCATCTGATCACTTGCGGCACGCGATATGGAACGTGCACCGTCAGATTAAGACAAATGATGCGAACGGTCAGGATGTCTTGGGGAGCTGCGGGGAAAATTAAGGTGGGACCAGTATTTTAAGTGGGGCCATTGATTTGATAAATATGATCAATGGTCACGGCTTAACATGACGGAGAATGGTGGGGGATGAGGCTCTTTCATCGCACTTAGTGTGGACCATTGGATTAGAAATATAAAGATTATCGAGGGTGATGGATGAATGCGAGGGCGCTGGGTTCATTGATTTGGATAATGAGCTTTATATATATATAAAAAAGGAGTTTATATGTAGGTTTAAAATGTATGGGGGCAGTTTAATACAAGTTTTAACCAAGGTTTAAAATGTAGTATAAAATATAAAATTTCATTCATCGGGAAAGAGGGGTAAGGTTTTATTTCTTTAACCTTGGGTAAAGCTTGTGTGGAGAAAAGGTGAAGGTTTTTATTTTTCATTTGATACATCACATTTCGAAAGCTTTTTCTTTGTATTTATATAGTTAATTTAAACCAAAAAAGGCTAAATAACTATAGGGAGATCGGGATATTTCATTAGTGATAGTTTTTATGTCAAAGGGATAGTTTCGGGATTTAATTTAAACATGTGAATAATAACTTTGACATAAAAAGCTTATAATTTAAGGGGTGTTTTTTTGGGATAATTAATAAAAAGGAGTTATAATAATAGGACTAGGACTTTCTATAGGGAGTTAATAAAATAAGTTAGGTGTTAATATGAAAAGGGACAATGAATACTCAAAATTTCATAAATAAAACTAAGGAAAGTGAAAATTAAAGTTTCATTTTCATAACTCACTCACTTTTGCTTAGTATATCATGTCTTTTTGAGGGTTTTATGCTTTGTAAAGTGGAGGGAGTTAATCAAATGGGTCTTAAGCATCATTAAGTAAAAAATGGGGTATTTACTTATGATTTTGCGTGAATGGAAAATGAGGTGATTTTGGGATTAATATAGAAACTTAATACTTTCAACTAGTCAGTCATTGAGCCTTGGGTCCGGTCCCAATGGAAGTCAGGGAAATGCCCTGAGCCTCTTTGACTGAGAGTCTAGAATGTCAAATAGCTATGGGGAGGGGAAATTAGTTATTGTAGCCTGGTGAAAGATATTTACAATGGATTTCCTGCCTTCTTCTACCTACCCAATCATATCTTCTAACCTTTTTTTCTTCTATTTTGACTAGGTGCATTTGAGCTAGCAACCTTACAAAATTTTATTCTTTTGAAGTAGTAAAACTATCTAATTCTAAACTTATTTCATCCAAGAATCTAGATTAAATTGTTGGATTCTTTTATTCCCTACCTAAATACTGAATTTTCATGATTAAACTGTATGAAAATTCTTCATTCTCTATCTAAAACAAGTAAAATTGAAACATGATAAGTAAGATTAAATTGTTCAACTCATCATGGATTATGGCATTTATTGACACTCTGCCATAATCATCTACAAAAAGAAAAAGTAGTGGCATTTAGACTTGCACACTTTCATGTTTTATTCATCTTTTTTATTTTGGGGTATTCTAAGTCCTTTGATGTTTCTTTTAGGACTTTTTACCCTCTTTTTGATTTTTTGATTTTTTATTTTTTACAAAATATGGGAATACAACTTGCAGAAAGCAAAGTATGTACATATTTACAAGACTATCATCAGTCAAGTCAAAATTATGAATCCTATATTTATAGGTTTCTAACAATATGTTCACAAAAATTAAAAGAACTCGCATATTAACAAGGACTGAATGCAGTCAGGAGTCCCTGCTAGTAGAAAATTTTGTTTTTCTATTTAAAAAGAAAACAAATGTTAACTTATTTCCATATTATGCCCATAACAGTGATACCTTTCCACAAACATGGTTTGAAGTCTTCAAAACCTTCACCGCTCAAGAGACGCTTCCCAAGGAGTCGCCTCTGAATCTGTTGGGTCCATAATCCTTCCGGACTGAGTAACCCCTAATATAGGGAGTTGTCTATCGACACAATAGAATAGCCCAGACGACAGTTTTTTACCAGAATCCGGTAAAAAAAAATCAAAAAATCAGGTATTTGGAGTGTTTGAATTGCATTTTTTTATAGTGGAAATGGATTTAGCACTATAAAAAACCCTTAGGGCACCCAAAATACTATTTAACAAATATAAACAAGATTTTGATAAATCTTTGCCGGAATTTTTCAGGAACTTACTAGAATTTCTGGGTTATTCTATGGGTTTTTTGGACTACGGCCTGATATAGATTAACATGCTTGCATATTTATTTATGTGGATGTAGACTATTCTAAGCCAGTCAACCCACACTTGAAAAAAAAAGGTGATAATCGGTTATACTTAGACTGCTTCGAACATTGAAGGCCGAGTCTCGTGGTTCGAATCCACACATCTCCACTCTGTAACTCTCGCTCCTAGTTTAAGATGTCATATTTTTATTAAAATATTTTAGTCGATAAATTACCGATACATAAAAAAAGAATAATTTTAATTTTTCAGATATACCTAAAACCATTTTTGTTAGAGGTGATGAATGCTTATAAGAGTGGAAAAAATTTGAAGGACAAAAACTAGTTGATGAAGTCAACCATAAATGTTGTGGAGGATTCGAAAAGAGATTATGTGAGGCTCTGCCAATTGTAACTATCGGATTTGGTGAGTAAAAAGTACATGTTGAATATACCTGTTATTATTGTATGCAATCTAGTTGTTGATAGGAGAAATTAGGTAATTTTTTCTTAGTTGTAATGAAGACGATAAATCCTTCCTTAATCGTTGAAAATTTTGGTATGATGGAACTTGAACTTTTATCTGTTAGATAATACGAATTTTTATGATTTTTCACACTAAATCAACTTTCTCCAATTTTTCACACCAAAACACAGAGCATAGATCTTGAAAATGACAATTTTGGTTTCATAATTAAAAAAATATGCACAATTAGGAAGGAAGCCAATACTACATGGTTGGGATCTAGTATCTCTAGGAATCAACAATAGTATCCCCAGAATCCATATCCTATACTAATTAAATATAACATGAAACTATGAAACTATACAGGTACATGAAGCTACAATACAACACTTATCAAGCTAAAAAAAATCTACACATGTAATGCATGCAAAATATGAGAGTGTGTGTACAAATATTGAATCTTTATTTTTATTAGTATTTTTTCAATGAAATAAATGTATAATATAAAAAGGAATACAAACCATCAAAATAATAGAACACTTGGCACCGTGCATGCATTCTTTCTAGATATGAGATGATAGTGAGGATGTTATCTCTGAGCCCATCACCTTGATTAGGTGACATGAGATAATAGAAAGAATGATGCTATGGGATGGTAACAATAACTTGAAAAAGTGTTGAGCAAGAATGATAGAGGGGCCATAGTTTCTATGGGTAAGGAGAAACAGTGCAAAGAGCAGAATATTGATGACTTACTGTCTTGGCCATGGTCATCATCCAAGAAGAACGAAAGCTCTACTCAAGAGAAGGAATTCGATCTACAATAGAAGAAGAGCGACTTCACTAACGACCATGTCCAGTACATAAAAATTGATGGAAATTCATTTCGTCCTTTGAAATGACAAAACCTAGCAATTAAAATTACAAAAATCCAACAAGTGAATTTGAATCCGCTCTGGGTGCTCATGAAAAAATAAATATTTCATCGACATAAATCCCATGTAACCCTTTCAATTTAATTTATTGAAATTAGAATTTGACATAGGATAGAATAATATTGCAGGGAAATATGACATCTCCGCACTGGAACTACCATGCCCATCCAATTTCAATGGTATTTAGAGGTCGAAGAAGAGTGGATATTGTATGCTTGGAGTTTGCAAACTCAAGGTAGTGGGGCATGGGCAGGGAAAGTGAAGGGGAGGGGAAGAGGCGGTGGGGCGAGGGAAAGGGAAATGGAACAGGACAGGGGAGGGAGGGGTCATGTAAGTGAAAGAGAAATGGAATCATACAAAAGAGTAGAGGGCAACTTAAATCCAAGAAACAAATTCCTCGCTCCTGCAAGTTATCCATTTGTTCAAATTTCAAATTCTGAAGAATCCTTTGAATTCCTTACTTTCCTAATCAATAATAAACACAATTCCATCAATTTCGTCACAAGTATTGAATATTTGGTTCTAACTGAAATATTCCAGAAGGTCATATCATAGACTAGTATATCACAATGGTTAGTTATATTGTCAAGGATTGATATTTATGATACTAATATATGTGTTGGGTTCTGTAGGGAAGAATTCAGCGATGAGGGAGATCAAGGCTTTGAATTTAAGTCTTACAATGTAACTTAAATATTAATGCAGAAAGGATGCAAACAAAATTACAAAGGATGCAAAAAAAAATTGCAGTTTCTCTATCAGTGGAGGAGACTCAAGAACAGGACGGCTCAAGGCCCTTTTGGGAAATAACACATCATATCGATGTTTACTTGAAGTAAGTCAATTCGCCTGAAAAGTGCATTATCTTGAATTATAGATAAATATACTTTTATTATTATTATTATTATTACAAATTCCTTTTTGGCTGTGTTATGTCATTGTTATTACTTTTTGGTTATGCGAAGCTATTTCTAGTTGTATCAATTACTATAAATGTAGATTTTGGTTGTGCTAATCTATTGCTAAATAATTATACATTGAAGAATTATATTTTCCTTATGACTCCCACCTAAAATCATTTTATTTAATTGGCTAATTGGCTCTTGGTTACTCACGACCTGAAGCTATATATGGGTCCTTAGAATGCCTATGAATGAAAGAGAAAAACAAAATGCAAGGTTAATTACCTAGACATTTGTGGATGTGAAGCTCTAGGCAGTCAAAATTTGAAGTGGAAACCATATTCAAAATCAGTTTATGTTCTTGCTTATGTTCTTTCTATACGGAGAGAGCATCAATGTTCAATTTGAAACAAATGAATGCATATCTGCAAGTGTTGAAGAGAACAACAATGTTCAAATTGAGACAAATGAATGCATCCCTGCAAGATTTATAGAGGGGGGTGTTGATTCAACCATTTAGGTGTATCATTGCAACATAAGAGTGCATATTTTCAATGGCAGAGTGCATATTTGCAATGGCAGAACATAAGAGTCGAGCATCAAGGGGTAGCGAAAGCAAGCTTATGAAGTGGTATGAATGCCTCAACACATTTCAAGCCTAAAGAACTGGATGGAACAATTGTGGACTAGAGGAAAATGGAGAACATATTGGTAGGGGTGAAACAGAAACAATAAGAGAGCAGAGGAAAAAAGAAGAAAGGTCTAAAGAAGAAAGCATCAGAAAGAAGAAGAAAGGTCTCAGAGAGGGCTTACAATGCAATATGTAATGTAATAAGCATGCAACTTGCCACAAAGTTGTGCACTGTGAACTAACTAAGTGGCCAAAGACTCAAAAAAAACCTTTAGATAAAACAAACTTTGAATAAACGAGGAAGAGACATAAAAAAAAACTTTGGATAACAACTACTTTGGATAAAACAACAAAGACCAAAACACTCGGGCAAGAAAAATTTGGGTAAAAGGTTTAAGCTAACCATAAGATTTGGATAACAGTTTAAGTGGGAAATAAAACTTTGAAGGCGGAAATAAGACCGCAAATCTTATTGCCCAATCACATAATATTTGTCCATTATTTAATGAAACATAATTATTTTTCTTTTCCAAGTTCATGCTTCACTTAATATATAGTTTTAAGGGGTCAACGCTTGAATTAAACGCTTGAATTAATAGACTGTCAACCATATACCGATCGCGATAGTCCCTTCTTTTCCATAAGAAAGGACTAATTAAGGGTTTAGAAGCTAAGCAATTATAACATAAAAATAAAAATTATTACCTTAAATCAAAGAATGGTACAACAAGTCATATGTTGTATAATACGATTATAATGGAAAAAAATACAATATTATATTATATATTTATAAGAATTTTATACATATTATACATAATGAGACATTTAATGTGTTATGGTAATTTCATAGTAAATAATTCACACTTATATATAATTTTCAATTGTAATTTAAAGAACTATTTTGAAAATAATGTATAGCATACAATGTAAGATAGATAGTATTGTGAATTGTGGCTGGCTCATATTTAGGTATGGGTATAAAATTGTATGGGTTGTGTGTATAATATTTTGGGATGCTAAGAAGTATATATACATTAATTAGTTATAATTTATTTATTTAAGAAAAAAATTAATTCAAATAAATAAAATAATATTTTATGTGTAAATAAAATAAATCTTTTTGATATATTCACCATTTTAATTTAAAATAAAAATTAAATAAATACAATGGAATTTAATAAGAGAAATATTAGTCTATAGATTAATGTTTTATTAAATTTGAATGATAGAAGCATAACTTATGATAAAATTTTACGTTAGCTAATAGATACCTGGAATTAATAATTGATTTTGGAATGAGATAATATTGAAAATGAATACATATATTGAGTAATTAATTGAATTAGTAAAACTAGTGGAATGACATTCAACTATACATATAATGTTTAATCTATCCATATGTGGAATTAATGTTTATAAAATTGTAGCAAGGGATATTTTCACCGACTTAGCTCATCATGAATCTTGCACTACACAATAGTTTTGTATTAGCTAAGTTTTCTTGAATATATTTGCACTTTATTTTTATGAACTATATTTTGAAAACTTCTTGTTTACAATTGTCTATCCCATATGAAAATTTTCTTTCAAACATTCTGAAGATTTAAAATTTTAAAAAAATGTAACTAACACTCTTAAATGTAGCATCTATATATTTATACAGTTGATATTATTCAACCTAATTTTTTGTAGCATATGCCCATTGAAGTTTATAATGGTTGTAGCCATATCATATAAATGCATCATTAGCACCAACAACACAAATTATGATTTGGTTCAATTTTCTTTAATTTCTTCAAATTTTACACAAGTTACCTATTGATCTTAGATTTATGAAGTTGTAAGGCTTCCTGAGGAAGAATCATAACCCTCAACTATTGTAATTTGTAATGAGCATCCACCACCTATCAGGTGGTGAGGTGTTGTTTACATTGTTCCTAAATTACTCTAGTTGTTCATGTATGCCCATTTTCCCTTCCTTTGATTTGTTTGAACAGATGAAGGGGGGAATCGTGTGTTATAAGATATATATGAGGTTGAGGTATCATCAGTTAATAATCACAGAAGAATATAACCTAAATATAACCATTAAGACAAGATTTTGGGAATTTGAGTTTGTAGTATGACCTTTTGGCCTAACCAATTCCCTAGGTGTTTTCATGAGCTTAATGAATAAGATATTTTTGGAGTATTCATATAAGTTTGTGTAGTTATTTATCAATGACATATTAATCTACTCAAGGACCCTATAGGAGTATATCTTACACTTGATACTAGCTTTATAGTTTCTAAGAGAGAACCAACTGTTTGGAAATTTGTCAAAGCGTTCCTTTTACCAATCCAAGATCCACTATCTCAAACACATTAGCTCTGGGGATAGTATCATAGTAGACCTAGTGAATATTTAGGTCATCATGGAATGTCAAACATCGACCAATGTTCATGAAATATGTAGTTTCATGGGCATGACTGTATATTTTCATAGGTTTTTCGAGAGGTTTTCGAAGATAGCAACCCCCATCACCAAACTCCAAAGAAAGAATAAGAAGTTTCTTTGGATTGATAAATGTGAAATGGAATTCTAGAGGTTAAAATTACTATTGGAAATTGCACCGACCCTGAAGGTGTAGATGTGAAGCAATAATTTTTGAATTGCACTGACGTCTCCAAGGAAGGACTTGGTTACGTACCAATGCAAGAGGGAAGAGTAATAATGTATTATTAAAGGAAAATTAGAACACATAAGGAGAACTAAGCAATAAACGATCTGGAAATTGAAGTTATTATATATGTTTTAAAGATTTGGAGACGCTACTTACTAGGAAGGAAGTTTGAACTTAAGATTGAACATTATGGGCTGCAACACATATTCACCCAAGACCATTTAAACATAAGACAGGGAATGTGGTCATATTCAATAAAAGAATAGTGTTTTGATATTAATTACATAAAGGGAACATTAAATAGGGTGATAAATTCTTTAAGTAGGAGGTCTAAAATATTTTCAATGATTCCCTTAAAGAAAATTCATTTAATTTAAAAATTGAGGATACCTAGTACAAGGAGGTTAGCAATAGTTTCAGGGAGGATGAAATTATTATCCAAAAGTATAAGGGTTATTCCTGAGATATACATGAACTACTATGATTCCAGGGAAGGATATATGTGTCTTCAAATGAATATATATGCGAATTTATCTTGAGTGAACCACATCAAGTAGTATACATGGCACACACAGGTGTTAAGAAGATGGGTGTTGACCTGAAACCATTCTTCTTTTGGATGGGTTTGAAGAAGGACATTGTAAACTTTGTAGAAAGATGTTTAGAGTATGAATGGGAAGTTATTGCAAGAGGGTTATTTCAACCCCATGAGATAATAGAGTCTAAATGGGAAGTTATATCAATCTATTTCATTAAGGGACTACTAATTACGAAAATAATAAATCATGCCATATTTTTAGTGGTTAACTCGTTGACCATTAGTGCCCATTTTGAGATCGGTTGATACTACATATAAGGCACCTAAGATAGCTAGTCAAAGTTTTTATTTATGAGTTTGTGAGATTACATGGAGTTCCAAAGAATATCATATCATATGGGGGATAAATGTTTATAGAAAGGTGTTGGACCAGTTTATAAGAATCCTTAGGAACCTAGTTGAGCTTCAACAATGCTTATCACTCTGGGGAAGATGTTCAAACATAAAGGACTAATCAAATCCTTGAGGAAATTTTACAAATGTATGTAATTGATCAAAAAAAAAATATGGGAAGATTTTTTACCATTCGTTGAATTTTCTTACAATAATAATGATTAGAGTTCCATTAAGATGGAACCATTTGAATTCTTGTATGGGAGGCCTTGTAGAATGCCTTTCAGTTGGGATTATTTAGATGATCGAGTATTAATAGGACCAGAAGTAGTAAAAGAGATGGAATAAAAAAGGACCATAATTAAGGGGAGAATCAAATAAGCACAAGATTGATATAAGATCTATTTTGATGCTTGTCAGATGGATCAAAGTTATGAAGTGGGAGATAGGGGTTTTTTTAGAGTAAAGCCCAAAAAGAGCACCGTAAGGTGTGGGAAGAGAAAAAAATTATCTCCATGGTTTGTGAGACCTTTTTAAATAATATAAAGGAAAGGGTCATTGGCATAAATAATTTCATTACCTACATCACCAACATATATGTAGGATGTGTTCCATGTGTCTATATTATGTCATTATATTATGAATCTTAACATGTTATTGACTTAGGACATTTGCAGGTCTTGGATGAGGGCACGATGATGGAAAAACCAATTTTCATAGTAAACCAATGAACAATGTAGCTTAGATGGAAATTGGAGGACTACGTTAAGGTCCAGTGGGAAAACTGCAGTCCGATTTCCGCCACTTGGGAGGATGTCGAGGAAATGCCTCGCAGTTTCCCTTTCCTATTTTTAGGACTTCAGGATGAATTCTATTGTTAATAGGGGGTGTACTTAGTTCCCTAACCTCGTTGAATCACAATTATATGGAGTTAGACTTGATAAATCATTCTTTGAGGACCTTAGGTTGATGATCCATATATTTGACTCTTACTATGAGTGGATGTGATAATAATTATTTTTCTAGTTTGATGTTATGATTGTAATGGACATGTTTTATGAATATGTCTAATCATGTGATAGATTAATTATGTATTTTTTTACATTATTTCTTGCTCACAATTACGAAGAGGATGATGATTATGTCATGATGAGGCTTTAGCATACAAAATTATACCGATGAAAATTATTATAAATAAAATATTACTGATGATCATTGAGTGTGGCAGGAGACTACCTAGATGAACTTGCAACTGATGAGTTAAAAAATATCGTTTATTTTGAATTACATATTATTGTCACCAAAAAAAAAAAAAATTAAAAATATGGTGTGAATTCTTGTGACATGTTAGCGATTATAGGAACAACTTAGTTGTTTGGCTAAATTACTCACACATGGGTGATGGGGCTATAAATATATATGGAAATTCGTTGGAGGGGTGGGATTGTGTCCTTGATTTCACTCGTTAGCACTCTCGCTATTACTTAGGCAAGAACATGTTGGGATATATTTGATTTGAAGATCATAATTTCATGGGGGCCGACCCCAGATTGGGTCACTCATGAAGATTTTATTAGGGGGGGAATGCAACAATGAATATTTTTTAATCCCTAGCATAATTAGTCTCACTATTCCCCCTCAACATAGGTTTGTTCACCAAGTATTTCAGCGTAGAGTGATTGGTGAACATTTTTAAGTGTGCTTCTAATAAGTAATTTCTGAATTTTTACAGTGCATATATAACATGGCCAATCCTTCACCCTCTGTTGTAGAATAGTTCTTCTCTACCTTAGATAATTTCCTTCTTGCAAAATCTATGGGGTGATAAATATCTCCCTACCCTAGATGTGCAAGTACTGAACCCAAAGCTATGCAAGAAGCATCAAAATTTACATGGAACTCCTTATTCCAGACTGGAAAAACTAGAATCGACACAGTTTCCATCTTCTCCTTTAGTACGTTGAGACTCTTTGGAATTCGTCATCCTAGAAATAAGTAACATCCTTATTTATCAGCTTCTCCATCGACATAGTTATCTGCACATATGCCTTGATAAACTTCCTATAATAGCCAATATTTCCTAGCATTGTGCGCAATTTCTTTACTAAATTTGGTGGTTCCGAGTTTACAATGAAAACAATCTTAGTGGGATCTGCCATCAGTCCCTGTCTGCAAACAACATGCCCCAATAATATACCAAAAGGGACACAGAAAATTCACTTCTTCAAGTTCAATGATATATGATATTTTCTGCATGTATCCAACATCAATATTAAGCACGCAAAATGGTCCTTTAGTAGCCCAAAAATAGTCCAATCATCAAAGTAAACCTCCAAGAACTTGCGCATATACTCCTTAAATTTTGCAACTACAACTCTAGAGAATATTACAGGAGCATTATATAGCCCAAAAGGCATGACTGTATACTGAAAAGATCCCCATTCAATGGCAAAAGTTGTCTTCCTCCTTTCTTTTGGTGTAATTCTAATCTGATGGTAACCTGAAAACCCATCTGTAAAAGAGTAGGCCTCCTTCCCTCCAACATTATCGAAAACTTCAACTATAAAGGGTGTAGGGAATGGATCATGCACACATGCATCATTCAACTTCCTCAAATCAAGACAAATTTCGATTTCACCCTTTTGATTCTTCTCTTGAACTACCATAGGGCTTACCCATATAGGTTCAATTATTCCATATTTAATCATCTTTTCCAGTTCTTCCTTCACCTTCTCATTTTACTTTGGATTCAATCTGTAAGGTCGTTGTTCCACTAGCTTTGAATATTGTTTCAGGGTGATCATCATCACTCCCAGATCCCTTACTATGCCTTTTAATTCAAAAAAAATTGTTGGAAACAACTCTTGATACTCATGGAACAGCTATGCAACCTTCCTAACTGTGTATGTATTCCAATAGTCTCCAATCAGGGTGAACTTTGTCTCCTCCTCATAACCTATATTCACCTTTTGCATTTTCACTAGCTACGCTATGTCAAGGATATTAGGTTCTGGTCTCGAAACCTCGTGGTATCCTTATGAATCTTGGATATTAACATTGTGAGGGTCTTTATCATCCTCTTTTGTTGTCATATTATATCATAATACTGCATATTTCAACTGCACAACACAATCAGGCTGTGTCCAGGTTATCTCAGTTGAAGTATCAAAATTGTTTGTTTTTAAAGCTTGAAGAGGTTCTTCGATGCACTCACAGTCATCTTCGAAACTAAAAGTCATTAAGAATCCTTCAACTAGGTCTTACCAATTTGTTGTTCCATGTCACAGCTCAATCTCAATATACCAATTCATAGGTATCACATCTAATGTGTGAAAGAATGTATGTACCCACTCTGGTGCTAGATATTTACCCCACATCATAGTCTAGAGAAAAATATATACTTGAGGATCATCCATGACATCATAATTCACTTCGAGTCTAGTATTTACTTGACCAAATCTGATCTTCATCAATCTGCAACATTCTCTCCAACTTCCAATATTTTCCTTCTGCGTACCCCACCATCTAGCAGGTGTATATCTCAAAGCTACGTCCAAAGTTTGTAACCTTTGTTATTCAGGTACTTATTTCTCAAATTAATCAAGAAACAAGCTAACAAACCTTATTCCAGTATAATATGGAAAATTACATACCCCTATGGTGATACAACGCAGTGATTTAGTGACTCTTCTACATCACTTTGTAGAAACTTGGTGCAACCTTTTCTATTCTCCAGTTCTTCATCAGAGTCATAAATACATGAGAGATCCTTTTCCCAGTTTATCCTTCCATCTGAAGTAAGATTGATCCAATATTCATCCTATGTAGTCAGTTTATATATGTTATCAATATCGACATCACCATATTCATCTCAAACAGACGATGTGTATTGTGCTCCTTCTGATGGGTCTAGAGGAACAATGACCCTCAGATTGCCTTACTCAAACACCATCTTTCTCCTCTTTAGATCAATTATTGCATCAATATCAAAAGCC
This sequence comes from Pinus albicaulis, assembly GCA_034641835.2. Classification (NCBI taxonomy): domain Eukaryota; kingdom Viridiplantae; phylum Streptophyta; class Pinopsida; order Pinales; family Pinaceae; genus Pinus; species Pinus albicaulis. Next base: position 229,191,082 of record CM076580.1, read on the forward strand.
CAATCCTATCCAAGCAGTGTTGGGTATGGATTGATATCATCTACAATCTCAATAACTTTAAAATTTTCCATTGCACACACTCCTTCAATATCTACTAATATCCCAACCAATCTTCCCATAGGAATAATCTTCTGTTGATTAGCCATTCTCAACTAGATCGGAGACCATGGTAACGTTGACCTTTCCATTTGTTTTCGCATCTTTTTGGAAATACATTGGCATCTGATCCCATGTCAAGAATTACTTGATCCATGTTGTAGTCCTCAATATGTGCAGCTAACCTCATTTCTCTACCTATCCTCTTCTTATGCTGATGAAACTTATTTTTTGAGTGTTGCTCGCTGCGTGACTCTTCTCTTTTAGCACGGGAGTCTATCAGCTCTTGGAGACTTTCTATAGCTTTATGATCTCCCAAAAGCTTCGTGCAGGTCTGAAAAAATGATTTTAATATGGTTGGATCAAATTACTTTGTCATTGTCACAATTTCACCATTATTCTTCTGAAGTATCATATTTTGTTGGGTCTGTGGCTATGTCCTAGATGTCAAATTTCCTGGGTCCATGAAACTCTTCTGTGCCTCCAACATTGTCTCTTTTTATCTTTCCACATTAAACCTAGTATTCTTTTCTCCAGATTTTCTGACCCATGCATCTTCCATAGGCTTCTTACCTGCTGCTTTCTCTTCTCCTGTAGCAATGCCACTTCAGGTTACTATATTAACACTAGGCTCTTCTTTGCATGATTCAAAATTCATCATTTATAAGTTCTGTGTAGGTTGTTGATTTCTCTTCTCCTGCATCTTCGTTATCAGAACTTGACAATATTCTATTGCATGATCAAAAAATCTACAATACCTACAAGAGGGGGATGTGGGATTCTGAAAATCCTCACGAAATGTCCTGCTTTGCCACAATTGTAACATATGATTTTACCAAGTCCTCAACCAACACCTCCTCCTCGCATGTGTCCTCTTCCTTTGAAACGTTTGTTCCCTGCAAGCCAAACTTGATCTTCATGTGAACGCCCTTCATATTGCATTATGTATGCATCTACATTCCTCTCTATCATTAAACCATAACTACAAAAATTCCTTTCCTCATGCCCTACTGTTGAAGAGGTTAATCCCCTCTACGGACAAAGGCGATCCCTACTAGCCCAGATTGGGTCTAGCAACAATCGTTCATGCTATAGTGCAGGTTCCTAATTGAAAATATACCGATTAGCGATGAAGGCTTACCCGGAATCCAACACTGTTGCTCGTAGAGAAAGTAGCGCTCCCGTTCCTTAGCTCTGGCAGATCACAATCCTCATGATCTCCGTGATCGGACACCTGCACATGCGAGAAACAAAACAAACGCAAGCATAAAACCCAGTACATGCAACTATATGTCAGTCGGAAAAGACATAACTCATCATCATAATTAACAACAAGAGTGGAACCATAACCAATAGTCGCTTATTATTAATCAATCAAAGAAGAATACAACCATAGTTCCGACGTTGAATTCTCCTTCGGCTGGTCATTAGCAGAACGTGTCTCGATAAAGCCTGTGAGGGATGGGACAAGCCTCTCTCTCCGGATGTCTCAACAATGATCTCCTTGCTTGGATTTGGCCTCAAGGGAATGAATCAAGGCTCTTGCAGCATTAGGCTCTTGGGAACTTGGAGACTAGCTTGCAAAGGAGATGAGCAAGCTTTTATAGATGGAGGAAGGGGAGTTGGGATCCCTACAATCATGGGATTGGCCCTATCCTCAAGGAAGCTTCCATGAGAGGTGGAAAACCACTTCCTCTACGTGGAGATCCGGAGCCAAACCACCCAAATCGAATTAGATACCAGTTTATGAATTGGTTAAGATGAAACTTCTGCCATTTATTTTTAAAAAGCACTCCTTAAAATGGCTGGCGCGAGTGCGACTCTGAGACAGAGCGCCAATTGGCGCGCTCGCTTTGAAGTATTTCCCCCATTGGCGCGGGTACTGAACTCGCTGCCCGCGCCAATGCAAAAAGGGGTGTTTTTAGAGTTTTTCACAAGGAGTTGTCTTCAGGGCAATGAAAGCTCATGTTCAGAGGAATGTCATGAAAGTGGTTTCAAGTCATGTCATTGCTCACAGGTCACGAAATGAGCCCTCCAATTGTGCGGGATGGGGAATTGCAGGGACGGTGACAAATTGCTGTGTAACAGATGCCCCCTAAAGCATGAGGCCCGAGAGAGAGAGAGGGGTGAAATGCTTTACGAGAATGTGTCCAACTGAAAACACCGCCGTCGGAAAACCTGCGTAGAGAAGTACAACTGATATCTCAAATACATGATATATACGTGGTATGGGCACAGCCATCCATAACAGAGTATGTAATAATCCAGATCCAAGGCATGGACACAGCCATCCAGTGAGGATCGGTAAATAGACTCAGGTATGGTTGCAGCCATCCAATCAGCAAGTCATGTAACTAATCATAATAATCCACAAAATCGTAGCCTGGATTATAATAGACAGGAATCCAGGGTCTTGCACTCCATCTCGACCCAAACAATGTACAAGTTCAAGCATGCGAATATGTGAGCTGAAGTCGAACATGCAAGAACATCGCTTGATTACCAGCCAATGATGAAAGTTGTTAACAGACGTGAGAGGTACCACCATTAATTCCAATGGTCCTCAAGGTACTACAGGTACAATCTACGGCATGTGAACAATGAGTTGATGTCGAACACCTATAGAATCACTTGATCGAAGGCCAATGATGAAAACCTCACGTCGAATGCGAAGAACCTGCCATTGAGTCATGCAGGCTCCAAGGTACTAGAAGGGAGTCTCTAGATCAGCTTCCTGGATAATGAGCTGAAGTCGACAAGAAGTGACCTTGATTGAAGGCGGGCCATAGTGTTTCCCACATCATCGATGTGAGACAGAGGAACATAATGTCTTTGTGAATCAGGATCAGATGAGAATCAGAGGAAGGTTGGTACTTGCATAGGTCAACCTCTCTTGAACATATGGTGGCACGACAGTGAGTTTGGCAGTATTTGACATCAACAGATCAAAGGTCATGGTGACGAGGCAAAGAGGATTACCTAAACCCACTGAGGCAAGCGAGCAAACGCATGAGATATCCCCAACCCGACACTTCCACGTGCATACCATAAAATGATGAATATACCATTGAGCACGACAATGATGTTGGTTCCTTTTTCCCCAATTTGTCTGCCAGTACCTCTTTATTTTACACAAAGCTTGAAGAGGATAAATTATTATTTCCACAGATAACCTATCCTCCTAGTACATTTAACTATCCCTAGAAGGAGTGACTCGAATATCGTCTGGCTTCGAATCGAATCTAATGTCATCGTGGTTTAGCGAATCACAAAGGAAGAACTTGGCGTCTTTTCATGTTTAGAGAGTTTGAAAAGACAAATGTAAAAGTAACCCAACGATCCTCAGAAATAGTTCCTCGTACTCGAAATGGTAGAAAACTATGTCCCTCCTAGTCGCGATAGACTAGGGTATTCCTTTTTCGTAATCAATCCATCCCAGCCCGAAAAAGGGTTAAACTTATACTGGGTGAATGTCGATTCGTGTCCATTTTAACGAGATCGAAACGACAAGGGCCTCGGCGATCTTTTCATATTTAGAGAGTCAGAAAAGAGCCGAAAGATGACTCCTCCTGGAGGAACGAGTGGTATAAAGGGTAGCAACTGGTTCCGGTAATGGTGGAACTGCTCAGAACAAGTAAAGGTCAAGAGGCTAGCTAACAAGACCACTCATCACAGCGGTTCCTCAGGAATGGGTAAAATAACCAAGTGAAGGCATATAATCGGCCAAGTAGATAGTGAAGATGGAGTGAGAAGACCAAGGCTCATCTGGCAAAACGAGCTGATAAAATGACAATCACAAGAGGTAAAATGGGAATGGTTTCATTTTTACACAAGCTTGAAATCAGAAAACTCTGCTTGAAGTTGGTTTCATTTTTACACAAGCTTGAAACAAAGACAAACTATGCTTGAAACGAGTTTCATTTTTACACAAGCTTGAAACAGAAACAAACTATGCTTGAAAAATTTCGCATGCCCCCAGCATGGTGACTCAATTCGAGGTACCCGCCCCCCAAGGTTCAATCCATATGAAAAGCAGATGGAGTGAAGGTTCAAGTTACGAGATCAAGAGAAATACTCGATTGGTATTTTACGAGATCTCATCAAAGACTCGAATTGAACAGGAAAGTGTTTCATTGTTTTAACAAGGTTGACACATTAAAAGAACTATCCTCAGACGACCTTGTTTCATTTTTTAAGGAGCTTGACATAGGAAAACGAACTCTGCTCCAACAACCTCGTTTCATTTTTTAAGGAGCTTGACACAAGAAAAGAACCATGCTCCGACAACCTCATCATAACGAACAAGAAGTCATCGCTTCCAAGCGTTCTACTCCGGATGGGAGAACAAAATCTTGGAAATCAGGACCCAATGCCCCCAACACATTATGCATGATGGCATCATCACTGAGCATAGGCACGGGGTAGGTAGCCACATAGTTGACCTCGCGATGGGGCAGGGATAAAAACCAGAAGGATGATCGTGTCGTGAAGCCGCATCGACCAAAGAACGAAAGCCGCATCAATGGTCACGCATCCATCCTTCATGCGGAAAACAGACCACACGAAAAAGGGAGGAGACAAGCGCTCCCATGGCATAGGTGTAATCGTGCCCCAAGAGTAGATTGAAATCCAAGGGGCCTGGAACAACCATCACGTCCATATGGACGGTTTTACCTCCCAAAGTAACAGGTAACCTTGGAAGGATCCCTAACGGTTGACTCATTCTTCTGTTAAATTCCAACAGATTCTGCGTAACAGGTGCAAGCGGCGGCGAGCCAAAATCTTGCCAAGTAGTTGAGGATAGAACACTAACAGACGCGCCTTCATCTATAATGGTGCCAGGTATGACCAGACCAAAAGCCTGTACTGTGATCTCGAAAGGCACATAAGACGAAAGGCGGTATCCCGCAAATCGATTCCAATCAAAGGAAGTGACCAAACTACTTGGAGGGGCTACCATCGAACCGAGAAGGTCTTCCCCTGGTGTTACGGAAGAAGAAGGAGCATCCTCCACGACCTCCATCTCGAAGGCAGGAGGAGTATCCTCCGGGACCTCCATCATGGGAGGCGGAGGAGCAGCTTCTTGAGGTATAGGGACAGGAGAATATTTCTCCAAGTCTGAGGAATTTGAAGAAACAAGAAGAACCTGAGGGATATGGGATCCACTCTTGACGGAAAATACCTACTGTACCATATACGGGGCCAGCTAAACCGATCCCATGACCAATGGTTGGTCGAGAACGGATTCCTGATTTTGAATTTTTGGGGGAGCGGGATTGACCAAGGATGACTCTTGACCAATCGTAGGATCAGCCGGTGGAGGACTTGAAGAAAGCAATTTATAACCAGCCGGAAGGCATGGTGTAGAAACAGTTGAGCTATCCAAAACTCTCTTGGCTTCATCCATATATGGACAAAGGTGAATGGCATGGTTCCCTTCACACAACTTACAGGGATTGGCAAGCTTACCCTGCTTCTTAGGAGCCTTACCAGCACCAGTTGAAGACGTACCCCCAACTTGACTCCCAGAAGCCAAAGGCAACGGCAAGTGACCATTGGACCATACTTCGAGCACCTTGGGAATGCCAGGGCAGTCTCGAAGAAGATGGTCTCCTGTGCACAACATGCAAGGGAACTTGAATTTTCGTGGAGGGTTGGGAGGTTTATCAATGGAAGGCTTCTTAGGTGCAATAGCTGTAGAGCTAACCTCTCCTTTATCTAACTTCTTCTTCTTTGTCTTCTTCTTCTTCTTCTTAGCCACCTGGTTACACAAATCCAAACTTTCACTAGGCGAAGTAGAAGAGGAGGACGCAGAAACAGGCGAAGAAGGGGAGAGGTCCACCTTGGAATCAACATGATGTTGCTCAGGTAGAGGAACTGATTGAACAGTAGCCGAGACATTCAGGACCACAAAGGTTGAAAACAACCAAACAAGGAACCCAACAGTTAACCCAGGAAGGGACAATGTTGCCATATAAGGAGCACCAACATTTCCAAAAGGAGTAAAATGACGAGGATTCCCATCGGAGGGGATTCCTTGGTTGGTGAACTCTATAAAAGTCACCATCAACAACTCAAAACCACACAAGGGCTAAAAACCAAGGCACACAATCAAATGGCCAACAAGAAAACTCTAAAAGGGCATGTGATCGTAGGTGATTTATTTTACCACATTGAAACTTAGAAACTTCACCATTTCATGTTTTAAGAGTCGAGAAATGGATGAAAGGTGACTCTATCTCTTTCAGTTTTGAAGCAAGCATGAAAGGACAAAGGCGGCAGTGATCTTTTCAAATTTAAAGAGTCAGAAAAGATCAAAATGACTACTCAGGAATTCTAGGCAAAGGGTGTACCAAATAACCGTGAACTACAATATACACCTTGGTTTCAAAATGAAAGAGAAATCAACCAAGGACTTAATGTACGTGCAAGCAATCTCCCCGAATGCTGTGTCCGGTGTATCGAGGTATAAGGCGGTAGACTCGGCTTCCTATGGATAAAGGATAACAACCTATTGGGGTCTCCCTTTATATACTCGACGGTACGGGGAGCACAAGTCCGTACTAGTGCTGTCTAAAGCCAAGAGGCGAATGACAGCTACTAGGTTTAAAGACGTCGGAACACGTCTCTAGCCTAGACCACTAAATGTTGCATTAGTGTTTCAATGCTGCCTTAGTGTAAATTGAATAAATTTTAATATTTATCTTCAATTATGTTTCAGTTTTCAGGCCCTAGCGAGTGTCACCTGACAATCTCTTATATGCAGCTATATGAGAAAAGAAATCTTTTCAATTCGATGAATGCTATCTAGTTAAGGGAAGAGCTTCAAACAATGATGCAACAAACAGCAATATTGAAAACGAAACTTTCCAAACTAGATGACTTTCACTATCCGAAAGTAATTTCAAACATTCAACGAAGCGAATAATGCAATGTAATCTATGCAAAATCCTTTTTTTTCGAAAACTATGCAATTGTAATCTATGCACAATTTCCTTTTCCTTTCAAATAGTAAGAATGCACTCAATGCATTTTTCGATGAAATGAGAATCTACTTAATGCATGCTTTCAATGAAAGAGAATGCACTCAAAGCGATTTTTAGTTTTCAATCATTAAACAATGTCATCTAAGTTCAATGATAAATCTCAAAAATTACTTTTCAATGCAATGTGATCTAATGCATCTTAACAAAAAGAACACTTTGAGACGAAAACTAAATAAACGCAAATCTTCTTAATGAAGGATGAATGCAAAAGAGATGTAAACAAACACTAAGAATGCAATCGTTGTTTCAAACACTTTGTAACAAAGTTCCTCAAAAGGCTACAAGACATATGAGGTCAAACACAAAGAGGACTTCCAAAGCAAGGGATCAAAACATGGCATTCATTCCCTTTTACATCAGACAATCATGGAAAGAAGACATTTCAAACAATGAGAAATGTAATATGTATCATATAGAGGAAAATAGGAAGGAAATACACAACGATGGTTAAGGAAAAAAATCTCATTTTCACACCACGAAATTTAAATTGGCCCGACTTTGCATTAGGGGAATTTTGAGGTATAAAATGGGCCTCCTAAGGAAATTATAAAATAATAGTGGAAAAAATCAAATAAGATTTGATGACATCATCAAATTTTAGAGGGAAAAATGGAAAAACTACTTTTTCAACTCATATTTTCAACTTATCTCCCAAAGTTTTTACTCAAATTTCGAGTGGGAGTACTCGTTGGATGCGAAATTTAATTCCCCATCCAAGGAGTACCCATGTTGCATACTTTTGATGGGTCCTACTACACGAAAAATGAGAAATACATAAAAAAAAGTGATTACAATCTCGTTTTTTATGTATTTCTCATTTTTTGTGTAGTAGAGTTCATCGAAAGTATGCAACATGGATACTCCTTGGATGAGGAATTAAATTTCGCATCCAAAGAGTACTCCCGTTCGAAATTTGAGTAAAAATTTTGGGAGATAAGTTGAAAATACGAGTTGAAAAAGTAGTTTTATTATTTTATTATTTTTTAATATTTTTACCCTTTTATTTAAAAAATGGTGAATCATCCCCCATTGTTCACATCATCATCTTGAATCCTATTGGTTGTTATAAAGTTTATTTTTGTTGTACATTTTTCTTATGAGGCCCATTTTAGACCTCAAAATTCCCCTAATGACATTGACAAGTAGCGCCAACTGGCGCGACTTTCTCACTGACAACTAGCGCCAATGCCCAATTGGCGCGGGTTGCTAACTAACAACAAGCGCCAATGCCTAAAAATGAAAAAATAAAGAATTTCTCCCAACCAAGACCAGACTCCACTTCAAGCAGGATCTAAAACAAACCCAGAAGCAAAGTACTGACCAAAAGAAACTTCTGAACAAGGGTAAAACCTAGCACCTACAGGAGATGGCGCGATTGTCTAGCTGTAATCTGCGCCAGACAGGGAATGGCGCGAGTGATGAACTGGCAAACTGCGCCAACTGGTGCGACTATCAGGGCTAAACACATGCCAATCAAGCCAACTATGAAAAGGTGAAAATTCGGAAAAGCAGAGGTCAGATTTGATCCTCTGGGGCTGAACCAAAAGCCAAAATCACAAAAAGAGCCAACCAAAAAAGCCGATCAAGCAAGCAGAATTGAGAAACAACCGAAAAGACAAGACAATGCTCCAAGTGTTCAGTTTACAAACTAAACCGGAGATTGATTGAAGCAGCTTTGATCTACTTTGCTAATGCAAAGCAATAGCATTTTGAAGGCTATCTGGCTGTACTTCAGGCTCCGTCTATAGTTTACAAAGAAAACAACAAGCTGATCTCCCTAGCAGAGTCGCCAAATTGTTGAAGAGGTTAATCCCCTCTGCGGACAGAGGCGATCCCTACTAGCCTGGATCGGGTCTAGCAACAATCGTTCACTCTATAGTGCAGGTTCCTAATTGCGAATATACCAACTAGCAATGAAGGCTTACCCAAAATCCAATGCTGTCGCTCGTAGAAAAAGTAGCGCTCCCGTTCCTTAGCTCTGGCAGATCACAATCCTCACGATCTCCGTGATCGGACACCTGCACATCCGAGAAACAAAACAAACACAAGCGTAAAACCCAGTACATGCAACTATATGTTAGTCGGAAAAGACATAACTCATCATCATAATTAACAACAAGAGTGGAACCATAACCAATAGTCGCTTATTATTAATCAATCAAAGAAGAATACAACCATAGTTCCGACGCTAAATTCTTCTTCGGTGGTTGTCAGTAGAACATGTCTCGATAAATCCTGTCAGGGATGGGACAAGCCTCTCTCTCCGGATGTCTCAACAATGATCTCCTTGCTTGGATTTGGGCTCAAGGGAATGAATCAAGGCTCTTGCAGCATTAGGCTCTTGGGAACTTGGAGACTAGCTTGCAAAGGAGATGAGCAAGCTTTTATAGATGGAGGAAGGGGAGTTGGGATCCCTATAATCATGGGATTAGCCCTATCATCAAGGAAGCTTCCATGAGAGGTGGTAAACCACTTCCTCTACATGGAGATCCGGAGCCAAACCTCCCAACTCAAGATATATATCAGTTCCTGGATCAGTTAGGATGAAACTTCCGCCATTTATTTTTAAAAAACACTCCTTCAATTGGCTAGCGCGAGTGCGACTCTGGGACAGAGCACCAATTGGCACGACCTCTTTGAAGGATTTTCCCCATTGGCGCGGGTAATGAACTGGATGCCCGTGCCAATGCAAAAAGTGGTGTTTTTAGGGTTTTTCACAAGGAGTTGTCTTTAGGGCAATGAAAGCTCATGTTCAGAGGAATGTCATGAAAGTGGTTTCAAGTCCTCTCATTGATCATAGGTCACGGAATGAGCCCTCCAATTGTGCGGGATGGGGAATTGTAGGGATGATGACAAATGGCTGTGTAACACCTACGAAGCTACAAAAGTTAAAAAACAACTTCTTTGGTGTCTGCACACATTATTCTGCACTAAATTGCATTCTTCCATGCAAGGTTGACCTAATATTTTACATAAGTCACACCATACACTTGTTCCTGGGTTCAACAGGTTAGGTGCACCGTTTTTTATGTAATCTCTAAATACAGGGAGCTAATATTTGTAATGGTCTTCTGCCTTACATTTGATACACCATACTTATGGGTGAGTTTATGACCATACTTCCTTACCCTTCTTCAACTCTTGAAACACCAAATGCATTGATGCTAATTATTTTTGAATATGTTTCACCCCCACTTGGGTTTCTACGACCGGCGAAGCCTCCAACTTCATAGAAATTTCTAGAGCATCAGCCTGTGTTGCTATCTTCTGTTGTGTTAAAGGCATTTTGATATGTGGCAATAGCATAGCTATAAACCACTCCTTGTGTTACTTGTCAAGAATTTGGAAGTTCACTTGGCTTAGTAGCATCTTGAACCTTTGATCTACTTCCCAAAAATATTCAGTTACCATTTTCTTGATCTCTTTTATCTCTGTAATACATTGTGACTGCAATGTTGGCTTCTTGAATTCAACATTCAGCGTTTTCTTTGTCTCATCTAGCATGGCAGCCGGATGCGTCGCAGAGTACTTCATATACCAAGACAGTGCTCTTTCCTGTAGTGCTGTGACAATTTATACCTTCTTGATATCATCATTTGTGATCAATCGTGCTCTCCATACTACTTCAGTGACAAACCAAAATTGTTCAGGGTCTTCTAATCCCATACCTTTGAAAACATGCATTCTAGCTTCATTAGCCATATCTCCTGGGGAGGGAGTGGTGGAGGTGGAGGTGGAGGTGGAGGGATAGTATGGGGATGGGGATGAGGTGTGATGGCAATAGCGGGTTGGGGAATCCCTGAGGTGCCCTGATGATCTCCAAATTCTAACTGTGACACACTTCTAGGGGTCTTGCGGTTACTTTCTCCTTCTTCACTTTCATATTCAAACAACGGATTGTAACCAATCTCAACATAGTTATCACAATCTACCCTAAATATTTCACCACTTCCTGGTTTACCCCTTCCAAACATCAATCTGATTGCATACACAGTACACCATTTTCATATAAACGCGTCTTAATCCACAACTTTAAATAATTCAAGTACTTACCTTGCGGGCCCCTGAAAAATATTCGCTCAACTTCGTTGTAGGATATGGATGTGTTTATAGTGAACTCAGTTATAAATCCTCCCAAAATACTATCGATCCATAAATCAACAGCTCTTAAGATCTTGCTATCAATCTCCTTGAGTCGCTGCAACAATTTAGGGCTCCATGCAGTATCCTCGTGGTGCTTAAAACAATTCTTATTCTCGAGTAATCTTGACAACCATTCATGCAACTCATTCGAAAAAGAGTAGAATAAAATCTCGTACTGATCTATAAAAAGATATTTCACCAACCACTTTTCAGTTAACAGTCACAGATTTTGGTTTTCTTGAATTGAAAATTCTTGCTCCTTTAGATCTAACCAGTCTTGAATCTCATTTCTAGTTGGATTCCATATCCAGATATCCCTCAATCAAATCCTGGTCCCAAAAAAAAACCATTTGTTGGCTTTAGGGGGTTAGACCCAGGTTCAGAGATGGTTGTGCGAACCAAAAAACCCTATATTATCGTCCCTTTCAACAATGATCTTCTACACATATTGCAGCCTCACCTGAGGCAATATTAGGGGATTCTAGAACTAGGTTGTTTCATCCATAGGGACTATGGAGTGTGGATTTAGGGATTATTTCTACTTAATGCTTGATCAAAGCTTCCAGGTGAACTAGTAAACTTACTATAACATAGATTGTTCAATGACTCTATAAATCACCTTGTGCATTGCACCTTTCTACTCTAACATACAGTATTCAATACATAAAACAAAATTCAAGCTTCGCAATGCATTTACTGAGAAAATATATAAAAATCCCTAATCCTGCACATATAATTCATAAAAGTAGATAACATAAAGATACATAGAAAAAACAAAAATTTCCCATAACTTCCTTCTTTATTAAGTAAGATCCTTCAATTACGATCCTTCTCGCCCTGCACACACAACGGCAGGGGCCTGCACACACATCTACAGGGGCTTCCACACACAACAACAAACTTACCAAGGACTCTCGGCACACATCTGGATGAGCCTTCCCCTTTTCACAAATATATAAAGATAATGCAATTACAAACTCAATTCCTTCATATAAATTACATGTCCTATATCCCTGACTCACTAATATAGCTCTTTATATAGCTTTTAATTTTACAATACCATGGTCTGCAAACCATGGGTGGATCTAAAAATATTCAAAACAATCCCATTATTTTGCAAAATAAGGGGCTTTGACCTGCCCTAAAGCCCCTATGACTCCTAAGACACTGCGCGAAGTGTGCTCCGCTTCTCAAAATGTGGAATATTTACCAAAGCTTAGACCTAGGGGGACCTTACCCAAAAATAATTCTATGAGATTTCGTTAGTAGTGTATGTCCAATATTCTAGTTTTGCATATTTGTGATTATTAATGTTCATATATGATGCAAAGGGATTTATCTCCTTGTAATTGTGTGGGTTTCGTTTTGAAGCAGTAGGTTATAAATAGAGTAAGAGAATATATATATATATAGAGAGAGAGAGAGAGAGAAGCAGTTTCACTTATAGTGAATTTCATAGTAGCCACAAGTAACTCCTATAATAGTCTTCATTTCTTGGGTGTAAGTTTGACAATGAATAAAATGGACAATGTTGAAGTGTTAGAGTTACTTAACACTCTGATGCTCTCTACTATGGATAATACAGTTAAAATCAACAAGGATTTTCTCTTTCATATTCATAATTGTCAATAAAATGCACAAGACAAAATTGGTTTTTGCAGCTTGAGACAAAGCTACATCGAGCAGACATACAAAATCCTAAGCAACATTTTGAACTTATTTCTGTTTAGAACAAGCCTTTGTTTAAGATTTAGGTAGACTCCCATCAACAACAAGAATATCAAGTTGATTTAGTTTTAGTGCTCAATGAAGGATCAAATTTGCATGTCGATGTAAATGTTCACGTTCCACTTCACAAGCCCATCATCAGACCTTGGGAAGAGCTTGTCCACAACAAGCACAAAACTAGTCTTGGATATGACCAGGAGGTGTCCTTTCATATTCTAGACTATTCAAAGACCATTCAATTTCAAAGTGCCATATTTCTTCATGACAGTTCACCTTCAGATGTTCCAGATTCTACTCCTCTTTCACATCAACCACAACAGATTGTTATATGCCAACATTGTGACCTTGTTTTACATATGAAATATCATTTTTTTTATCTTCATCCATGTAAGAACTGCCATAAAACTACTCATTCTTCACACAAATTCTTCAGAAACAAGCCTCATGCAAGAACAATGATTCATCTTGGATGGATCGCTTCTTTGAAATGGGCATCAACAGCCAAGAAGATGTTTCAATCATATGTTAGAATCTCTTCTAGAATATTCAAATGCCTTGCAGTTGAGTTTTCACCATCATCTCACCTTGTATTTGACAGGGGGGAAATGATGTTCATCTACAAGTTTCAAAGCCTCATCAATCGAGCCTGATCCACAACCTTCCATACCACATTTAGAGTCATAGCCATAGACATATATGCCCATGATCATGCCATTGGTTGGTGGTCAACCCTAAACCATATATGTGAGGTTTAGCTTCTCCCTCTTCAAATAATTGGGACACTTCCTCCAGTAGAATACTTCAACATCTTTCCAATTTTAGAAGAGTTCCAAGAATTTCATCACGCATTCCAGAGTTGGTGGTCATGGTCATCCTTAAACCACTACAGGTTGATACCTCCCTTTAAGGTTGAGGTTCTCCCCTTTTCATGTGGGTTGCAAACCTCCCTTTTCCAGGTTGAAGTTCTCTCTCTTTAAAGCATTACGAGCACTTCCTCTAGTAGAATACCTTAGCTTCTTGCCAGATTTGGAAGAGTTACAGGAACTGTACTAAGCGTTCCGGTGTTCACCCTTAAACAACCACCTTATGCCAACATTTCAAAGATTTCATTCAGCCTAGTGTTGCAATGAATTTTTTCACATTTGTGTTACAACTCTCTTCTTGGACTCATACATACCCTTTCAGATTAAGGGGGGGAATGTTGGACACCTAATCCTCTAAGGATTGGTGTAGAAGGTGAATAGACAAAGGAAGTCCAAGAGACCTCGGAAGATGAATCCAAGGGTCACAAGAATGTATTATATATGTACATCTATGTTAATAATAAATGCATAAAATGTTTATCTTTCATATATTGTGTTCACATCCGTGTATTATCTCTAACAAATTTAAACATATAAACCAAGAAATTGAATTCCCCCTCTATTCCAAGTAATAATACCTAGGCTTATGCTGAAGATACTAAGAGCGGGGTTAATTAGTATTTCTTTAATATAGTTTTTTCTTTTTATGCAAATTAAGATAACTTATAAATTAGAACACAAAATGAAAAATAAAAATAAATACTTTTATTAATAATGTTGATGAGGACTCCAATCATCTTTACAATGAATCAAGTACAATATTACTTCCAACCTGTACTTTGACAAGCACCAACTTGGTTTTTTTTAGGAATCCAATCTTCTAGGGCTTTGACCCTATCAATTGGTTCAAGCTCCAGCTTGGTATTCTTGAGGACTCAAATCCTCTAGCGCTCAAACCCATTGCGTCAGGTATTTAAAATGGATTCAACTATTCTTCAAGGATTCCAATATCTTGTGCAATAAACCTTGACAATATCTTCAAGTTCATAAACGATTCCATCAATTCATCTACTTAGATCATCAATGAAAAATTTATCAACCACAGAAGGTGTCTCCAAGACTCTTCATGTTCTCTAAACAATATTCTACAATGCTAATCCACGAGGGATTCAAACAATGTTCCTTCTTCAAGTGTATTCATAATTCTACAACATTATCTTCAAGGGGTCTTCATAATTGTTTTTGCAAATCTCTTTTGCTTCAATACTCCATTAGATCTTTAATAAGGATTCTTCATATCCTAAGATGCTTACTGTCAATAAAAGGTATGTTGTTGTTACTTCCACCTACAGAGGTATGTTGTTGTTACATCCACCTACAGAGGTCTCTCATGATCTGTAGCTATTAAGTAAGGTATCACTTCAAAAACTAATGTTTGCAATCTAATATTCTCTATTCATAATGAAACAGGGTGCCTCCAAAGTCTGAGTATTTAAGCCTCCAATCAATCTAATTAACTAGCTTCACAAGTCTTTGAGAGGCATCACACCTCCATAGTCTAAATTTTTAAGCCTCTAATCAATCTGAGTCACTAGCTTTACAAGTCTTTGAGAGGTATCACCAGTCTTCAAGAGGTACCAACTTTCATATAAGTTCACAATAGATATTTTCCCTCTATTCTGAACTGGAGTGACAATCCACAGGTCTGCAAAAATGTAAATGCACTTCACATATCATTGAATAGCCATTGCACAGTTCCGTAAAGTCACCAAGTACCCATTACAAGTCTGCACAAATCTATAATTTTCTTCCACGGGATACCACATTCAAAGGTCTAATCTAATCTTCAAAAGGATATTTCCACATCTTAAAAAATTTCTGAGAAGTGATGTAACATGTTCTATCTGCAAAATTATAATGACTAGTACATTGGTGTTGGAACAGGGCCTTCTAACAAGCTGCGAAACTCGTCCATTCTAGATATTTTTGATATATTTTAATTAGATTTAATCTAGCGGAGGGGTTCTGGGGTAGGGTAAAAGCCCCTAAAGCATTGTAAAGGGTAAAATGGTAAACCAGGGGTCCAAAAACCATGGGTTGTGGACCATAGGAAGGTCTAGGATAGATTGTTATAAATAGAGGAACATTTTTACGCTGATAGGCATAGCCCCTTATTGGAAATCACTTCATCAGTGATTATGCTAATTAATCTTTTTCATCCGGTGGTCTAGATTGAAAGATTCCGGTATATTCTCTTCATCGCCACTCAATCAATTAATTAAATTAAAAGCCATAACCTCCTTGCATGTCTAAATCAAGTGTTTAAACCCTACTTAAATTAATTTTTTACCAAATGATCATTAAAAATATAATGTTCCTCTTATTTATCTCCACGTATGAGAGTATGAGGGATTAGAGCAAAATAAGGACATGTTTAGGGCGAGAAAGTTCTATCGTCGAAGCCGCATGGCATGTGGTTAGCTTAACGTTTCAGGTTTAATCATGGGATTTGTATGGAGGCGGCCATCTCTGCAAACAACAAGAAATATCGATGTCCATCCATCTTCCAAAGGGAGCAGCGTGCCACAAGAAAAAAATTCTTTAATGACCATTATCTTCACCCGGTGCCACGTGCAACAAAATCTGCATAGATATCGCACAAGTGGGAACCGTTATGGGAAGGTGAACTAGAGCGTCGCCCAAACGTTTCAACAAAGTGGTTCCACGGAGTTGATCCGCCTATCTGCTGTGATGGTTGGCATCGTAACGCTCAATTTGTTTCAAACCATAAGGCCACCTGGTTTAGAGCAGCCGACGCATTTGGACGCAGAGAACTGGGACTGTGGCTAGTTGGATCGAAGTAAGAAATCCTTCTGAGAAGCTTCACGGCTGTAGAATGCACGCTCTAGACAGTAAGCTTTTGAATACACATACATGCGTTGTTTTTTATTCACGCAGACTGTAGTTTATTCACTGTGTATTGAAATACACATGCGCTGCTTTTTCGCAATGTTGGACACTCAAGTGTCAAGTCAAAGCTCTCTTATGTTCATTCTTGCGTCATTGTTTTCATTAGCGTTTGGTTTCATTTCGAATGTAGCGAGCATTTTGTTATGTTATCTCTGTAACCATATTTCTAGCTTGTTTGATGATGCACTCTGACCCAGGTATTTACTGCTTCTTCATAAATAAACTAACTATTGCGCAGTCATTTATCTCACTTGCATTGCGTTATTGCATTTTATTTCGAATACACATGCGCTGTTTTTTATTCACGCAGACTGTAGTTTATTCACTGTGTATTGAAATACAAATGCGCTGATTTTTTACAATGTTGGACACTCAAGTGTCAAGTCAAAGCTCTCTTATGTTCATTCTTGCATCGTTGTTTTCATTAGCATTTGGTTTCATTTCGAATGTAGCGAGCATTTTGTTATGTTATCTCTGTAACCATATTGCTAGCTTGTTTGATATACACATGTGCTGTTTTTTATTCATGCAGACTGTAGTTTATTCACTATGTATTGAAATACACATGCGCTGCTTTTTTTCAATGTTGGACACTCAAGTGTCAAGTCAAAGCTCTCTTATGTTCATTATTGCATCGTTGTTTTCATTAGCGTTTGGTTTCATTTCGAATGTAGCGAGCATTTTGTTATGTTATCTCTGTAACCATACTCTGTCCAAAGTCACAATGACTGACATTTAATTATTCATTTTATTTTACATAAATATATATGTAATTTCATATATTATTTTAATTGGCATCATAATTTAATTTCATAGATTCATTATTGATATTCACGTATCTGTTCCTTTAAAATGAATACCGAAGATAACTTTGATATGGTATAATAGATTGTAAACCTTATATATGTAATTTCATATATTATTTTAATTGGCATCATAATTTAATTTCATAGATTCATTATTGATATTCACGTATATGTTCCTTTAAAATGAATACCGAAGATAACTTTGATATGGTATAATAGATTGTAAACCTTGGCTTTATATTAATAATGCAATAAATCCTTTGCAAAAATCAATATAAAATATATAACTCGCTCAGGTTTTATTTTGCGACATGCACAGATAATAATGAAATATTTGATCTTGTTCAATTCAGATTAATTTTAGATTAACTTAGGCAAACAATTATTTTAAGTTTAGATTAACTTAGGTAAAGAATTATTTTAGTAATCTAAATAGAAATATAATTCATGAGAATATTTCACACTGCATACAATATATAAACGTCGGTTGATATGTATTATGATGGGCAACACAATTTTAACTCTTCATTCACTTTCATTAACATCAATGTTATAACCTATCCTTTTTATGGATCACAAAGTTTTATGATTGGTGCGAATCTATATTGGATAATGCACTAGACATGATTAAGGAGTTTGATATTCCTCATCCACAAGGAATCATAGAAGCATTTCCTTTAGCAATATACATATAGTCAATTCATGAAAATAGATAATCCAACCGTAAAAAAAATAAAGAAATGAATAAATAAACCACCAATGACATTCAAAATTTATTTCAATTTCTCGATGAGTGATTAAAATTAATTTTCAGGTTCTCTTATAATTAAAACCAAAAGAAAAGGATTGAAAAGTGCTTCAATCAATGCCAAGTCAATCTTGAAATCTCAATACATGTTTATTTAGCTAAATTTCTTGGGAACACTGGTCGCTACACGGGATAATGAAAATGATGCGCGTTTATTTGTTTTATTTGCAAAGTCAAAAGTTGGCGGGGTTTTATTTTTCGGGCGGATGACGTATGCAGGAAAGGCTGTTTTTTTGAATGCGAAGGGTGGTAAGTGGTATACATCGCACCACTTTAGGGGACGGGTTGTTTTCAAGTGAAAGCCAGCGATTCCATACCCTTCGCGACGCGTGGCGAGACACTGTTTGGAAAACCGCTTAGCGATCGCGCGTTACTGTTCGGACGTGGGGGCGATGCGATATGGACGACAACCATTGCATGTGAAGGGGTTGATTGGATGGATGTCGAGGAGGTGAGATGATAGGGAAATAGCAAGGGTGGGCCCAATGCAATTAAACACGATTTAATCATATCGGGGGCAATTCGATTGGTGGGGTAAGTTATTAATTAACCATGAGGGTTAATTAATCCTTTTTTAATGTGGCAGGGAATCAAGGTTCTTAATTAGTCGCAGTTTTAACTAATTAATCACAATTAACACAATATTAAGGTTATTTTCAACCAAAGGGGTGGGATATGTAATAATTGGGAGTTTTATATAGTTAAAATAATACGGTAACGGGTTGAATTATATAGTGAATTATGTGTAGATTTTTTCAGTCGTTCTCTGTGGTCATTAAATCTGTGTATAGATTTAGGGTTCAATATATTTATTTTATAATTTTATAATTTTGAGGTCTTACGATAGTAATATTAGGGTTTAATTTATTTTTATTATTAATAATCAATTTAATATTAATTATTATTATTATTATTATTATTAATTAATTAATAAATAAATAAATAATAAATATCTATATTGTTAAATATACAATAATAATATTATTATCCTTAAAAAATATATTAATATTATTCTATTTCAATTATAATTAATAATAATAATAATAAATGAAATATACATAAATTGATGATGATGGTGGTGGTGGTGGTTAACGGCCACTGAGACCAATCTTTGGTTTATTGGAGCTAAATAAAAGAGTTATTTACTTTGATTTAAGGTTTTATTCCTATGCTCGAAAAGGTTGGAGAGAAGCCTCCCAAGCTCACTACAATTTTGACATCTTAAAAGGCTAGGAAGGTGAGTATTGCAACAAATATTGTGATGTAAAAGATGTAATATTAAACTCATAATAATAAATATATAATAATAATATTATGAAAATAACTAATTTAATAAATTATTATTATTATAAATTATTTGTATTATTATTATTAATTTACAATAATAATAATAATAGTAGTAGTAGTAGTTATGGTATATTATTTAATTATTTAAGAATTTTTTATTTAATTGAATAATTTTTAAATTATGGTATATTATTTAATTCAATATATTATTAATTATTATATATTACTATTATTGTTAATTATTTCATAATAATTTTTTTTTCTAAGTATGACTAATTCTATTATGTATAAGGTTACTGGTACAAAACAGGCACAGTGTCAGCTATGAAAGCCTGAGCACTGTGTTTGAAAATCAAACTATTCAAGGAGTACCTGGACTGCCCAGAGTGGGAAACCAGTTCTATTAAACAAAGAGTCTTAACCGCCCTTGAGAGGGAAACCGGTTTGGAGTACATATAAACTAAACAAACATAAAAAGAGAAGCCATAGTTCAAAAACCACTTTTCCAACTGATCTGCAAAGCTACAAGATCTAGCATTGTCTATGAAACTGGAACAAACAACCTGGAAAGCATTGCAGAGGCTAGCCATGAGTCGGAGAAGGTGGTTCCTCAATGACCCTGCAACCGAAATCCTCATTGTTGTCCTCCTTGCCAGCGTCGATAGTATCTATTCTACCAAAGCACGCTCCAGTGAGTCTTTGCTGCTCCTGAGGTGAAAGAGGGGAATTGACAGGAATAACTTCTGCGCAGAGGGGGCCAGAACCTGGAGAGAGGTGCAGAGAAGCCAGACGAGGCGCAGGATGGTTGGGAATTTCCTCACGCAGAGTGACAGTGATGTAGGCTGTGAGAACAGAATTGGAGGACGTGCTATCAAATCTTAGCTCCGCATGCTGCGAAGTCTGCCTGATGGTGGGCCGAAGAAGGCCAGGAGGGACCGAATGGGTAGAGCTGCCGCTGGGAACGTGAGCATGGGAGGGAGAAGGCGGGGCAGCATCCATGGAAACTGAAACAGCATCCCCAGAGCGACGGCAACCGCGTCCTCTTCCACCGCGCGGACTCGGAGAGAAGTCCTGGGCGTCATCGGTAGAGAAGGAGCTGGGAGGGGGGCGACTGAGACCTCGGCTGAGGCCTCGTCGACTTCTCATCCTCTCACGAATATGAGGCATGTCACCAGAGGAACGACAGAGGTGAGCGGAATCGAGAGGGGTAGCGGTGATAGCAGGAGGAGCGGTGGAATGAGCAGTGGGAAGGGCGAAGCGGAGAATGACAGGAGGAGTAGAAAAACCACCAAGAAGCCCTCCACGCAGGTCAGTGCCAGCACCGGAGAGAAAATTGAGCAGACAATGCGGACTCTGAGAGTAATGAATACCTGGGAGCAATTCAATGCAGGCCTGCAGAGTGCAACGCCTCCCTGTGGAGGTCTTCACGCTGGTCTCGAGCGAGCCAGGAGTGCAGATACTGAGCAGCGGGGCGGGCGAGCTCACCGAACCAGTGGCGTCGTCGGAGCCATTCGAATGACCTTCCATATCTTGGAGCACCGCCATAATCGTAACCAAATTGAGTAGACCAAGATGAATAAACTTCACGCGAGCAGGAGCATTAAGAGCTACATAAATGCAGGTGTCGGGAGCCATGTGGGCTGCCCTGGCCATCGCCATGGGGAAGTGCGCATGGTGGCACGTCCCGTCCGGAGCATTAAACAACTGGATCCGACGTAT
The DNA here is from genome assembly GCA_034641835.2 of Pinus albicaulis. Classification (NCBI taxonomy): domain Eukaryota; kingdom Viridiplantae; phylum Streptophyta; class Pinopsida; order Pinales; family Pinaceae; genus Pinus; species Pinus albicaulis. Next base: position 229,212,488 of record CM076580.1, read on the forward strand.
TTAATAATATTATTAATTGATAATAGCAATAACATTAAATTTATAACTATATTTTTAATATTTTTTGGGAAAATATAATATAGATTACATCTCCCATCTTGGACAAGGAACTTTTTGTTCCCTTAGTCCCTTGTCATCCTCCCTTTTCATTGTGTAATAAGGTTGACTCTAGTGCCATTTTTGAAGTTGAAAACTCTGAAATAAAATTGATGTTCCATTCACCCCATCCTAATTTTATGTACTTGGTGGATGCTCTATCCACAAGAAACCTTAGGTGAATATTGGTCCCTTACTCCCCTAGGTCAAATTAATGTAGATAACCAAAAAATTGGTGCTATATCTATTTAATTAAAATATATGATTAACATTTCTTAAGCCACAAATCAAGTTTTGATTTTTGGCTTAAGAAATATAGACATTAATACAGACATAAGAAAAATACTTATTAAGATTAATAGTGTTGGAAATATGATGCAGAGTGTTGTCCTTGATGGAAACCCACTGAATGAAGATGAAGACATGAGACAGTTGACATGTGTTGTCCTTGATGGCAAACCACCTGATGAAGTTTGTCTTGACCTGATGGACTTGGTAAATGATGTAACTGACATGAAATGATGTTTGTTAGCAATATGATGCCGAGAGATGTATATCCTGAATGGCATCCACTGATGAGAGATGATAGACACTTGTCTTGATGAAATATGGCTTGTTGTAGCTGATGTCTTATTAAACTAGAAATGAATGTATCTACAATGAGTACAGAAGGCAATGAAGAAATGAATTCAGCATGTGCTAAATCTATGGTGAAAAGAGTATGTCTTAAGGCATATGCGGATATGTCTAGGAGAAGTCGCGTATGCACGCGGGAAACAACGTGCCAAGTCGCGTATGGGAAAAAGCGCTCATAAAGTGCAAAACCAGGGGTAACCACCATGGTATTGACCCATTGTATTGGGTAATGATTCGTCTAAATGACCCCGTCAGGAATACCATCGGAAGTAATGTGGTTTTGGCTCATGGTATTGAAAAAGGGTAAACCTATATAAAGAGAAGAAATTCATTGTGCAAATCATGAGTATGGGTGCAAGATGTCTGAGCTTGAATGAATACTTCTCTTTGAAGTATATCTGATGGAAAGGGTTACATTTTGATTATAGATCTGAATCTATGATGCACCAATGAAGAAAATGATGAAGAAGGGGATCTAGATCTGAAATGTAGTTGTATCTACTAGATCTGTTTATGGAGTGATTAGATCTGTGATGAGGCGAATATCTGTCTGAAGTAAAGGGTTGAATCAGAACTGAATATATGATCTAAAGAAGTATGAAGCTCTGAAATGGTTGAATATCCATACGCTAGTTCGCCGAAGAGGAAGCGCATATATACGCGGCTTCGCTGAAGAGAAAGCGCTTATGCGCAATAAAATTAGCTTTGTAATTTGTACAGAAGTATACGCTGGTTTATGTGAATGGAAGCGCGTATATACGCGACATCAGAGAAAGAAAGGCGCGTATGGAAACTAGGGTTTGCTGAAGTATGGGGTATGATATGTCTGATCTGATCTGCTGTGTTTTAGCTATCTTTTGTTGATGTTTGACTGTGCTTAAATGTATGGAGAGGGTCCAGTCTGAAAATATGATGAAACGTGGCCTACAAGTTGTGCTCTTTTGAAGTTGTTGGATCCAGTGTGAAAATTGATGAAACGTGGTCCATATTGGTGCTGAGGGTTGTAGCCTTCAGTCAGGGGGTCGTAGCTCCCTTCCAGGTGAGGCTGGTAAACGAGAGCAGGGGGTCGTTTCTCCCTTCCAGGAGAGGCTGGTAAACAAGTTAGGGGGTTGTAGCTCCCTTCCAGGAGAGGCTGGTAAACGAGTCAGGGGGTTGTAGCTCCCTTCCAGGAGAGGCTGGTAAACGAGCGCAGGTGGGTGCCTGCGTGCTGGTAGGAGTCTGCACCAGCACATATGTTGTAATATTTTTTCTCTATAATAAAATATTGAAGGCTGAGCAACTGCAGCGGTGGTTTTCTCCCGACTTGGGTTTCCACCTAAAAATCCTGGTGTTCATGTGTGATGCTTTGTGTGATGGTTTATTCTATTGTTACTGCACATGTTTACTGATAACCTAACATCAGATGAATGAATATTGCAAAGAACTAAGTTAATAAATATCTGCATATTTAGATCTCTGCTAATACACAAGTTGTATGAATGATATCCGCGTGTATACGCGAGTTTACTAAAGGAAAGTAGTGTATGGGTTTTAAGGAATGAAAAAGGAAAAAGTTTTGAATATGTAGTAAATATTGATTCACCCCCCCCCCCCTCTCAGTATTTTTCCCAACAATTGGTATCGGAGCAGGTCCTTCTGCAGAAGCTTGATCGCTTGAAGGTGATCCGTAGCAATGGGCAGTCAAGAAGGAGTAATTTCCATAAAGCCACCTCTATTCAATGGAAGCAATCTGATATTCTGGAAGGTACGAACAAAAGCTTATCTGCAAAGTCTTGGTGCAGATGTATGGGAAATCGTAGAAGAAGGTTATCAATACCTAGCAAGTATTCCTACTGATGCAACAGAAAGGAAGAAGTATGAAATCAATGCCAAAGCAGTAAATGTTTTGTTAGGAAGCATGTCCGAATCAGAATTTGCTAAAGTGATGCAGCTACATTCAAAAAAAGAAATATGGGACAAAATCATTATGAGCTATGAAGGAGATACAAAGGTAAAAAATGCAAAACTCCAAACTCTTAGAATTGAATATGAAAATTTGAAGATGCATAGTGATGAAAGTGTTGCCAGTTTCTTTCTTCGTCTGGATGATATTGTAAATCAAATGAGAAATTTGGGTGAAACCATAACTGATACTACTCTGGTGGAAAAGGTCTTAAGATCCTTGACTTCGAAATTTGACTCTAAAGTTTCAGCTATTGAAGAAAGGCAAGATCTGAAAACTCTTACTATTGTTCAATTGCATGGTATTCTGACTGCTTGTGAAATGAGGCAAGGAGGCCCTTCTCAAGTCAAAGAAGTCGCTTTTAAGGTATCTGCAAAAGGAAAAGTAAAAGAAGTTGTCAAAGAATCCATCTACATATCCGATGAAGAAGAAGCGAACTTCGTAAGAAAACTCCAACTAGGAACTGGAAGATTCAAAGGTAAGCTTCCTTTCAAATGTTTTTAGTGTGGAAAAGTTGGTCATTATGCTGCAAAATGTCCTTATAAAGGAAAAGTAGTAAGAAGGAATAAGAACCGATCTAGCTCTAAGAAAAGTTACTACACTAATGAAGATAGTGATGGGTCATCTAATAGTGAGGATGAATGTGAAGAAGATCTTAGACTTCTCATGGCATTTGAACAAAGAGAAGAAATGATACATTTGTGGATGCTCTAGAGAACAATGACTTTCTTGAAGTGTCCAGAAAGATGAAGAAGATTTTGACCAAGATCTCGAAAGTGCTCATGGCAAAGAAGCAAAAGAAGAAGGTCATTAAAGCAACGTACATCTCGTAAATCATGTATAAAGTGCAGAAATTGAAGGAGATGAAAATGTGTATTATCGTTGTTCTCGTATTTTACTTAACTGTATCTTGTATTTTACTTAACTGTATATGCAAATATTATGATAGTGAAAGTGAAGACGCTGACCAAGCTCTACAAGTGCTCACGGCAAAGAGGAAAAAGAAGAAAGCTACTGAAAGCAAGGAGATGTCTGAGAAAACCTGTATAGCAAAACACTACAAAGATGAATCTGATAGTGATTTGGGTCCTTGTAATCTTCTTTGTGCAAGAAATGGTGTAGAAAGTGAAAGTAAAGTTGTGAATCTAGAACAAGCTATCAAGATCAAAGTTGAAGAACAACAAAAGGAATTTGATAAGAAATATTCTATCTACAAAGAGATGATCTCTCAAATGAAAGATCAAATAGAGATGCTAACTGGACAGGTGGACAAGTATCAAAGGTTTGATACTTATGCATCCAATCAAATTAAAGAACTAGAAGAAGAAATCAACAATCTAAATGAAGATCTCAAAGAATCACGCATGAAGAATGGAGGACTTGAAGTTGCATTCATCTCTCTACAAGCAGATCTAGAAGCATCAAGTAAGAAAAATAAGGAACCTCTACAATCATTTGAAAAGGAAGGCCTTGAAACAGAAATCATCTCTCTCAAAGAAGATCTAGAAAAATCAAAGAAGAAGAATGAAGAGCTGCAACAAACATGTGAAAAAAACGAAAATTGGTTAAAAGAAGAGATTCTAAATCTGAAGGATCAAGTAGAAGATGGAAGAAGGAAAGAAGAAAGCATGACAAAGCAATGTCAAGACTTGGAGGTTGAGGTAAACATTCTCAAAGGTAAATTAGAAGAAAAGGTTAAACTTTTGAGGTTTCATGATAGTACTAATATCTTGGACAATATTCTGAGTAATCAAAGGTCTCCCGCTATCAAACATGGTCTTGGTTTCCATGAAACTATTAAAGGTGAATCTAGCTCACAAGGAAGTGCTAAAAATTCAGAGGTAGTCAATGCAAAACCTGAAGTGTTGAAAGAGACAAAAGCTCAATCAACAATCATGAATTCTCAAAGGAAATCAATAATAAAGTTGAATGCTTTAAATGTCATAATTATGGGCATGTTAAAACAAATTGCGTATGCATCATTTCCTGTGCTCAACTGGAGTCAGCTTCCTACATAGAAAGGTACTGGTTTCTTCTAAGGGATATTTTTTTCATGTAACAAGTATGGACATAAAGCAAATTTTCGATTGTAAAAGGAGGAAGATTAGAAATACTCATTATGATTCTTATGCTTATTTCTCTGGACACATGAGATGTTATTCTTGTAACAAGTATGTACATTTAGAAAAGGAATGCAGGTTGAAGAGATATGAGAAATTGGATAACTTCTAGCACACAAATAGAAAGTTCAAACAAATCTGGAAAAAGATGGAAGACCGATCAGAAACGTAGGGAATTCTGACCCTACTGCAGTCATCTGCTTCTGAAGCTGACTTTTCTTATTGACTGCAGGAATGATGTGGGATACATTATGAGATTTAGTAATGTATCGTCACAGGGGGAGCAATGCATGATGACTCTCATGGCTGATTTGATTAATCTGGTTATGTTTACTTCTGACAGCGCATCTGATGTAGAAAAGACGGGTACAGGAGGTACAAGTTTAGGAGGAGATGAAGGAATGTGAAAATTTCTATGCTTCACTTTCCATACGCGGGTTATATTAACAAAAGTCGCGTATACACGCGAGTTCCAGCAGACACAGTCGTGTATGCATTGATGATAAGAGAATTTATATGATAACTAAAGATCTGGAGTAGAGGTTCAGGGGGAGCATCAGTCTGACTGTTAATAACTGTATTATTGACTCAATATCAGCTTAGTTTCTCAGTTCTAAATAATGATGATATGATACATGGTTTCTTATGTTGAAGATTGTGGATAAGTCCTGTTTGCTTTTTGATGAAGAGTATTCATTGATTCAGAGAAAAGGGCAGTTCATGCAGAGATTGTTGCTGATGACTTACTGATGAACGTATTCAGGTTGCACGAGTTAAGAAGGAGCACTGGTTCAGGGGGAGCAGCAGGTTGAATACTAATGATTGCATTGTTGGCACTATGACTGCTTATTCTTTGGTTATTGTGATGCTCATGCTCAAATACTGATGGCTTGATACATGGTGTTAAGACTTTGAATGAGCCCTGTTTACTGTTTGCTAAAGTTTATCTATTGGATGAGATTGGACGTATTATTATTCAGGGATAAGAATAGATCATGCAGAGTTTGTTACTATGGTTAAGATCTTTTCCCTACATATGTTACTTCATGTTAAATTTTAAAGATCATGGTGATGTTGGACCACATGGATGATTGCTCGACACATATTTGAAGATGTTGTTCTGGTATGATAATCTCTCTTGGAAAGATTGTATTGATGCTGCGAAGAATCTGAAGGATTGGTTACTAATGTGCTTATGCTACAACCGTTGGATGACGCTTGAAGACACAACTACACTGTTCTATCTATCTGTAGTCCAGGGAAGCATTCAAATATCTCGTAAAGAAGCTAAACATTATCTCTTCCTCACAAAGGAATATCGCCTTTGGTTAAAATATAGAAGATGGTATTGTATACGCGGATTTCATGAAACACAAGCCGCGTATATACACGGTTGTTCATGCACATAAACCGCGTATGTATGATTGCCGACAATTATCCGTTTGGGGTCGTGCTTTTAGCACATCTGTAGTGGTGTTTGATATCTCCGATAATCGTTTGGCATCTCTCGGTGGTGTTCCAGCTCATACGTTACTTCTAATTTTTTGATAAATATGCCTCGATGATTTGTTGATGAAAGTTTTCGTGATGCACAAACCGTGGGGAGCCTTAGTCACATGGAAAGGATGCATTGGATGCACATATTCAGGGGGAGCATTAGCTTTGCTGAATATAATGCATTGTTGGCATTATGATGATTCTGAAATATGATCTCTCTCTTGAGGTCTTTCTGGTATTGGTCATAAAAAGTCATACTTGTAATTTGATAAAAAGGTCTTGTTGAGACCCATGATGTAAAATTGTAATATTCAATCATGTAAGGACTTGTCAAAATTTGTAAACCCACTTGGTTGGGTAGCTGAGTCAAATTTGTAAACCCACTTGGTTGGGTAGTTGAGTTGAGATGTGTAAACCCACTTGGTTGGGTATTTGAGTCTCATATGTAAATCCACTTGGATGAATCTTTGATGTAAGTATGAGTCATTGGTGATAGGAAGGTCATAGATTCATGCAATTCTTTGAAAAATATGTTTGTAGGTTCAGCATGAACTCAGGGGGAGCATGGTCACTTCAGTGTACATCAGATCTACAGAACGCTTCCTTCTACAAGAGGAGAAAAAACCTTGTGTTGGTTTTGGTCCGCCCTTTGCCCTTGATGTCAAAGGGGGAGAGTGACATGGTGTTTGAATAAAGAGAAATAATGGTGTCAAGAGTGACATGGTGTCATTGTATTCTTAATGTATCTATCTGTTGTGGTGATCAAACACCATCGTGGTTGCCATCAAGTCGAAAGGGGGAGATTGTTATAATATTTATGATGCAGAGTGTTGTCCTTGATGGCAACCCACCGAATGAAGATGAAGACATGAGATAGTTGGCATGTGTTGTCCTTGATGGAAATCCACCTGATAATGTTATTCTTGACTTGATGGACTTGGTAAATGATGTAAATCTGATGTGATATGATGTTTGTTGACAATATGATGCTAAGTGAATAGCAACCCACTTGATGAAGATGATGACAACTTACTTGATGAAGTTGTGCTTAATAGAATATGTTCTTGATGAAGTAAATATGATGTATCTACAGTATGTACAGAAGGCAATGAAGAAAGGAATTCAGAAAGTGTTCAAAGTATGATGAAAAGAGTATGTCTCAAGGCATACGCGGATATGTCTAGGAGAAGTCGCGTATGCACGCGGAAAAGAACGTGCCAAGTAGCGTATGGGCTAAAGCGCTCTAAAAGTGAAAAACCAGGGGTAACCACCATGGTATTGACCCATTGTATTGGGTAATGATCCGCCTAATTGACCCCGTCCAGGAATACCATCGGATGTAATGTGGTTTTGGCTCATGGTATTGAAAAAGGGTAAACCTGTATAAAGAGAAGAAATTCATTGTGCAAATCATGAGTATGGGTGCAAGATGTCTGAGCTTGAATGAATACTTCTCTTTGAAGTATATCTGATGGAAAGGGTTACAGTTTGATTATAGATCTGAATCTATGATGCACCAATGAAGAAAATGATGAAGAAGGGGATCTAGATCTGAAATGCAGTTGTATCTACTAGATCTGTTTATGGAGTGATTAGATCTGTGATGAGGCGAATATCTATCTGAAGTAAAGGGTTGAATCAGAACTGAATATCTGATCTAAAGAAGTATTCAGCTCTGAAATGGTTGAAGATCCATACGCTAGTTCGTCGAAGAGGAAGCGCGTATATACGCGGCTTCGCTTAAGAGAAAGCGCGTATGCGCAATAAAATTAGCTCTGTAATTTGTACAGAAGTATACGCTGGTTTATGTGAACGGAAGCGCGTATATACACGACATCAGAGAAAGAAAAGCGTGTATGGAAACTAGGGTTTGCTGAAGTATGGGGTATGATATGTCTGATCTGATCTGCTGTGTTTTAGCTATCTGTTGTTGATGTTTGACTGTGCTTAAATGTATGGAGAGGGTCCAGTCTGAAAATATGATGAAACGTGGCCTACAAGTTGTGCTCTTTTGAAGTTGTTCGATCCAGTGTGAAAATTGATGAAACGTGGTCCATATTGGTGATGAGGGTTGTAGCCTTCAGTCAGGGGGTCGTAGCTCCCTTCCAGGTGAGGCTGGTAAACGAGAGCAGGGGGTCGTAGCTCCCTTCCAAGAGAGGCTGGTAAACGAGTCGTGTTGTAGCCTTCCGTGAGAGGTTTGTAAAACGAGTCGTGGGTTATAGCTCTTCCAGAGAGGATGAAAATGAGCGCAGGGTGCTCGCGTGCCGGTAGGAGTCCGCACCAAGACATATGTTGTAAGATGTTTTCTCTATAATAAAATATTGAAGGCCGGAAAGCAATTGCAATGGCGGGTTTTCCCGACTTGGGTTTCCACCTAAAAATCCCTGGTGTTCATGTGTGATGCTTTGTGTGATGGTGTATTCTGTTGTTACTGCACATGTTTACTGATAACCTAACATCAGATGAATGAATATTGCAAAGAACTAAGTTAATAAATATCTGCATATTTATATCTCTGCTAATACGCGAGTTGTATGAATGATATCCGCGTGTATATGCGAGTTTACTAAAGGAAAGTAGCGTATGGGTTTTAAGGAATGAAAAATTAAAAAGTTTTGAATATGCATTAAATACTGATTCACCCCCCCCCTCTCAGTATTTTTCCCAACAAATAGTAAATTTGTGAGTTCTTTTTAACTACTGTAATAATGTTCTTGTGGGTCATATCGTTTTATACACTATGTATATGTGCATGTTACTATATTTGTAGACGGAAAATTTCTTTTCTATATTTCTTATTCTATTCACCATTAATTGAAAGTTGTTTTGTTGATATCACGTCTGTTTTCTTTTATGTTAGGTGATTTCCTTGTTTTATCATGGATCCAGCTATTTGGAATTGTATTCCATTTGAAATTCTTGAAATTGTCTTCCTTTGGCTCCCTTTATCAGCTGTGATAAAGTTTAGCACTGTTTGTCAATAATGGAAGACTGTTTTGCAAAATCCTTGTTTCTTATTGCGTTGCAAGCATATCTGTACAAATGAATTTGGATTTATGGTTCCTTTCATCAATGATGAAGACAATTATTTTGCTGCTGAATACCTTAATCAAAATGGGCGCATATCTCGTTTTCATTTGCGATTCATAGATTCAAGATACAAGGTGGAGTCTACTATTGGACCAATGGTGGTTTTATCTTTACCAACATAATTATCCCATTCACAAAACTATTTTGTGATGAATCCATTTACAAAGGCCTTAAAAAACATTGGGCGAATACAAATTGGAGACTGGGGATTCTTTTCATTATTGGAGAATGCAAGCAGCAACAAATATGACTGAGTTGTTCTAAAACATATCTATGATAGAATTCAGTCTAAATTTTATGTTTACAGTAGTCTTGATAGGGTTTGGCGAAGGGCTGATCTTCCATTTGGTGGCACTTCACCCCTTCAAAATGGAGTGTTTTATAGAAGTAAATTTTTTTGGCTCTATCTCGAGATAGAGTATGAATATTATCCTCGATATGGGTATACAATCTACTGGTTTGATGTAATAAAAAATCACTGGGAATTTTCATTTGTTCCAGTCACTGACATTCGGTGTATGTCATTGGCAGTATGCAAGAATCAATTGATATGTCTTGTCAATGATGGCTCCTCTTCTGTATGGTCAATTGAAGAAACAAATAATTTTTAATTTGGTCACCCATGTATTGAACGAAGAACTGATTGCTTTGAGGATGATTGGGGCTTTATATGGAAGTTGTTGGAAGAAATGTCTATAGATATAAATATAAAATGTCCTGGTTATCTTCCTTTTCGAACAGTCCAAGGTGTGGTTCTTATGTGCAAATGCAGTGAAGTTCCTTTCCTATTATATGACATGGTGGTTGGCCTTTTCTCCCCAGTAGATATTGATAATTCAACTAATCAACAAATGAATGGATTTTGGTCTCCAACGTTGCAGGATTGCAACGATTTGATCGAGTCTAGAAATTTTTTTGCAATTGCTCCACGTATGGATTCTATAAATGAGATTCCATCATTAGATGTGGACATGGAGTCTTAGGCTATTAGCCATTTTGTATTCTCTCTGTCGTCGTGGAAAATATTTCCTTTTTTTTTTTACTTTGCATACTTTTGGGTATGTATGCTAAGACTATGGATATTTATATGGCTCCATTCTGAGGGGGTGTCTTCTATATGTGTATGTAGCGGATGCTGGATATTGAATTCCATTGCAATTTGCTCGAAAATATTTATTTTTTTTGTCTCGTTTAGTCCTCTTAATTGCATTTGAATGTGTTTGGATGTTATCCATTTCTCTTTGTTTCTATAATTGTAATTACTGTGACTTATTCTATACATGGTGTTTCCATCAGTTTTTTCTCATTGATTCTCAAACAATGTTATATCTTTAGGTTTTTTTTATGGTATATAGTTCCAAATATTTAGATATATTTCAAATTCATATAATTCTTTAGAATTTTGTTCCATTTATATGGGTTTCCCATTACAGTTATAATATGATACATGAAATTTAATCCTTTTTTGTTTTGTCCATTTGAAAAAATCCATTTTTCTTCTTAGCCATTTGGTTGGAAAAATAACGTAAACGATTTTAATTTGTTTTGTGGGTGGAAAAAAATGTGTTCCTTTTTCATCCTTTTCTTTTAATTTATATTGGCTATATTATATATGTTGCATGTTTATTGTTCTATAACAAATATGTTATTATTTTTTGTAGACATGTCATTTGAAGGTACAAGCAAGCGTACAAGAAAAATGAATAAGTCGCCGACATCACATGACAAGTCTAATGAAAGTCATCATTTACGGTATCAACAAAATAAGGGCACAATAAATGAGCATAGGAGAGCTAAATATCATAGAAGAATGACTAAAACAACTCTTGAAAATGATTTTATGGTTCCTCGTATGTATCGTACTATGGATGATATCATGGAAAGAACATTTCCGCTTGGTAGTTCATTGCCAAAATATTCTCCTCGTCAACATAATTTTGTTTTTAACGCTCTCCTGAAAATCATCATAATATTGAGGAAACATATTGCAATAGGGAGGAACATCATATTCATAATGTGGATGCAAATGTTCACCCTAACCCTTTTGTCTCTGCAATTGCATCTTGTGAGAAAGGCCAAAGGTTGCAAAATATCCATGGTGGAGGCAATGATGACATTGTATGTGATGAATTGAATGACAGTTTGATTGGCCGTTTGTTTGATAATTTGGGTCCAGCTAGTCGAAACATCGTATCTTCCAATCTCCCTTCTCAAAATAATGTTGTCCCACGAACAGAAATAGTCATCCCTGATAGCAGTTCGCGTTGAACAATGGAGGTAATCCAATGATATCTTTACAGTTGATGCAATAGTGGTTGTTTTATTACATTCCTCTATTTACATTTCTTTAGTGATAAGGTGTTTTATTATCTTGGAGTAGGATACACCTCATTTTAATAGAGGTCTAGAAATTTTCTCCCCGCGTCTTCCATCTCCTAATCTGAGATTTGAATATGAAGCAGGTCATAACCTTCCACTGCATTCTCCTCGAGAATCAAATCAAAAAACTAATGTTAATTTTCAATGTGTTTGATTTGATTTTTCTTTATTTGAATTTTTGGTGCATATTTTGTTTTTCTTCAAACAGGACACAACTCATTTCAACAGAGCCATACAAATTAAATTCGTAGATTTTCTATCTACTGATGTTATAAGTGAAGAGGAACCATCGCATAGAGTTCATCCAGATCGCCAACAAAATGTAAATGTTGAATGCATTTGATATTTTCCTCCTTTTTTCATTTATTGTTAATTGTAAAATTAGAAATCTATCTTTTTTCGGCATTTAGTTTTATAAAATATTTTAATTTTTTTTGATAGGAAACAACTAATTTGAATAGAGGCATCGAAACTAACTCGTCAAATGTTCAATCTACTGATGTTAGAAGTGAAGAGAAACCATCTCGTACACTTCATCCACATTGCCAAAAAAATGTAAATATTGAATGAACTATTTTTTTTTCATTTTTTCAATTCTAATTATTTGGACATTCAATTTTAAAAAAAATTGTGCTAAAGAAACCTTTTCATATTCTCAGGTTCCAAAAATGCAGACCATAAATTTGGAAAGCCCATGTCATAGATCTGTTCCACATGTTTCAAATTTGGGGAGGGAGTCTCGTCGTGCTGAAAATCAAATAAATTTTAGAAGAAATTATACTCTTCCACATCATTCCCCACATGTTCCAACCAATACAAATCATATTTATTTTGATGAAAATATGATTGCAGTGCATAAAAGATTTCGAGAAAAGCTAGATAGCTTGTCAGTTGTCCAAATGTGCCAAATCTACAAAGAATCATATCCTGGAATCCACGTTTTGAGAGATCCTGAAGGACCTGTTTGCAGACGACGTAAGAATTAAGGAGGTTCACATCGTTTTTGTGGCTATAATAACATGGATCCTGACGAGCAACCTCATATTTTAAAATTTCTTACTCAAGTTGAAGAAATGTTGATAACACGTGTAAATCCTATTTTGTAAGTGACACATGCTCGAGGTGGGCAATATAAGTATAGCGGACACACAATTAGCTTTCCCCGAGATATTTCTACATTTGCACAAAGTCTTCCGCACCATGTTGAAGATCTTGAATTTCTAATTGTGAGGAGACATGCTGCTCAGTCTAAATATTATGAATGCTATGTAAAAAGATCCCGCGTTATGGATGCTTTGCGTTTCAAAATTGAACGTGATCAATATTATCGAGATGTTGTAATTGACTATGATTCAGTGAATGCTCTGCCCGAAAGATCAACAGATGTCTCCTCTAAGCTTAAATTTGTTGATTGTGACATTCCAGAATCTGAGTTCAGTGCAGCTAATAATGAATGGTTTCCTCTTAACCATTTTCCCTCTCATCCTTCGTCTTTTATTGCTCGCCTACCCAATGAACGGAGAGAGGTGGAAGAAATTAGAGCATTTCTTGATAATGTTGATTCTTCAAATGTTGATGAAATGGATTGGCCCAGTATTGGAATGTCTTCAGTGAATGAATATAATATTGAGGGGTTATTACATATGGCATTCCCCACATTGTTCCCCACTGGTGTTGCTGATTGGTTGCAACCACGCATTTGTACTGTTGAACTTCATGAGTATGCATTGCATCTTCTTAGATACTATGATCAGAGGTTTGGAAGCCATCCTCGCTTCTGATATTACCTGTTGAACATGATAATGAGACATCGTAGCCAAGCAACTGCTTCAGTTTTTGTGAAGAAAAATTTACATGATAACTCACCGACAACAATTGATGACTTGCGTCAGCAACTTTCTGATTTACCAGATAATAAGTTGGTTGAGCATATTATGCGGTTTGGGTCTTCTCTAAAAGGTACAAGGGCATACTAGACTAAATGTCGGGCTGAATTGACTGACATGATTACTCAATTGGGATGTCCATATTTGTTTTTTACTTTGAGTGCAGTTGACACAAAGTGGCCAGAGCTGCATAGCCTCATGCCTGTACCGTCAGATTCTCGTTCCTTAAATGAGCATCGTATGAAAGTTGAAAATTTTATCCATTACCCTCATATTTTTGCCACATTTATGCACCATAGATTCAATATATTTCGAGAGGAAGTTATCCAAAAATATCTTAAAGCTAAATAATTCTGGTACAGGTTTGTTTTCTTGAATTTATTTTCTATTCATTGTCAATTTCTTATTGATTTTCCGTTCATATTTATCATAGTAACTTTGTGTTCATTTTTTCCAGATATGAGTGGCAACATAGAGGTTCAACATATATCCATGGTATCCTATGGTTGCAAGGAGCTCCTGACATGGAAAGACTTGATTGGTCAAATGATTTTGATTTGCAACATGCAAAGAGATTCTTTGACAATTATGTGACGACATGGAATCCATGTGAAATACATCATCGCAATATAATGGTTCCAAGAAGTCTCAATGATGACCCTTGCCTATTGAATACTGATCAGATTTTCTCTTGCAATCCTCATAATGATTATGAAGAATTGTTGAACCGTTTTAAAAGGCACCCAAAGTGTAGTGTAGATTCTTGTTTGCGTAAAAAGGGCACTATTCTCACTTGTCGGTACAATGCCCCATGGGATCTTTCTGAGGAATCAAGATTGTTCATAGATGATCACGGAAGAAAAAAATATGACCCGGCAAGAAATGATGATAGGCTCAATGTACATAACATTTACTTTATAAAAATGTGGTGTGCAAATGTTGATTGACAACCAGTGCTTTCCCAGCATGTTGTCCTAAAATATATTGCTAAGTATGCATCAAAAGCAGAGAGAAGGTTTGAAAGCTATCATGATGTGTTAACTAGAATTTCAAATTATATTGCCTCTAAGGATCATGCTTTATGTGCTTACAGGAGGTTTCTTGCAGAAACAGTCATTTAACGTGACATTGGAGCACAAGAAACATGTCATATGTTGCTTAAGCTGCCTCTGGTTGTGTGTAGTCAACAATTTGTTTCGTTAAATGTTGGAAGAAAGGTGTTCAGGAAAATTTCAAGGGATGGCCTGCACTGTTCATCTGAAAATACATTTTTTCAACATTATCAGAAGAGGCCTTATTTCCGTAAACATCTATCTTTGATAGAAACAGAAAGATCTTGGACGTTTGATAGCAAGCATAAAAAAGATCCATGGAAGCCTAGAGCTGCTCATGCAATTGTTTGGGTCTGGCCATGGTTTTATTCTATTCCTGGTGAGGATTCAGAGGAATTTGAAACCTTTTGCAGGACATAATTGCTCTTGTACAAGCCATTTCGTGACATTTCTATAGATATTGGGCTTTCAGCTAAAATTATTGTTGAAAACTGGAGGAATTTCCGATATCGAGCTTGGCATGTTGATCGAAATCCATCAATTGATGAAAATATTGAATATGGAGAAGATGGCGATTTTGCTAACCAGGAAATGAATCTTGAAGATGATTTTCAAGAGTGGCAACTTTTCTCTCGCTTGGTTCCACCAAATAGTGTCAATGTTTCTGATCTTCACACCCTTGGTCGAAGGGATTTTGATATATTCTTTGACTGGCAAGGTACAACTATTTCTGATGATGTGGCCGAAGAAGCTATTAATTTTATAAGGAATTCAATATCAAGGGCTGATATTGGTGACCTTTCAAATAGAACATTTGCCTCTCCAGATTCATTGGCATAAAAACAATGACTTGCTTTTGAAATCATTTTAAGGCATTTTGCTGAATATGATATTCGTGAAGCTCTTCTTATGATTATTCAGGGCACTGCAGGCACTGGCAAGTCTTTCCTTATCCATTGTATTTCTGAGACTCTTTCTAATCTGTCAAGTAATGGAAAAAGTCCTTTTCTTCTTCTTGCCCCAACAGGAATAGCTGCTTTAAATATACATGCAAAAACAATACACTCTGCTTTGAAAATCCCAATTAGAGATATGAAACCACTACAGGGTCAATCATTAGCACTATTCCAAGAGGAAATGAGGCACATTCGATATATATTGATTGATGAAATGAGTTTTTTAGGGTCAAGGTTGTTCATGCAAATAGATTCTCTAATACGAGAAGCATTTCCAAATAAAAAGAATTGTCCTTTTGGTGGTAGATCCATGATCCTTGTGGGTGACCTTGCCTAGCTACCTCCTGTGAGAGATAAGCCTTTGTATGTAGGTAATACAGCGGGGAAATTATTATGGAAAAAATTCAACACTGTTGCCACTTTGGACACAGTATTTCACCAACAAGGGAGTAATGAGAAACAATCTTGTTTTCGTCGAGTCCTCAATAACATAAGAAATGCAGAACCTGTTCTTGATTATTGGGAGTTTCTTATGTCATGGGCTAATATCAGGTTGCATCCTAGAGAAATGGATTTATTTAATGCAAAATTTCACATGTTTCCAACAAATAATTTGGTCTCCTTCCATAACATACATATGTTGAAATCATTAAATTCTCTAATTTCATGATGTATTGCTGTGAATTCAAGGCGTTCAGAAATTAGTGGTGCCGATGATGATCAACTGTACCGTGAAGTTTTGTTGTGCCATGGCCAGCGTGTTATGTTGACATGTAATTTGTGGGTTGAAGCTGGTTTGGTGAATGGTGCACTTGGGCATGTGAAGGAAATATTTTATATGCCTAATTCTAAGCCACCTGAGCTTCCAATGTTCACAACTGTTATTTTTGATAAGTATGTTGGTATTCCGTTTGATGCAAGCAATCCAAACATTGTACCTATCACACCAGTGATAAGAGGAAATCGAAAAAAAATTCCTTTAAAGATGGCATGGGCTCTTACAATTCACAAGTCACAAGGTTTGACTTTAGAGCGAGCATCAATTGATATCGGGAATAGAGAACAACAAGGCCTGACCTTCACAGCCATATCAAGAGTGAAATCAATAGATGGTTTATGCATTGCACTGCCTTTCTCTTATCAGCGTTATGCCAAGATGAATAATAGTGCGTATGTTACAATTAGGAAGAAAGAAGAGGAGAGATTAAAGTCCATATCGCTATGATATGCAACTATTAATATAATAATAATGATTTTGATATATTAATGAGATGTCTACATTTATCAAATTCATAGTAGTATTTTGGAATGTTGTTTACATCGTTTTTGTTGTTGCTTAATTTTCTTGTTTTTATAATGTCGTTTTTTGTTATTTTTCTTACAATGAACCATTCATAGGTAAAAAACCAGTTATATGAGCCAACCGTTAAAAATCAAGATGGAATTCCATATCACTGTCACATGTAGCTAATAGTATTCTGACATATTTATAGAATGTTTTATAATTGTTTTTATTGTCGTCTCTTTTTTCATTTAGTATAAGAATTCTTTTGATGTATTAATTAAATGAATACATTCATGATATGCAATATAGTAATATATGAGAAATTTCATACATCGTTTTTCGTGTTGTTCAATTTACCTCCTTTTTTTAGTCGCTATTGTTCTTTTGTTTATAGTAAACCATTCATACATATACAACCAATTATATTAGCCAATCATTAAATTCAAGATTGAAGTCCATATCCCTATTACATGAAACTAAAAATATTTATCAATGTGGTTTGCTAAATGTGTTGTGGTTTGGTTCAATGACAAGATATTTATATTTGTTAATAATATTAGACTAAAATTAATATATACATTGACATTAATTTAAATACAAATATTGAATTACTAACATTATTAATATTTCATTTTGATATTAGGGTAGTTATAAATTCCAAGAATTTTGATTGTGTTTGGGTGATGGAATTCAATAGCAGAGGGGTAAGACTGAGTAGTTCAGGCCATTGGGCTAATGGAGTCAAAGAAAGATGGCTTAACTGGATTAAGTTTCTTAACA
This sequence comes from Pinus albicaulis, assembly GCA_034641835.2. Classification (NCBI taxonomy): domain Eukaryota; kingdom Viridiplantae; phylum Streptophyta; class Pinopsida; order Pinales; family Pinaceae; genus Pinus; species Pinus albicaulis. The sequence continues at coordinate 229,230,207 of CM076580.1, forward strand.
AGGGATGGTTTCATAGGGCAAGGTAATCAAATAGGGAACAATTAAAGATCTAAAATGGATGGAATGGACTCGAAATGGGTGAAGGGAAATTAAGAATCCTTCAACATATTTGAAAGAGAGAACTTGAATGATTATTAATAAAGAGAAATTAGGAATTATTTATCAAATAATCAAAATGAATAAACTAGAAAACATGAGCAATTAAGAATTCACTGTTTATACTAGTTCAGAAGAAAAAATTAAGAATAAGAACGATTGAAAACAGATTGCACTTAAGCACTTTCTGAATTATTCATTTTCGTTTATCATTCAGATATGAAACACAAATGGTATAATAAACAATTAGATAAGAGAAAAGATAACTGATGTTGTGTTGTTCCCTTTTTTTGTGAATGTGCTGGAGGCAGTCCCTATGATTAGCCTTGTTGTTGTCCTCTTTAGTAACTCTGTGATGGCTGCTCTGTTTTACTGATACTCTTTACCTGTACTGATACACTTTGACCTGTTTGATCTCTGTTTATCCTTTTTATCATGACTTACTGTAGTAAATAATCAAAATTCATGCAAGGATAATTTTTACAAAATGTCTAACATCTCTTCCCACCATTCCTCTTCTGGTATTCTGGTTCTTTGAAGCTTCCTCAGAGTCTCATCAGTCTCTGTATATCTGAAGAAAGTAGGCTGAATTGGGAATAAGTGTTTTACCTCATGTTCGAGATTAAAAAAAAATTCCAGACTGTCATGAAGAATTTTTCCTGTAGGAAATTCGTTTGCTACTGATGAACTGGTCGATGAACTGGCCTGGTTGTCAACATACTTATTAAATTTCTCAACATAGCTTTCAAGGCTCATTAGTTTATCATATAAAAATAAAGGGCTTGGCAATCCTTTACTCTGCAAAATATCCAATCTCTTTGTAAAAGCATTGATTTCTTCCTGCATATCATAGCATCTTCTTTCTAGGTTCTGCATCAGAGTTCTTTTAGCAAAAACCCTTTTTACCCCCAAAATTGTTCCTGTTCTGTCTTGGATGCCTAGCTCTTCAAGTTGATATCTATTCTTGGTATTTAAAAATTGTATAAGCTCATTGGCTTCTTCAGGCATATTTCCTAATTCTTCTCTTGCCTTTTGAACTTCTTCCAGAGCCAATTTAACTAAATCATTTTTCTCATACATTATTTGTATTGATGGCCAAACATAATTTATGGACTAAGTGATGTTGGCCCAAAGAATTTCTTTGATTTCTTTTAAAGGTTTCTCCAATGTGAGATCCTTTTCCAATGCTTTGACCATTTTTTCTAATCTATTGATCTCTCTTGTTTTTTCTGCAACACTCATCTTTGAGAGATCATATTTTTGTTCTAAGGTGGTAAATTGTACCTTTGTTTTCTAGAGCTCTGTCACTTGGAGTTTCAATTCCTCCATTGATTTTATTAATTCTTCAGTGCTTAAATTAGAAGTGTTGCCCTATGATAGTCCTGCTGACTAACTTATTGTTGTTGTACCTATAATTACTTCTGTTGTAGATGCTGGAATGTTTGGCTACTTGTCCTTTAATGCCTTTTCAAGTTCTTTTTCAGTCTCATTTAGTTGCTCATTAAGTTTCAAAAGAAAATCCATTAATTCTTCTTCAGATTTTTGCTTTATTACCTTAGTATTCTGTGGATGCCTTGAATATGGCAACTTCAGTTGTTTCCTTAAGGCTGCAATATCATCATATTTCTTTTTAATCAAGGCTTCTGTAGCCTTAACATCTTTGGGATTATGACCCAATCCAATAATTATTTCTTCCAAAGTCTTTATTCTATTGTCCTTAGCCTGGGAAGAGGATTTTTCAAGATGCAATTGAACAGTAGTGTTATCCAAAGAATTATGTAATCTTTGGGCCATCATTGACTTATCAGTCAAAGTTGAGTAAATCATCTCTCCAGTTTGTTTGTGCAGCTCAATCTGATCCAAAGGATAAATATCCTTTGCCAAGACTTCAAAATTGGTTCTGACATAGTCTGTAGCTGTTTGAGGCTGTTGTACTTTGCGCTTGAAATGAATCATCACCATTTTACCCTGTTGGATGTCATAGGCTGACATCAATCTCTGTTTATTTTTGGGAGCCATATTTAAATATTGATTATAGACTTCAAGTCTTAATGGATCATTTCTGGCCTTTATATTTATAAATGTCTTCTTAATATCCCAGGCATCCTTCACTGGTGGTTTGAAGGAAGATACTTCTGCACTTTGTTGTCTTTGTAGCTCTTTTTTCTATGATTCAGTGGATGTCCCACTGATTGTGAATGTTTGCTGACTATCTAACTCTTCTCTCCTCTGACTATCAGTGGTTTCTTGAACAAATTATACTTTTGAGAGTGGATTTAATCTTTGTCTTTTGATACCAGGTTGTTCTAAAGATCCACCGATAGGGGTAGCTGTTTCTGCATCTCTCTTTTTACCTTTTTCTTAATTGAGAGGAGTTTGCAAAATTGAAATTTCTACCACATTGATCTGAGTAGGAGAAGTCTGTATTTGGGCCTGTTCCTTGGAAGTTTTAGGCTGCTCTGACATTGTGAATTTCTCTGTGACTTGTGTATCAGTCTCCTTTTCCTTCCCTTTGGATGCTACTGTGGCTAGTGCACTGATTTCCTGCAAATTTTGTTGAGAGGTTCCAGGAGAGGGAGGACCAATTCCTAGTATTTGTACCTGCCCAAAAGAATCTAGGTCAAGTATTTTCTCAAGATCCTTCACAAAATTTTCAACACTGACCTATTCACTATCTTTTTCTACTAAGGTTCTGTCCATCCATTCATCCATATTTTCAAATTGTTCAATCTCTGGAATTCTGTGGTGAAGGTATGGTGACAATTTTTTTTCATTCTCCTATCACATATAAAGTTGGTTGGGTCATAAGGTACCCACCAAAAACTTTTTTTCAATTTGAGATAGTCTTCTAGAATTCTTTTAGCTTCTTTTCCTGCATCCCTAGAATTACAGACAAAAGAACCTAATTGACTCTTAATTCTGAGCTGAGCCTTTTTCTTTGCATTAAAAAAATGGACTATGTCTAAATTTATCATTTGTCTGAAATATTCTAAGGTAAAAAGCCTCATTGGAACATATTTTGGTAGCTTGAAAGGACATATCTCACACCCATATATTCTAATTTCTGTATGTTTCATATATAGGTACCAATCACCTATTCTGTATTGCTTTGAGAGTTGGAGAATTTTCTTCATATCATTATTGACCCTAGGAGGGGAAACTCCTGTTAATAAGGTAGTTGCAGGGCGTACAAATAGATCAATGAACTCATTGTAAGAATAAGGAGACTTAGAGGAATTATGGAAGATTGCAGACCAAAAAATTATAGACCTTGGATTTCCTTTGGCATCAAGTTTCATGACATGGAAGGGGAAACTCTCTAATTGATAATAGAGCATGAGATGGTATATAAAAGTGGAATATTTGAAAACTTTTTCATTTTCCAATCTCATGAACTGGTCATGAATTTTATTGGCAATAAAGGAAGCAAAATCATATTTGACAGCAGGGGGTTGTCCAGGAGTAAAAATTGACAACAACACTAGGGTTAACTTATCAACGTATTCACTAGTGTTGAAACCCATTACAGAAGATATCATATTCAATATGAGTCTGCCCATATCTGTAAAAAAGGTATATCCATAAGGAGGTGGGCCTTTGGGTTGATGTTCTGGTAGCATGAAAGTCTGATAGAGGCGATTCAGCTCTTCTTGGGATAAATTTGTGGATTTTTCGAGTAAATCTCCCATGGAAATGGGAGTCAGGGCTTGACTGGGATGGAATTGTAACATTTCATTTATGGATTGAGCAGTTATCGGGAAAAGAGCAGTTTGACTCGAGGACATGACTGCTCATTGATTGGGATCGTAATTGGCATGGCAGTGATAAATTATTTCAGGAAAAACATGGACTGAAGGTAAAAAATACATTGGAAGATTAGATTCCCACAGTCCCAAAATATCAGAGCCATTCAGGAAATTATCTCTGCATTGGCAAAAGGTTCTGAGAGGATTTTCACTAAGAATGAGGTCTTTTATCTAGAAATCCCTATCTGCTAGAGGCAGATAGTCTAAATATTTATGGGGGACATTCAGAGGCGCAACATTCAAAGCCACAGGGGTTTCCATTTTTGGTTCTTGTGGATTCAGAAAGGAATTTGGGTTTTTGATGGAAAAATGGGCACAATTACAGGTCTGGGAACTTAGGAGTGAAATAAAGACCAAATTGTACTGTGTTTTAGTCTTTTCCTATGGAATTAAATCAAAAACCAAGACTTGCAGGGTTCGATGGGAACTGGGTAAATACCTATTTCCGAGAAGTGAATAGTGATGAAAACAGGTGTAGGCAACTGCTGATGGGTTCTGGATTGTTCGTCTGCAATTTTCTCAGCAAGGCGGCGGTTGACAATCTTTGACAGATGGCTTTGCAGTTGTTTGCATGGGAACATTGGTTGCTGCACGGGATAATGAAAATGATGCGCTTTTATTTGTTTTATTCGCAAAGTCAAAAGTTGGCGGGGTTTTATTTTTCGGGCAGATGACGTATGCAGGAAAGGCTTTTTTTTTTAATGCGAAGGCCGTAAGCAGTATAAATCACACCGCTTTTGGGGACGAGCTGTTTTCAAGTGAAAGCCAGCGATTCCATACCCTTCGCGACGCGTGGCGAGACACTGTTTGGAAAACCGCTTAGCGATCGCGCGTTATTGTTTGGATGTGGGGGCGATGTGATATGGACGACAGCTGTTGGATGTGAAGGGGTTGATCGGACGACTGTCGGGGAGGTGAGATGATAGGGAAATAGCAAGGGTGGGCCCAATACAATTAAACACGATTTAATCATATCGGGGGAAATTCGATTGGTGGGGTAAGTTATTAGTTAACCATGAGGGTTAATTAATCCTTTTTTAATGCGGTGGGGAATCAGGGTTCTTAATTAGTCGCAGTTTTAACTAATTAATCACAATTAACACAATATTAAGGTTATTTTTCAACCAAAGGGGCGGGATATGTAATAATTGGGAGTTTTGTATAGTTAAAATAATACGGGAACGGGTTGAATTATATAGTGAATTAAATAATAAAGTTAAAAGTTAATATGAAAATGAATGAAAAAGCGTTAAGTATAAAAACATTAGAAGTATGTATTTAACTTATGCTTCTAACATGCTTCTAACATAAATATTAAAATATTATTTATTATTAATATTATTATTATATTAATAAATATTATATATATATATATTTCAAGTTAATATATAGTATGTATATAGTTAATATTATTAATATATTAATATATTAATAAATATTACTAATATATATTATTAATAAATATTATAATATTATTAATATATCAATCAATATTATTAATATATATATAATATTTTTCTGATTTTAATCATAATTAATATATTGATAAATAATCTTATTAATATATAATATATATATTTCAAGTTAATATAATAAAATTATTATATATAATATTTATTTATTGATATATAAATTATTGTGATGGGTAGTGGATATAGGCCTATTGGCGTATATCAACCAAATTGGTAAATGTGGTTGTAAATCTATTTCATATACACCTATCGACGTATATCAACCACATTAGTAAATATAATGTGGTTGTGCTAGTGTATTGTAAAGGACAAGAATGATGAACTATTGATGCGAATTGCGGATTAAGCTATCTATTTGGGTTTTGGGGAACGAACTCCTACTGGCTGTGTGCGCGGAGATCCTAGTCCAGCTGTGTGTAGACCCTACTGCTATGTGCGCAAGTTGGGAAGGGAATTGTAAGGGATAATTGATGAATGAATGAATGAACGAGAAGGATTGATGAAGTACTAAATCTGTAAGTAATCTGTGTATGAATTATTGGCAATTACTGTGCTACATATCTCTGTGTTTAAGCTGCGAAGCTCTCTATAAGTAGATCTAGTACATAGATAACAACATTTCCGGATTACTGTTATAACAACATATATAATTGTAGATATAGTGCATAGAAACCCTCTTAGCTGTGTGCAATATAAAGCGATCTGGGTATCGTAGGACTGAACGCAGCTCTGCTTGTCTGATCTATCTTTTCTCAGGATGCGGAAACCTGGTTCCAGCACCCACCCATACTACTTCAAGTGAGACTTTGACCTGCGAAAGCAGGTCACTGCCGAAAGGGCCAATAGTATAGGGGTTTGTTGGCAAACCTTGCACACCGAACCTGGGTCAGGACCCCTCGAGCCAACAAATGGTTCCGTTGTCGGGACCTAAAGAAGTCTGAGAAAGGGATCGGGTAATGACAAGGGAGTACTGGAAACCTAAAAGAAAGGAGATCGAAGACTGGTTTGAAAGGAAAATCCAGGAATTCGTCTTAAAAGAAAATTGCAGTGAAAGGCTAACAGCGGAAAAGTAGAAAAATAGGTACATTATGATGGAAAGCTACAAAATATTTTTTGTAACATTAGCGATCAAGTTTCAGGAGTGGCTGGCTAGACTAGTCAAATTCTAGAAGTGCTGGAAGGACGAACAAGTCACTCAGTGGACCCCAGAGCTGATCCGTCAGCTCGAAAAGACTGATAATACTATCACGCGCACGGTAGATCACTGGGTGGATAGTGTGCTTGGAGGATTTGTGACGGAGTTTTCCATTGATTAGTTTGTCTCATATTCTGAAGTTAAGCGACGATTCTTTAAAGGGTTCCGGGGTAAATTCCTGAGGACATTACCATTGTTGATCAAGATATTACTATGTGAAAAGAGCATTCTTTGTAGTCATACCGAATGACCTCGGACCTAGACGAGAGCGCGATGCGTAGTGTTAAATACTATCAGACCAACCTTAACGGGGAGAGATCCGCCTAAATTCCATTGCAAGAACCAACTACATCGCTACCTAGGTCGCACAAAGGTAATAATTCACCCTTCGTAGACAGTGATATGGCTGCGCACCTGAAACTACCTAACTTAAAGGGGGTAGGAGATGAGGATATGGATGTTGCAGACTCCGTCTAGACCGTGCAAAATGTGGCAAGTGATATGGTAAAAAGGGCACAACTGTCACTGGAATTCGAGGACCGGGACCTGGACTGGTATATGTGATACATTGCTCAGAATGGGAGCGCATCCATTCAAGACGTCAAAGACGCTCTAAAGCAACAGTTCCAGAAACCGAAATCTTATTCCCAACTGGTAGCAGAAGTAAAGGACTTCAAACAAGGTGCGTCTGAGTCAGTATGGGAGGCTGATCAGCGGTTGAAGAAGGAAATCAGGGAAGGAGGATTTGAGTATGATGATAGACAACATACTGAATGGTTCATTGCTATGTTGTTACCTCACCTGCACATGCCAATAATTCATCAAACGTTTGAATCACAGGAGAAAGATGTGGAAGTCGCTATGAAACTAGAAGCTGGGCCCCAAGAGGATACGTCGGCAGGGGTACAAAAAATTCAGGAACAACTTGGGGCTATGCATATGGAAATACAGAACCTTCGAAAGGAGCGAGGGAGGGACGGTTGCATAGATTTTTGGTGCATATGATGTCAGGTGTCCGACCATACAAAATATCAGTGCCCTCTACTAAAGGATTACATGCAAGTAGGAGGACCTAGCCCGGTACACCCAGGGACAAGCATGGAACCTATTCTGTCACGACCAGGATCGAGCGGATATGCGCTATGGTTTGATGACTGTCGGATATCAGGACTGCACGATACAAACCATTGCCCTCGGCTAGGTGCATATGTCCCCGAATTGAAGCAACAATGGTGCAGATTCTGCCGATTAGTGGGGCACGATGAGCAGAACTGTCGTACTTATGACTTAATGATGGATCGTGGGAATTTATATAGGGTACAATCAGACCCTGCATCACCCAAGATTTCTTTGCACTTTGGAGGATCACCAGCCAGAGGCAGAGGAGGTCGGGGAGGAAGTGCAGGACGAGGACATGGGAATCTAATATGTTATAACTGTGGGGAAATAGGAAATTTTTCCAGAGAATTCCAAAATCCCACCAGACCATCGTGTAAGTATTGTAGGCAACTGGACCATGTGGTGGAGGATTGCCCAATTTTAATAGCAAAGATGTAGGAAAATCAGCCCACCCCTACACAGAACGTACAATGAGTTAAGACCGAACTAAGGAATGTGACTCCAAGTGTAAAATTCATGACACACAGTGGGATGGTCACCCAGGGAGAAAAGGAGGAGCTTGCCCCTCAGGACGAAGTGAAGGAACAGGTACCATTGACAGGCCCCGCACAACAGCTGACACATCTCCAGATAGAAGAAGGGGTGGCACCCTTTTTAAAGGCATATCTGAAGTTACTACGAAACCCACAGGCCGTAGGAAATCTCCAGGCACTACTAAATACCTACGCAGTGCGGTCTAATTTGATCCTTGGGACCAAGGATGTACATAAAATATGCAACTATAAGAAACACACCGGAAGAGAAATGCAGTTGACTTCGCAGATTGGTGACTACGAAATGGATCAGGTCATCTTGGATCTTGGATCACATGCGAATGTATTACCAAAGCAGACCTGGCAATGAATGGGAGAGCCTAAATTGGAATGGTCCACCATCCAGCTGCGTATGGCTAATCAACAAAAAATAATTCTGCTAAGAAGACTGCCAAAAGTCATGGTTGACATCGCAGGGGTAAAGGCCCTAGCAGACTTTGAAGTAATCGAAATTGTGGAAGATGCGGATCCTTACCTTGCACTCCTCGGATTAGACTCGGATATAGACATGGGGGGTGTCATCAATCTCAAGAAGCGCAACATGGTGTTTGAAAACAAAGGCACGCGCGTCATAGTACCACTAGATCCAGTAGAAGGTGCACAATATACAGAGCCAGCCTATGAAGAGGAGGAAATAGATCACATTTATAAATTGACTGTGCAGGATGAAGATCAGATGAACCCCACAGACGAAGGAGTGCACTGCTAGGAAAAGGACAGTGAATGTTTTTCGGACTCTGATGAGGAGCTAGAGAACTAGCAAGGTCGGTTGCACGAAGTCTCGGCGCTACGATGTCTTCAGACCACCTGGAATTTCCATCGCATCTCTACTAAGGAAAGAGCCCTACCTTCCCATGATGACATAGGAGAGAGTAAGGAGATTGATGAACCTGAGATCCCCATGGAACATAGGATAGGAATACTGCCACTAACACTGTGTGGAGCACCTGTGTAAGGGCTGGTATTCGTCACTCAGGGGAAGTATTGTAATAGGGTAATCCTGCGTTTAGGGATCCCAGTTGCCGGATGGGCCCCGCGGTCAGTCGACCTACGAAGATACTTGCTGACATACAACACTCAAGGGTACGATCAGATCTTACTCGGGCAGGCCGCTCTGGTTTTCGCTACCTTAAGTGTGTGTTCGAGTATGGACCCACCTGAACCCATGTACAATCGGGAGAACTGGCGCTCACTTCAAGTAACAGATGGCAAAGAGACGACTAACGCAACTCTACTGAACTAGGATGTCCTACCCAAGGATGAAGTGCATGGCCTGAGAATATTGGTGGCCAACTTACATATCTGGTACCGGAGCCCTGCTAAGAAACACCTCGCATCGACCTTAATTCAGGGTACGCGAACAGCGTGCAGACATCACTCGGAATCTGACACTCTATGGAACAAACATCAAGTTCGAATAATGACCATCAGTACACCCTATTTGGATAAGAAAGGAGCTTTGCGATTACACATAAACGGTAGCGGACCATCAATGCATCCATTTATGGTAAGTTTAATCCGAATTACCGATGGTAATTTTCCTATACGAGGTACTCCCCCACTAAATAGCTTCGGACGATGTGTGGTTGGTAGAATAACTTCGCAACAGGCTATTTATATGTTCTGCATTATGCTCCTGTTATCGGCCTACTGGTTTTCTGCAATCAGTGACATTCTCTAGCGCAGTTGTTGTCTTGTTATTACGTTGGACCCCTAACGTGCCGAATTATCCGTTCCCGCGCTGCTCCGTACCTGAAGACAGAAGGCCTAAGAATGCTGAGAGTAGTTAAAGCATTTAGCACTGGCTTCCTGCAGAGAGAATTAACCACGAGCCCCGTCCAGAAGAGCATCAGTATGGAACAATGGGAATAGCCAACCTTCGCACCCCAGGGACAACCGCGGCTTTAAGCACAGAAGAAGGTATGCTGGTATCCCGCTCCCCTGCCCGTAGCGTCACAGTCAGGTCACCGCTAGTTCTGCGCCAAGAAGGAACGTTGAGGTATAGGGGCATGCTGCGACTTCTCCGCAACTCCAGAGTACTGCCCAGCAGAAGCAATGTTTGTTCACTCCCTTGCACTACCCTAGTTCACCATCATGATCCAACTGTTAGGGATGTCCAAATAGATTTGGCGCTGCTATCACACACAACTCTCCAAGAATTATACACCAGAGTGATGTGAGAGGTTTGTCACTATGACCAAGCCACACAACAGCAGTCTAAAATATCCCCGCAATTTTGGGCCCAGCAGGTTGCACTGGTCACAACAGCAACAAAGGTTATTCAAGAGCAGCTTACGCAGGGTACGCAGTTGTTCGAAATAGCTACGCAGCTCTGGATAACGATTTAGAACCATCCTCTACTTCAGCAGGCCCAGGAAGACCTCCAATAGGCAAAATCTTCTCTCGACCAAGTCAGAGCCCCTGTTCAGCGTCACGTCGCGATGGACACCGTCACGAACCTTTGCCACGCCAAGCATGTCATCAGGAAATGGTTGGAACCGTGGGGTGCCACCACCCTCCGGATAGCTTAGGATGCTCAGGCCGCCATTTCGCGCCTCCACCATCTATCAAAACAGGTTATCGCGGCCCTAGATGGCCCCACCTCCCTAACGCTTGTCAACATTACACAACGAGTTGCTGCTCAGAGTCAGGAAGTACTCCCTCTGCTCCTCAGCACTCTTGATACCTTGCGTATGCAAGTCGAAGGCACACCACCATAGTGACTCAGGACGAGTCACAGGATTGCATTGGGGGACTGTTGGAATAGGGTCTCCTAACAAGCTGCGAAACTGGTCCATTTTGGATATTTTTGATATATTTTAATTAGATTTAATCTAGCGAAGGGTTTTTGGGGTAGGGTCAAAGCCCCGAAAGCGTTGTAAAGGGTAAAAGGGTAAACTAGGGGTCCGAAAACCATGGGTTGCGGACCATAGGAAAGTCTAGGATAGATTATTGTAAATAGAGGAGCATTTTGTATTGTAAAGAACAAGAATGATGAACTATTGATGTGAATTGCAGATTAAGCTATCTGTTTCGGTTTTGGGGAACAGACTCCTACTGGCTGTGTGCACAGAGATCCTAGTCCAGCTATTTGTGGACCCTACTGCTGTGTGCGCAGGTTGGGAAGGGAATTGTAAGGGATAATTGATGAATGAATGAATGAATGAGAAGGATTGATGAAGTAATAAATCTGTGAGTAATATGTGTATGAATTATTGGCAATTACTGTGCTACGTATTTCTGTGTTTAAGCTGTGAAGCTCTGTGTAAGTGTGTTTCTGTACTTCGATCCGTTCTGTTCTGTTTATGCATTGCCGGATTACTGTTATAACAACATATATAAGTGTAGATCTAGTGCATAGAAACCCTCTTGGATGTGTCCAGTATAAATTGATTTGGGTATCGCAAGACCGAACGCAACTCTTCTTGCCTTACCTATCCTTTCTCAGGGTGCAGAAACCTAGTTCCAGCACCCACCCATACTACTTCAGGTGAGACTTTGACCTGCGAAAGCAGGTCACTGCCAAAAGGGCCAGTAATATAGGGGTTTGTTGGCAAACCTTGCACACCGAACTTGGGTCAGGACCCCTCGAGCCAAAAATTGGTTTAAGGTGTGCCAATGACATGCAAATCCAAGAGAGTTATCCCTCTATCACAGGTCCACAAGTCCAAAATGAAATTTACATCAAAATTCCACAAGTTTGAAGGAGATATCCCTATCTTAGGTCCATAAGAATAGTCACTTATGATATTGCGATACTAATTTTAACGAACTCATATAGCAATAATTTATATGGGTTGATGTATATTAGAGAGTCATGACCATTACCTTTATAAGGGAGCCAAATCATAGTTGAATAATCATGTTTTTAAATAATATCCAAAAGTATCGTAATATATTGGTAGATTTTTAATAATGTATAGTAGCATATGATAGGGCTATCATTATGCTATTTTAATAATGTAAGGTAGTGCATTGTAGCATGATGTAAGATAATGTATGGTAGCATAAGGTAATATATGGTAGTGTAAATGTAGGGTCGGGGTTTAGGGATTTTATAGGAGGGTTTAGAATTTAGGACTTTTAAGAATTTTTATAAAGTTAATAGAATATTGTTTAGGGCTATTTTTAGGAATTTTAGGGTTAGGGTTTCATAATCTAAGGTTTCATAATAAATTAGCTTTTTAGAAAAATTAGTGTTCTTTAACAAGTAAATGTTTTTCCAGCAAGGTTAGGTATTCCTCTTCTTCAACAATGCACCCAAGTTTCCATCTAATTGACATCAATGACAACTTTATCCAATAATCTCCTTTGTCATTGATGGAAATTCTCCATATTTCAGCATTCTCTCCCCCTTAGACATCAATGGAAAATGGGGTGCTTTTCATGAAAAATACTTCCAGCAAGTACTTCCCCTGTCATTTTTCTAATTTCTCTAGACATCATGTTGCTCATGTTTCTCAAAAGATGCATTTATTCAAGTGCTTGGTCAACTATTCGGTTTGCCTACATAAACTCCTCTTGCTCTTTTTTTCTTATGGAACCCAATACCGTAAAAGGATTGTTGCTTTGAAATCGAATGGAATTCATCTTCAACAATGATTCATTGGATAAGTAGAGACAATAAATCATGTTATTTGAATGGACTTTCTCCCCCTAAGCTTGCATATCACTTGCAGGAATACTCAATGTCATAGGCTCCCCCTAACTATATGTCTGGTATTCTTATGATGCCATTTGGTTGATCCTCAACAAGAATTGATGTCTTGAACATATTCAATGTGTTCTTCTTCTAGTGAAACCTGCTTCCTTCTCCAAGACTTTGTGATTCTCTTTCTTATTGATTAATTATTCTTCAGATTGTCTAGGGACCCACTTCAATTTGCAATTTCAAGCTAAATGTCCAACAATATGGAAGTTGAAGCATTCATTTTTGTACATGAATGGAGTAGCATAATCTATATTGGTATGTACATTGGGGCCACCTCTACTTTTGGACAACTGATTGGAGTCCTCATAGATTTATTTTTTATATGCCCTGTAATCCTTTATGCCCAAAACTTGTACAAGGGTAACAATAACCAAAAAATATAGTATGATACCTGGAAACTGATGATTGACATTGTGCATATCTGAAATTATTCTTCCTTGAATTTACTTGATAATATTTATTTCTACCTACAGCATTAACATTTCTTCTTGGAGCATAAGTCTTTCCAATGTCATCTTGACTCTTTTCCTTGCGTCTACTAGAGTTGTGGTTATTAGCACAACTTTGAAGCTTCTCCATGTTATTGTCTTTTGATGCATTCAAGTTTGCATCATTTTCTCTAGAATAATCACCTACATATCCAAGACCTAACTTTTCAAATGCATATTTTTGATGGCTAAGAATTTCATCCAAGGCTTGAAATATTTTCAAGTTCTTGTTGAGAAAATCAACTTATTTTCTAAGAGAGACAATTTCCCAATATTCATCATTCATAACTAGTTGGTTCTTCATTTCTTCCGTCATTTTTGTTTCTTAACATGTTTGTACCTTAAGAGAGATGAAATTTGATTTCAATTTGAATATATTTATCTTTTTCTTCTAGTCCACATTCCATGGCATTTATTTCCTTCTCCTCTTCATCAATTTGTCCTTCCAGGAGAACCAAACCTTCCATTACATTTGCAGCTCCTTGTGCTTGTTTTTTTGCTTCTTCTAACTGACCTTTTAGGGAAGTGTCTTCTTCATTATAATGGTCAACTTATACTTCAGCTTTTCTCAATTCTTCAGGCCTTTTTTAAAGATGTTTTTCCAAATTTTCTTCCTTTCTTTTTTCATTGTCTAATTGATGTGTCATGAATATGACTTTTTCATGATGTCTCTTCTTGTTCTGCTTCAATTCTTCCTTAATTTTCTTGAGATCCTCATAACTATCTTGTATTTGATGGCTTATAAGAACAACTTCTTTCTTTTTTTTTTCAAGTTCGTGATTAGTATTTTGTACCCGCTTCTTATGTTCCTCATTTTCCTTTTTCAATATGCTTAAATATCTTCTATAACTTCAATTTTTTCCTTGAGATATTCTTAATTTCCTTCATCTTCTAGGTCTTCCTTGCTATTAGTGACTTTATCTACCTCCTTTGACTCTCGATTATCATTGTGTTCTTTCACACCATCTTCTATATTTGAGGTCATGAGAGAAAGTCCTTTTGAATGAAGATCTTGAAGATTTTCCCAAAGATCTTTTGTTGAAGAGTATTTATTCATCTTAACTTCAATAAGATTTGAGTAACTAATCAATATTTCCTTAATTTATCTTGCATTATATTCCTTGGATTCCTCTTCCATTTTTCATCTTATAACCACTGATTCTCAGATTTCAGGGTCATGAGCTATTAGAAAGAATTTCATTCTTTGTCTCGATGACTCATGGTTTTTCCCATCGAACAATAGAGCTTTCCAACTTGATTTTATTATGTTTTCACGATTGAATAAAAAAAATATTTAGAATATTAGAGGCTTTCTTCCTTATCTTTGACATTTGTGTGCTAAGCATCTACCTTCCAATTTTTAGGCATTGAGTGAAGGTATTGGCTCTGATACCAATTGTTCGAAATACTAGAGTGGGGTTGAATCAATATTTCTTTTACAATTGTTACTTTTTATGCCAGTTAATATCACTTATAAAAAAGAACACAAAATTAACAATAAAAATAAAAATTTTTATTAATAATATTGACGAGGACTCCAATCCTTTTTACAATTAATCAAGTACCATTTTTCTTCAGGGCTCCAACCCTAGATAAAGACTCCAATATTCAATCTATTCACGCATTGACTTGTATTTTTCCAAGCTCCAACTTGATCTCCTTGAGGACTCCAATACTATAGGGATTCAACCCTCTTAGTTTGTTAAGGCTCCAACCTGGTCTTCTTAAGGAGTCCAATCCTCTAGGGCTCCAGCACACTACTTCAGATCTTTATTATGGATTTAATAGTTCTTTAAGGCTTCCAATGTCTTCTACAATAAACCCTAACAATATCTTCAAGTTTTCCTTCAACAATAGCCTCAATTAATCTACTTATCTCATCAATGACAACTTTATCAACCACAAAAGATGTCTCTAAGACTCTTCATGTTCTGTAAACAATATTCTACAATGCTAGTCCATGAGGGCTTCAAGTGATGCTACTTCTTCAAGTGTCTTCACAATTATACAATATTAGCTTAAGGGGTCTTCAAAATTGTTTTTGCAAATGTCTTCTGCTTCAATACTCCATCATTTCTTTAATAAGGATGCTTCATCTCTTAAGATGCTTATTGTAAATACAAGGTATGTTGTTGTTAGTTCTACCTATAGAGGTATCTCAAGGGTTGTAACTATTAAGTGAGGTCTCACTTCAAAAATTTATGTATGCAACCCAAGTCTTTACAGTCTAATATTATACATTCATAATGAAACAAGGTGCCCCCAGAAGATTCCTTAGTTTGAAACTAGATTCCTCCACAGTCTGAGTATTTAAGCCTCCATTCAATCTGAGTCACTAGGTTCACAAGTCTTTGAGGATTATCATGCCTCCACAGTATGATTATTTAATCCCCCAATCAATTGAGTCACTAGCTTCACAAGTCTTTGCGAGGTATCACAAGTCTTCAAGAGGTACCAACTTTCATACAAGTTCACAATAGATGTTTTCCCTCTGTTCTGAAATGGAGTGACCATCCACAAGTCCGCACAAATGTAAAGGAACTTCACATCTCACTGAATATCCACTGCACAATTATGAAAACTCACCAAATACCCACTACAAGTTTGCACAATTCTATAATGCTCTTCCACAAGTTACCGCATGCACAGGTATACAATCTAATCTTCAAAAGGGTATTTCAATATCTTAAAAACTTGTAGGGAAGTCACATAAAATTTCAATTATGTAACATGTTCTATTCGCATAACGATACTGGCTGGTACATAGGTTTGAGGTGTTCCATCGACATGAAAATCCAAGAGAGTTAGGCCTCTATCACAGGTCTGCAAGTTTAAAATGAAATTTTAGTCACAAGTTTGCAAGTATGAAGGAGATATCCTTGTCTTAGGTCCGTTATAATAGTCACTTCCTCAATATTTTCATGAGATTTGAGATATTCTTCAAGTGCTTCTCACTTGTATGGAATTATTTGTCTGCTCTACATATGTGCTCTACAGATTTCTATTATTTAATTTTGCTAACAACATATTGCAAATGCTCAATTGACAAATTCAACCTTCAATGCATCTATAGATCTGCATATCATTTGACATATCTTCACTTCAATTGATAGATAGTACGCAAGTGTTTGACAGGTTAGTAAGTTGTTGACAGGTCTAGATAATCAACAAATACAAAATAGGTTTGCAAATAAATTGACGAGTCCTCGCTTTAATTAATAGGTTCACAAGTTCATTAGATACGTAGTTTCTTTATAAATATTTTTTTTTGTAAGCTTACTATTACCTTTCATTTTTCTCATTTTTCTCTTCTTCTTTTTTTTGTTTACTCCATATTCATCAACATGTCCACATACATCACCTCGATCAGGGAAGGGAATTGAACTTGTGATGAGTGTTATAACAGCCTGCCTCATCACCATTTAACCAAGACCCCACAGACAGTTTCTTTATAAATATTATTTGCATGTAAGTTCACAAGATGTCAACTGAACCTCACACCCTTTCTTACTTATATTACTTGTGATCTGGCTATAAAAATTTTAACTAGCTCATATAACATTAAAAAATATGGGTTAATGTATATTAAAGAGTCGTGACCATTAACTTTATAAGGGAGCCGACTCATAGTTGAATAATCATGCTTTCTAATAATAACCAATGGTATCTTTTTAATAATTTATGGTAGCATAGGATAGGGCTATCATTATGCTATTTTAATAATGTAAGGTAGTGTATTGTATCATAATGTATGGTAGCATAAGGTAATATATGGTAGTGTAAATGTAGGATTAGGGTTTAGGGATTTTATAGGAGGGTTTAGAATTTAGGATTTTTATTAATTTTTATAAAGTTGATGGAATATTGTTTAGGGTTATTTTTAGGAATTTTAGGGTTGGGGTTTCATAATATATGGTTTCATCATAAATTAGGGTTATTTAACAAGCAAAGGGTTTTCCAAACAAGGCTATGGTTTCATTTTTTTCAATAATGCACCTAAGTTGTCATATAATTGACATCAATTACAATTTTATCTAACCGTTTCTCCATGAAATTGTCCATAATTAAACCAGAAGAAAAGTTGAAGGTGTTCAACGAGGTGTGTTGTTATTTCAGAGACTCCCGCACACTAACCTCCATGATGAACCATTTTAGGCCCTGTATAAGTCCCTTGTTAACCCAAAAACTATTTTAAGCTTTAGATATTGAGTGATTACAACTCTATTGTTATATTATTATGTAGGCTAGAACCCCTCATGGTCCCATTTTATTATAATTGTACCATATATCTCATATATATATATATATATATATATATATATATATATATATATATACTAAGGAGACCTAGTCTTAGGATCATCAAATATTGTATTGTATATTGTATTCATTGTTCTCTCTTGAACAAGGTTGTAGTTATTGGTTCTTACCATTTTTTAAGGTGCAAGGATAATAACATTTGGTATCATAGCTCATGACCCTTGGGTTTTGCTACTTCATATAGGTCATCTTGGCATTTTAGCTATACTTTTTTCAGGAATATTTCGGATGGTAAAACTTGGAGAATCATGGGAATACATCTCTGGTAGTGTTTGGCTGAAATATAATATCTTGGTTCTCTATATTATCAAATATATGCTCCAAGGAAGTTAGGGTTTCTGTATGCTCCTGAAATTAGTCTCAAATACGTATGTGCGACATTTTTTCTATACCATTTTTATGTGAGATTCCAAACCATGAAACTTGGACTACATTGAGGTAATATTGTGGTGAACATCTAGTTAAAATTATAGATATTCTTTTTTCTATATTTTCGGAGATATACTCCAAGGAATTTAGGGTTTTTGTATGTTTCACAAAGTTAAGGTTTCAAAAAGTGAAATTTGGACCATATTAAGGAAAAATCTCAAAGAATAGTTGGTTCAATTTTTTAGAATTTGGTTTGTTATACTTTTGAATTTATACCATATGGAATTTAGGGTTTGTGAACAATCATCAAATAAATTTTAAACAAGTCAGCTTTGTTGAGGAATGTAACAACGTTTGGTCTTCATCATTATATAATGAATATATTTTTCAAAAAAATTTGTATTATTAAGTCAAAGCCTCCATTGTAGGCTTATAGGTTTTGTACTGAGTCAATCAGAGTCATTGTAAATTTTCTTAGACCCTTATTGGGCTTTTGTATCATGTAAAAAGAATTATTTTTATTCAAATAGGTCATTTGACACCTCCACATCAAGTTGGAGCTTACCTGACAAAGTCAACCTACATTAGGGAAATTCAACCCATAGAAGAGGCTATATATAGAGAAGCAGTTCGATCTATTTGCACCACTCACTCAAGTTCTATACACAAGAAAGAGAGGCAGAAAAAAGTGTGAAGTTGCTAGAGAAGGAAGAAGATTGCAGGGGAAGAAAAAATAAAAATTTTGGGCTATTTATCTCTCACATGTATGAAGTTAATGGGAATTTTTTGGGTAGGTCAAAGTGTTGTTGTAGGGGAGGTCAAGTTTTCATGTTACAAGGTCAGAATTCTAGGTCGAAGCTGCAGCTAGAAAGTTATCATTTGGAGAAGAAGGAAGGGTTGACTTGGTGGTTGGAGGAAGTTTGTGTCTAGGTCAAAAAGTCTTGGATTATTTCATCTTGTCTTATGAATCTACTGAAGGAAGAGTTATTACTGGCTTTTCCCCTCATTTGGGTTTTTCCCAAGCTATGCGCCTACATCTTGTGTCTCTGGTTCTTGTGATCGTCATACACATATAATTTGGTAATATCCTGATAAAATATAAACTAAATAATAAGCAAAATAAGCCAACATAATTCATAAGTAATTATAAAGAAAGATGAATCAAACCCTAAATTCTACTAGCATTGATTTCTCAACATGGTATCAAAGCTAAGGTCAAGGAAGATTGTAGATCACTTTGTTGGCTTGAAAGGAAAGGTTACTCCCTCTATGACAAGTTACTTTAAGAAGGGATTCAATATTATAAGAATTGTAGGAATTTGGATTGGAAGGATCATCTACAACTTATACAATAAGGTCAAAAGTGAATGGTTCTTGGTTGCACTCATAGGTACACTTAGTGATGACAATGTATGGATCATTGATAGCGGAGCATCAAGACATATCATGGGAAAAATTAAAAAACTTTACACTCTATCAAAAGAACCATCATATCATGTAGTGGAGCTAGGAGACAACAACAATCATGCAGTCAAGAGATTGGGATCAACATCATTGAAGTTAGAAAATGGATCAAAGCTACATCTCATCAATATACTCTTGTTCCAGGTTTGAAAAAATTTTTTATTTCAATTTCTTATTTAGAATACAAGGGAGATAGGTTTTCCTTTGTAGATGATAAATTTTTGGTTTGGGGAAATTATTCAAGCATTGATAAGGCATAATTTATTGGAGTACGTGAAGGAAGGTTATATAGAATCATAACACCATCTCCTCAGTCCCTAGTTCACATGGAGATCAATCATATTGAACTATGGGATAGAATATATGGGAATATACATTACAAGGCCATCCCCTCTCTTAATCAAATGGTAAATGGCATCCCCAACATCAAAGAATACCTTGAAGGAATATGTAAGGGATGTGATTTAGGAAAGAATATAAGGAAACCCTTTACAAGCAGTGAAACAAGGTCTAAGGAAATATTGGACCTCATTCATTCTGATGTGTGTGGACCTATGTCTGAAAAATATCTTGGAGGTAATATTTATTATGTGACCTTCATTGATGATCAATTTAGAAAGACATGGCTATACCTTCTCAGGACAAAGGATGAATTATTTTAAAAGTTCAAAGAATTTAGATCTGAAGTGGAGAACCTAACCGAAAGAAAAATAAAGACTTTGAGATCCGACAATGGTGGGGAATAAACTTAAAAATAAATAATTTCATATTGACAAGAAGCAGGTACTCAGAGGGAGATCATTGTTCCTATAATCTCGATCAGAATGGAGTTTCCGAAAGGAAAAATAGAACACTTTAAGAATATATATGAACAATGATTTTTGATAAAGATCTACCAATGTTTCTATGGGGAGAAGCAACAATGACCATAGTAGATATACAAAATAGAATCCCTCATAGAATCTTTGAGAAAATTACACTTGAAGAAGCATCACAGCAAAGAATCCATGTGTGGACCATCTCTGAATCTTTGGGTGTCCCACATACGTCCATGTTCCAAAGGAAAAGTGAAAGAAATTAGATTCTACAAGCGTTAAAGGGATCTTCATTGGCTACAATCTTTCTTCAGAGGCATATAGAATCTACATCAAGAAATGAAGATAGATTGAAGTTAGTATGGATGTTATATTAGATGTAAATCATGCCTACAAAATATCCAAGGATATTCCTATTGATTTTGATGATGAAGATATACCACTTTTTGAATAAAAAGATCACCATGATGAAAAAAATACAACCCAAGAAGAAGAAGAATAAGAAGAAGAAGGAACAAGTGATTCTATTCAACCTGTGATCATACCCAAAACCAGGAAGAGGCCAAATTGGTTAAAATATAATCTTAAAAATGCTGAAGGACATGGAGTTGGTAAAGTAACTTTTAGAGAAAGAAAAAGACCAAAAATATATTCAGGATATGTAGCATATATGAAAAAATTAATAGAAGTTGAACCAACTACATTTGAAGAAGTTTCTAATCAAGAAGAATGGAAGAAGGAAATACAAGATGAGTATCAATCCATTATGAAGAATGGGGTTTAGGAAATCATTTGTAGACCTGGTGAAAAATCGATTTTCAGTTCAAAATGGACATACAAAATAAAACATGATATTACTGCAAGCATAGAAAAATACAAAGCTAGATTTGTTGCAAGGGGTTTCTCACAAAAGGAAGGCATAGACTATGAAGAAAAATTTGCACCTACTGCAAGATATACTACTATAAGATCTTTGTTTTCCAACTGGCTACTACAATGGGATGGAATATCCATAAAATGGACATAAAAAAAAAAAAATCTGAATGGAACCATTAATGAAGAAGTATACATTGAACAACCTGAAGACTTTGAAAAAAATAGCAAGGATACTCATGTATACAGAGTCAAGGAAGCCCCACATGGCTTAAAACTAGCTCATAGGACATGGTATGCAAGAATGGATGCATATATCTTAAGAATTGGGTTCGTCAAAATTTTTTCAGATCCAAACCTCTACATCGAGGTGGTGGATAATGAACTAGTCATTATTCTACTATATGTGGATGTTTTATTTATTACAGGTGTGGAGTGAACAATACAAGAATGCAAGAATATGTTGCGGCAGTCGAATTTGAAATGAAGGATCTAGGACATGCATTATTACTTGGGTTTGGAAGTCTAGAAAAAACCTAGATAGATATATCTGGGGCAAGGAAAATAGACAATCAAACTATTGTAGTAATTTGGTATGATGGATTCCAAGCCTATGACTACTCCCATGATCACTAATCTCATGGAGTTGAGAAGCTCTGAATCTAGTCTTATCGATCCTGCTATATATCGTAAGTTGGTGGGTTCTATAGTGTATCTAGTAAATACTAGACCTCATATATGTTTTGTCGTAAATATCCTCGTTCAATTTCAGTTGGACCCTCGTCATGACCATTGGATAGCTACTAATCATATCTTAAGGTATTTATTTGGCACAATACATCACTACCTAAATTATGATAATAAGGAAGTCAAATTAATAGGTTTCCCAAATTCATATTGGGGTGGTAGTGAGACTATAGGTTTTAACCCTATACAAAAATTACCTGTAAATAAATTGGTAAAACAGAAAATAAACAATAGCGAGAAAATAAAACAATTATACACAGATATTTTCCCCTAGATCCCAAAATCAGGACTACCATATTGATTTTTCATTTTTTCCCTTTCAATGTTACAATACATATATATACTGTCGAAGCATTCATAAACCTCAATCCATTAACCCTGGATTATAACATAACATAGTTCCCTTAACCAGATCTAAAAAATGCCATGGGTAGAAAACCATCATGCCCAAAACCATGTGAAAAAACCATGCACAAAACCATAGATAGGTCTGCCCACTTATTATAGGGTCCAAAAAACATTCCCAAGGTGCTGCCTTGGACCTCGTGTAGGGGGGCTACCACCCCCCTATTTTTTCTAGTGCAACAAATAACAGGGGTTGTGACCCCCCCACATGTGCGACTAGTCGTGGAAATAATATAACACACACCCAACAATATCCCACTTGTTTTTTTCTTTTCCACACAGGGGGTCACAAGAGAGCTTATTCATTGGTAAAACCCTGCAACACCCATTGTTTCTCTACACCAATAAAATTTCTTAATGATCACAGACTTTGTCAATGCATCTGCAACATTCTTCAATGTGTCCAACTTTACTAGCAATATATTTTTGTCCTCAACCATATCCCTCAAAAAGTGATATTGAACATCAATCCACTTTGTATTTGAATGATAATAAAGGTTCTTTACCAATAAAATTGCACTTTGCATGTCACAGTCTATCCTTACAGCTCGTTGTATCAACCCCATACTTGAACACAATATCTACAACCAAACTCCTTCTTTGCTTGCATGAGTGGCTACCATGTATTCAACCTTTGTAGTTGAAAGAGCTACTACAAACTGTCCTTTGCTCATCCAACTGATTGCTCCTCCATATAGGTTAAACACATACCCACTTGTAGATATTCTCTGATCTATATCCCAACCCAGTCTGCATTAACAAAGTCATGGATGTCTAATCCTGGTCTTCCTTGGTAGCACAAACCATAATCACTTGTGCCATGAAAATACCTGAAAACCTGCTTCATTATTGTCCAACGCCCCTTCCCTGGTTTTGACATAAACTCACTCAATACTCCAATTTCATGTGAAATTTATGGTATTGTATAGACCATTTCATACATCATGATCCTGACTATACTTACATATGGAACACGAGACATGTCATCTTCCTCTTCTTGTGTCTTGGGACACTGTTCAATAGATAAATTTACACCTACAGGAATAGGAGCCTTCATCAGTTTACTATCCTTCGTATTAAACCTCTGAAATATTGTATTTACATCCTTCCTCTTGTTTAACCATAACTTCCTCTTTTTCTGATATCGTTTAATTTCCATGTCCAAAATATATTTTCCAGC
This sequence comes from Pinus albicaulis, assembly GCA_034641835.2. Classification (NCBI taxonomy): domain Eukaryota; kingdom Viridiplantae; phylum Streptophyta; class Pinopsida; order Pinales; family Pinaceae; genus Pinus; species Pinus albicaulis. Next base: position 229,253,860 of record CM076580.1, read on the forward strand.
ACTAAGATCCTTCATGTCGAATATGGAGGAAAATTGGGTCTTCAAACCCTGGATAATTACTTTGTCATTTCCAATTAGCAACATATCATCCACATACAATACCAAATAAATAACACCATCACCAATTAATTTAAAATACACATAGTGATCCTCTTTGCTTCTAGTGAAGCCATTTCCCCGTATATATGCATCAAATTTATGATACCACATCCTTGGTGACTTTTTTAACCCATACAGAGAATTTTTTAGTCTGTATACCAGTTATTTCTTACCCTTCATCGCAAATCATTTATTTTGATTCATGTACATATATTATTCCATATCCCTGTGAAGAAATTTTGTCTTCACATACATTTATTCTACCTCAAAATCAAAAGAAGTAGCAACAGATAAAAGTAATCTAATAAAATCTACCTTGGCAACAGGAGAAAAAATATCACCAAAATCAATTCCCGACACCTGGGAATAACCTTTTTCTACCAACAGAGCTTTGTACTTCTCAACCTTGCCTTCTACATTGATCTTATTCTTAAACACCCATTTGCTGCTAATGGGTTTCCTTTTAGCCGACAACCTCACCAGATTGTACGCCTCATTTTTGTCCAAAGATGCCTCCTTCCATAGTTTTCTATCCTCTAAATCTACTGCCTCCCTGACAGTTCTAGGATCATCATCAGTAATAGATAAAGTAAAATTTGAACAGAAAGAAGATGGAATATACCTTTGTGGTTGCCTTCTTTCTCGAATTGGTCTTCTCAAAGTTTGAGTTTGTAGATATTCCTCTTTGATTCTTGTTAGGCTGTAGAATCTAATTATTCCTCCTTTATATCAAACTCTATCTTCTCAATTTCTTTTGGTAGGACTTCATGTTTAATAACATCTTTCAACTCTCTAAACACCATATCTCATTTTTACACAACCTTCCTTGTTTTTGGGTTCCAAATACTATAACCTTTTAACCCATCCTTATACTAAATAAATATGCACCTTTCAGATTTACTATCCATCTTGGTTATTTTCTCCTTTGGAACATGTACATATGCATCACAGCCAAATACCATCATATGTGAAAGAGAGGGTTTCTTACCAATCCATATCTCATGTGAATTCTTATCCTCCAACATTGATGAAGGTGATCTATAACCAAGTAACATGCAGTCTCCACCGCCTCTGCCCAGAATTCCTTTCCTAATTTGGCACCACTAAGCATGCTTCTTTCCTTTTCCATCAAATTCCTGTTCATTCTTTCTACAACTCCATTTTTCTGAGGTTTGTATGGAGTATTATTCTTTCGTGATAAACCACACTTCTTATAGAACTCTTCAATTTCATTCTTACAGAACTCAACACCTTTATCTTCTTCTTTGTCTAGTTTTCCACCATATCCTTTAATTCTTTAAACATGTCAAAGACTTCATATTCCTTCCTAAGGAAATATATCCATGTATTCCTTGATAATTCATCTATAAATGATACATAGTACATCTACTTACCTAGTGATGGTGTTGAAGAATGTAACTAGATTCAGTATTCATGTATTGTACTTGAGTCGATACTTATTGTACTCATAAAAAGAATAAAGAAAAGAATTTTAAATTATTATTAAATGACTTATTAAACCATGGGTTTCAAGCTTGGGTCATATTTATTTTTTGTAAAAGTCCCTATTGTGGACTTCTAGGTTTTCTTTTGAGTCTATAGGATTATTGAAAATTTAAATTGATCCATATTGGGATTTTGAATCATGAAAATAGGTTAAGTATTGAGTAAAATATGATTTATGAAGCCTCTACACCAATTCGGCCTCAAATACAGTAATTCGAACCCATCATAATGCTATATATACACGCAAATCAAACTAACTTGGAGACAATTCACTAGAACATGGAAATTTGATTTTGTAGCTACAACAAGGATAAGTGAAATTAAGGAGGACTTTCTAGATTAATTTTTGGGCACACTTATAGAGTTGAAGAAAATCAAAATTTTGGCACCACTCTCTCTAAATTTGGAGCTATAGTTTGGGAGATCGAAGTTCTCAAAGTTTTTTTGCAACATTTGTTACATCATTTGTTGCCAAGGTGTTGCTTCCAATAAAGGAGGAAGTCGAAGTTTGTTTTGTTGAATGTTGTTGCTTGGAGAAGTTGTATTGGGCCTAAATCAAAGTCATTGAAGCTAGATCGAAGTCTCTACCTCAAGATCTAAGTCTCAAGAAGCAAGTTTGAAGTTACAGTTCATCATAATGCTACTACTGTTGTTGTTGTTTTCAGATTCATGAAGGATCACAAGGAAGGATGACTTGGTGTGGAGGAAGTTCTGGTCAAGGTCTAGAGTATCAAGAATCACTATTGAAGGAATAACTATTGACTGGGTTTTCCCCTCGTGGGGATTTTTTCCCTGGCTATTGGCCTACATCGGGTGTCGTTGATCTATGTGTATTTTCTTTTATATTTACTTTATGAAATGATAAGAAGAAATATAATAAGAACATAATAATAAATAAATAATATCACAAGTAAATAATCAAGAAAAATAGGATCTTTCTGACTTTCTGATTCTCTAACAGATGGAATGGACACAATTCCAAACACATCAGTGTGCATAAGCTCTAATATTTGGTTCGCCCTCTTATTACGATAGGGGAAACTCACCCGATTGTGCTTCCCATATACATAGTGTTCACATAAGTCAAAATATGAAGAGAAATTAGGCATACCTTCTACCATACCATTACCATGTAGTATTCAAAGTCCCTTCTCTCCAATATGTCCAATCCTTTGATGCCATAACATGGTATTTTCTCCAGAGACCACAAGGTTTTAAGCTCCAATTTCAGGAACCACAGAACTGTTGCACCCATCAATAACAGTGATACCCAGAATCTTGTACAGAGTTCCAATCCAAACTCCTCGCATCAATACCAGTGCTCCCCGAACCATCTTGCAAGTATCCTTCTCAAACTCTATTTTTACACCTGCATCGGGAAGTGTTATAATCCTTCCACCTTGCAAATTCAACTTGAATTTTCTGCACCCAATGATTCTTTCCTTCCTGTCATCCCCTAAGAAGATGTCACCACCATCATATTTCTCATTCTCGCAGAACCACTCCCTATGGGGATTGAAGTGAAAGGATGCACCTGAGTCAATCAACCATGCCTCATGATCTACATGTGTACTTGAATAAGAATCCAAGTACACATCCCCACCTCCATTTGAGGTGGTTGTTGCCTATGCAAAAGGAACATCATCAGATCCCTTTCCTTTCCCAGGAGCTTTAGGTCTAAAATCCTTTTTGAAGTTCCCTTCCTTTACACATTTCCAACACACCTTTACAAGTTTTCCTGATGATTTAGATCTCCCACTCAAGGACTTATTTCTGTTTCTATTTTGGAACCGTCCTTGTATAAACAAGGCATCTCCATTCTAGCCCTCCATATTTTTCCATATCATCTCCTCCGACAGTAAGGATGAGGCTATTTCATCAAACTTAAAGGTAGTTTTATTGCTACCTATTGCAATAACCAAACTATCCCACGAATATGGTAGAGAACACAACAAACTGACACACTTATCTTCATCTAAAATTTTAATATCAACATATAACAATTGGCTTTCCATAGTCCTAAAGGCATTCATATGCTCTGTCACCAAGTCTTCATCCTTCATCCTCAAGTTATACATCTTTTTCCGTAGGAACAGTTTGTTCACCAGAGACTTAGATTGGTACAAAGTCCCTAAATTTTCCCCGCAAAGCCTTCATCGTAGCTTCCCATGATACATTCAACAATACTAAATCTGAGATACACAACTATATTGTGCTCTTTTCTTTCTGATCTAGCTTCACCCAATATTCATTTGATATTGTCGTTGTTTTAGTACCTGGATCTACTACAATTCTCTGATATTTATCCACCAACAGATCCTCCATCTTGAGATTCCACAACTCAAAACCTTCCCATTAAATTTCTCAATATTTATATTTCTAGTGCTCGCCATATGCCTTCATCGCAAGAATCGATCCCACAGATCTCCCACAGAACAAGGTCTACCACAGGCCCGACAAAACCCCTTAGCAACAAAGGCATCCCCTTGAAGCTAAAACTGCTCTGATACGAAATGTATGTTTTAACCCTGCACAAAAATTACCTGCAAATGATTTATTAAAATAGAAAATAAACAATAGAAATAACATAAAACAAATATACACGGATACTTTCCCATGGATCCCAAAACCAGGTCTACCAAATTGATTTTTCATTATGTTCCTTTCAATATATATATATATATACACACATGTTGAAGCATTCATAGACCGCAATCCATTAACCCTGGATTAGAACATAACCATAGTTCCCTTGACTGGATCTACAAAATACCATGGTAAAAAAACCATCATGCCAAAAACCATGCGCAAAACCCATGCACAAAACCATAGGTAGTTTTTCCCACCTATTATAAGGTCCCAAAAAATGGGCGCCCACATTTTTAAAATACTCACACCCCCCTAAGGGGGCTTCATACTGTGACTCCCCCACACGTGCGACTAGTTCTGGAAAGAATATAACACACACCCAATAGAGATTGATGGAAGGAGCACTACAGGAGGATTTTTTTAGTTTGGGATCTGCAATGATTTCATGGATAAGTAGAAAACGCATTCATGTTGCATTAAGCAGTGTTGAAGCAGAATATGTTGTTTCATGTGAAGTAGGAAAGGAAGTTTTATGGTTAATGAAACTTATGTCAGACTTTTTTGGGAAGCCTATATATACTACTGCGATAAATTTTCATAAGAAAAGCAACATAAAATTTTCTAAAGATCCCGTATTCCATGCAAGAATGAATCATATCAACAACAAGTATCACTGCATTATGAGTTTGGTACAAGATGGGGTCGTAAAGCTAGATTATATTCCAACAGATGAACTGGCAGTTGATGTGCTGACAAAGTCTCTTTCGAATAAGAATTTTGAATATCTTAGAAGCATACTTGGGTTGGTTGACACAACAAATTTAGTTGATAGGAAGAGTTTAAGCATCTAATGGTTGTTAAAATTATGCAATTGCGGTCAAATTCCACTTTGGACTACTCAATTGATGGAGATGATGATGGCATTGAGTTCCTATTTCCGAGAGGAACAATATCGACCTAAAGATCACCTCATTCGGATAAGAAGAAGTGTTTTTTTTATTTTTCACCCACTCATGGACATTGGATGAGGTCGGCTTCACACATTTGGACAGGTCGACCTCAACATTAAATGGACATCATTGACACCCCTTTGAAGCATATAAATACAAGTGACCTAGAAGCTCATTTAGACATCACATCATCAATCATCTTCTTCTCTTCTATCTGATTGGGTTCGACACATTGGCGAAGAAAATATTGTACAGAGGTCTGAAATCACAAGTTTGAAGATCACACAAAATTTAGGGTTTATGTTCTAGATGCAGACATAGAACTAGTGGATTTTGTCTCTGGACGCAGGCTTGATATGGGTATGGTAGCGACTAGGAACCTAAATATGCAGGCATGCTGACCTGTGGTAGCAGCTAAGGGTTTGACTACAATTGACTATCATCCGAATATTTATGAAGTTGTCTGAAGGTTGAATCAAGTTGTATTTGATATATTCGACCATTTTTCACATCTTTCTGAAATTTTTGGGTTGTATTTATGATCGTATTGTATTGGACCCATTGTACTCACTACTAAACATTTTATGATAGTATAATAGAAGAATAATTTCAAAGTTTTTTCCCCATAGTGGGTTTTTCCCTGGTCTTTGACCAAATCTGGTGCCTCTTGTTGATGTGTTTATTGTCTCCTTTGTCATTGCATTTATTGTTTTATCTTCAATTAGTGTTGATGATTGAAAATACTAATTGTAATTGGAAATATTGCTAATTGAAGTTTGGAGTTCGGCTAAATTAATTGATACAACATAGAACAATCTGAAAATTAACATGGTATCAGAGCTAAGGTGAAGGACAAGCCCAAGAGGAGACAAGGATTGAATCAATATTCTTTGGAAAAGTTACAAGAGACAATCTATTCAAATCAAGATGAAAACCACCTTCAAGGAGAATGAGAATTTGGGTGAATCATCCAATTTTGCTACATGGAAAGCTAGGTTGGAAATCATAGCTGAAAACAATGATGTTTTGGACTACATTCAAGGAAATGTACATGAACCTCCGAAGAATGCATTCGTTTCCATCAATAATAAGCAAAGGAAAGGTGAGAATAAATAAAATATAATTATATTTGATGGTTTACGAGACAATTTTATTGCATATGTTGGAAACTTGAGAAGATCCAAGGACATGTATGATACTATTGCAGGCATGTATGAGGTCAAAAATTTGAATGAAATACTCACTTTGAAATATCAACTCAAAGAAACCAAGATGGACAAAGGATATTCCATACAATCCTACATAACGATGATATCTCATCTTATAGATCAATTGTTAAGAGTTGGTGAAGTTGTGGCTAACAGGGAACTGGTGGTCATAACTTTGAGAGGTCTCCCTCCTATTTGAAAAACATTCATTACCACTATTAAAAATACAAATTTCCTCCCTTCATTTGATGATATTGTTGGAAATCTCACTTAAGAAGATTCCAACATGATAGGGCGAGGAAGGATTCAAAATCATGAAGAAGGAGAACCCACTGCATTCATCGCTCATGACAAGAAGAAGAAGAAAGGGAAAGGACACCCATCTAATTGAAGAAAGCCTCCTCATCAGGATAAAAATAAAATGAAGGAATACTTGAATGTTTAATGCTACAATTGTCAAAATAAGGGTCATTATGCTCGAGATTTCCCCAAGAATAATAATGGACCTCGCTATAATACTAGAAGAAACAACAACAGGTTCAATGATCAAAGTCAAAGAGAGGACCAAAGGAATGACCGTGATGGAAGAAATGATAGAAGAAGAAGAGATGCTCCAAGTGATCATGGAGAAGATCATCGTCCACAAAAGAAGTCAAAATTCTTCAGGTATGAAAGTAATGTTGCAAATAAATCTGAATGTATTCTTATTTCTGCTCTTACTAGTTCATCTCCTTCAGATTCCTAGGATAGTTGGCTGGTTTATAGTGGGGATGCTCATCACTTCGTTGGTTACAAGGAATTTCTCTCTAACTTGGTAGAGAGGGAGTCAAATTTGAAAATCATTATTGGATACAACTCCACTCATCCTATCAAAGGTTTTGGATCCATCAAATTTCATTTGAATTCTTGGGAATCAATTATATTACATGTTGTAATGTATGTGCCTAGTTTGAATAAGAATTTGGTATCAATCTCCACTTTGGAATACAAAGGGATGAGGGTTTCCTTCATCAAGGGAAAATTTCTTATTTGTCCTGTTGGATCATGTATGAAAGATTCATTCAATTTGGGAACAAAATATGAAGTAATCTACAGGGTAACTAGAAGTCCACTAATGGAATTAGTTCATAATTCAAGTATTCTATGTGAATTATGGCACCGAATGTTAGCTCATATTCATTATGATGTGCTTTCGAAATTGGAGAACTTGGTCTCTGGGATTCCAAAGGTTAAAGCTCAACATGATGGAGGATGTCTAGGATGTGCCAGTGGAAAGATGGCAAGGGGACCATTCCCCTCTAGTGAAAGAAAGACAAATGACATCCTCCATCTCATTCACTCTAACTTGAGTGGTCCAATGCTCGTGCATTCTCTTGGTATCCATCTCTATTATACCACCTTCATTGATGAATTTTCAAGAAATACATGGATATATTATCTGAAGCATTTGAAAAGTTCAAGGAGTTCAAATCCTTGATAGAAAATAAAACAAGGAAGAAAATAGAAATATTCAGGTCCGGCAATGGTGGAGAATACACTTTAAATTAATTAATTGATTTTTGTGAGAAGGAAGGCATCAAGAAGGATAAAACTACACCTTATACCCTCAAACAAAATGGAGTAGTATGCAGGTCCATTGTAGAAGCCGCCCATTGCATGCTCCATGATCAAAAGGTTCCAAATTTTCTTTGGAGATAAGCAACAAATGTTGTCGTATACATTCAAAATAGGGTGTCTCATAAAGCATTAGACAACAAAACACCCAAAGAAGCATTTGTAGGTGTCAAGCCCGATCTGATTCATCTCTGTATCTTTGGATTCCCCATATTCTTTCATGTGTAAAAATAGAAAAGGAAAAAGATGGAAGACACTGGAATAAAAGGTACGTTTGTTAGGTATTGTGAAAATTATAAAGCATTTAGAATATATATCCCTAGTCAAAGGAAGGTCGGAATTAGCAGCAATAGAGGAATTTTGTGATCTGAATGGAAAATGGCATCCACCCATGGTATTCATCCACCCATGTTATCCATCCACCTATGGAATTTACCCATGGTATTGTAAATGGCATCGACCCATGGTATTCATCCACCCATTGTATTTATTCGCCCATGGTATTGTAAGTGACATCTATCCATGATATTAATTCACCCAGGGTATCTATCCACCCATGGTATTCATCCACACATGGAATTTAACCATGGTATTGTAAGTGGTATCTACCCATTGTTTTGACCCATGGTATCCACCTATGGTATCTACCCATGGTATTGTAAATCAAAAAAAGGCTATAAATAACAAGCGTCATTTTGTAAAAGGATAGATTGTCCACCATAATGTAGCTTCTAAAGTTATTCTCTATTTTAATAAAACAAGTTTCTTTGTTGTTTTATTTTCTTTGTGTTCTCTTTTTTTTTCTGGCATTGTAATTTTGCATATCTGGTCAGATCCATTTCAATTGTTTTTAGATCTTGGGGGCCTCCCCCCAAGATCTGGATCAGTGGTATCAGATTCAGGTTACGAATCCATGGGAATGAGGGTTTGAAGCATATTTCAGTTTCAATGGTTTGCAACAATCTTCAACAAACTCCATGAATTTTTTGGACGACGAGTTTCCAAATGAAATTTGAAAATTTTGGTGAATAATTTACAAAAACAAAGACCAGCTCTAGATTCCTTGTAAAAAAATACCCAAATTCAAAAAAATAATTGGCCGAATTGGATTTTGGATGAGGGAGATATCGCTAATTCTAAATCAGCAATGTTGCAGAAACGTTTTTGACGACAATTCGTGGATGATGGCTCTCCTGTCTTTTTTGCAGTTTTCAGTGCGAAATTTCAAAGAAATGGCTATAGATCTGAGCTCCCCTTGAAAAATCACCTGATTTCAAAAAGAAATTGGTTGAATCGGAGTCTGGAGGTGGGAGTTATCGTTGATTTAAAATCAGCTATTTTTTCAGAAATTTTGTGATGGCGAAACAGGTCCTGTGCGAATCTGAGAGTCTAGAGTCTCCAGATAGCAGTTTCAAAAACATGAGAAGATGTAGAATGATCATTCTATTTCCAAAAACATGTTACAATATATATTCTGATTTATATTGACCAAGTTATGGCCATTTTAAATCTATAGCAGCATTCGGAGCGAGTTCCCATTGGAGACGTGCCCTCCCACCCCACTTTAGTAGGCACCTGCTTCACCTGCATCAGTTTCAACATAGCAACGTTCATCTTGGGTTATTTGGAGATGTGACCTCCCACCCCAAGCTATGTAGGCACCTGCTACTTCATCAATAATCAGCATCACGATTATGGGTCATCCGTACAAAATTATTCTCATCGAAGTCCATTTGCTAGGCCGCACACTGTTAGTAACACAGTTGGTCACAAGCATTACAGGGTATCTCTATCCTCGGATATTTTTTTGTCATGGTTTTGGGTCATCCACAAACCCACACTTCATCGAAGTCCATTTTCTAGGCTACACATTGTCAATATCACAGTTGGTCACAAGCATTACAGGGTATCTCTATACTCAGATCTTCGTTCATCACGGTTATGGGTTAACTACACAAAACCCTTCTCTTCAGTGGATCTTCATATTCAAAAAAGGCTTATCAGGAGGGAACTTCACGCAATGGGGACCATTGCTTCTTAAGAAGGGAGGAATGATCTGAATGGAAAATGGCATCCGCCCATGGTATTCATCCACCCATTGTATTTACTCACCCATGGTATTGTAAGTGACATCTATCCATGATATTCATTCACCCATGGTATGTATCCACCCATGGTATTCATCCACACATGGAATTTACCCATGGTATTGTAAGTGATATCTACCCATGGTTTTGACCCATGGTATCCACCTATGGTATCTACCCATGGTATTGTAACTCAAAAAAAGGCTACAAATAACAAGCCTCATTTTGTAAAAGGATAGATTGTCCACCACAATGTAGCTTCTAAAGTTATTCTCTATTTTAATAAAACAAGTTTATTTGTGGTTTTATTTTCTTTGTGTTCTCTCTTTTTTCTGGCATTGTAATTTTGCAAATCTAGTCAAATCCATTTCAATTTTTTTTAGATCTTGGGGACCTCCCCCCAAGATCCGGATCATTCTGAGGTCTAAAATGGGCCTCCTAAGAAAAATTTAAAATCAAAATAAACTTTCTAAGAACAAATAGGATTAAAGATGATGATTTCAACCATGGGGGATGATTCACCATTTTTGGAGTAAAAAAGTAAAAATAATAAATAATAATAAAATAATAAAACTACTTTTTCAACTTGTATTTTCAACTTATTTCCTTAAGTTTTTACTCAAATTTTGAGCAGGATTACTTGTTGAATCAAAAATTTAATTATTCATCCAAGGAGTACCCATGTTGTATACTTTCTATGGACCCTGCTACACGAAAAATTAGAAATACATGAAAAAATGTGATTGCAATCACATTTTTAATTTATTTCTAATTTTTTATGTAACATGTTCCATAGAAAGTATGGAACATGGGTACTCCTTGGATGAGGAATCAAATTCTGCATCCAACGAGTGTTTCCACTTGAAATTTGAGTAAACCTATAGGGAGATAGCTTGAAAATACGAGTTGAAAAATTATTTCTTTTTCCCTCTAAAATTTTATGATGTAATCTAATCTTATTTTATTATCTCCACTATTATTTTATAATTTCCTTAAGAGGCCCATTTTATACCTCAAAATTCCCCTAATGGGATGTCACATTCGATGAAGATGTCACACATGGAAAAGCCAAATACCTTCCTCCACTTCCTCCTCCCAAAAATAATGATGAAATGGATATTTTGGATGGCCTATCTGTGCCCAAATCCAAAGCCGATATTGTTGATGATACCAAAAATCCCTTATATTCTCCTCCTAGTAATCCTCCTACTAGGAAGAGGCCACTTTGGCTCTGTGAAACTCTTCAAGATGCTAATAGACATGTGCCCATTCAAATATCGTTTAGAGAAAATAAGAATCCATGTAAGCACCATGGATATCTCGCATCCATGAGCACTATGATTCAAGCCGAATCTTCCACATTCAAAGAAGTCGTAAAAGAACGAGTCTGGAAAGATGCTATGGCCAAAGAATATGAATCTATTATGAAGAATGATGTCTGGGAAGTTTTGTCAGGGAAATATATGGTAACATCAAAGTGGATATTTGAGATTAAGCATGGAATTGATGGAAGCATTTAAAAATACAAGGTAAGGTTCGTGGCTCGAGGATTCTCCCAAAAAAAGGGAGAGGATTATGATCATATATTTGCACCTGTGGCTCGATATACAACCATTCATTCAATAGTTTCCCTTATCGCAAGTTAAGGTTGGACCCTTCATCAGATGGGCATAAAGACTGCATTTCTCCATGGCATGCTATAAGAAGAAGTATATGTTCAACAACCACAAGGATTTTAAGTAGAGGATCAAAGAACACATTTTGTGTTGAATATTGTAACTAGGTTTAGTCTTCATAATTTATATTTATTGTACTTATGAAAAGAATTAAAATAAAAAGAATTTATATTATCATTTGACATCTATTTTTATTATTAAATGACTTATTAAAGCATGGGTTTAATGCTTGGGTCATATTTAGTATATGGTCCCAATTGTGGACTTCTACATTAGACATTACATATTTATATTGACCATCCTTGGGCTTTTGAATCATGTAATTAGGTTTGTTTTTAAGTCAAAAATGGTTTAGTAGCCCTCCACACCAAGTCGGCCTTAAAGAGATCAAGTCAACCTCAAAGGGAGGAATTTGAACCCATCTGAAGGCTATAAAAGCAAGGAGACCAAATTCATTAGCTCCCTCACTTCTCAAGCTAGTTTGATATTCACTCCATCAAGTCAAAAAGTGTGAAGTTTAAGGAAGAAGCATAAAGGAGTGTGAGTTGGGTCTAGAAGCAAGAGGAAGAGAAAATCGATTTTTGGTGAAGGAATCTCTATGTTTCATGCTCTCTATAAGGAGATCAAAGTCTCCAAAGTTTGGATGTTGTTGCTACTGTAAAATCTACGAATTTGTTAGAATACGGGGTGTTTTTGCTACAAGGTCAAAGATATGGAAGGCTGACTTGGTGTGGAAGGAAAGTCTGACTCAAGTCTAGGGTAAAGAGTCTCAAGAATACTATTGAAAGGAAGAATTATCTTGACTGGTTTTCCCCTCAAGGGGGGTTTTTCCCTAGCATACTACCTATATCTGGTGTCTCTTGTTTTTTTATCTTCATGACACATAATATGGTAATTTCTTGATGAAATATAAGATAATAAATAAGTAAAATAAGCCAACACATTCACAAGTAATTGTCAACATCGAAGAATCAAGCCCTAATATAATTACATTGTTTCTTCAACATGGTATCATATCTAAGGTCAGGAAGAATTGAAGATCACATTGTTGGCATGTATTCTCCCTAATTAATGGATTACATAAGGATGGGTGTCAACTCGACTAGGAGATGGATCAAGAAGATCTTCCATTATGTTGTGAAACCAGCTCCAAAAATAGAAGAAAAGAGATAGCAACGCCTTAGAAATAAGCCACTTCGAGGGGGGAACCTCCAATACATTACATGAATGAACAATTCTTGGATGATACAAATTACAAAACCTCCTTTCTATATATAGGAGTCCATGAGGCCACAATGTAATCCTAGCCAACCTAACAATAATAATTTAAGGGCATAATAATAACAATATGGGGGTTACAAGGGTACAATAATAACAATAAGGGGGTTACACTAACAACAATAAGGGACTATACTAGTAATATAGGGACCTAACATGCCCCTCTCCTTCAAAAAAGTGTTGTCCTCAACGCTTGAGTAGCTCTGGGTGCTTCTGTATAAAATTCTCATCCTCCCATGTAGAATCTTTAGTGGGTAAGTTCTTCCACTTGATGAGATACTCTGAAATTGATCGATTCTGTAGTTGTCGAGTTCTTGTTTCTGTGACCGCTTCAGGTTCCAATATGATTTTTCCTTCCTCATCAAGTTCTCGCAATATTGTTTGAACTGGAAGATTTTCACCTATAACCTTCTTTAAGCATGAAACATGGAAAACTGGATGCACTCGTGAAGAAGCAGGAAGCTCCAATTTGTATGCCATAGTACCAATCTTTTGCAACACCTTGTAAGGACCATAGTACTTTGGCGATAATTAATTATCCTTCTTAGCTTGCTTGAGGGACATTTGTTTGTATGGTTGTAGCCGTAAAAATACCCAATCTCCTACATCAAAACTTCTCTCGCTGCGATGTTGATCTGCCTGTTGTTTCATTCGATTTTGTGCCAAATTCAGGTTATCCTTTAAGAGTTAGAGAACTTCTTGCTGATGCTCGATGTGATCTTCCACTGCTTGAACCTTCGAATTTTTTCTTAAATATGATGTGATGGATGGTGGATGATATCCATAAAGTGCCATAAATGGGGTCATTTTTGCTGCAGTATGGAAGGAAGTGTTATACCACCATTCAGCAAGAGATAACCACTTGACCCATTGTGTTTGTTTATCAGATACAAAACAACGAAGGTATCCTTCCAAACATTTATTTACTATCTCAGTTTGACCATAGAATTGAGGATGATAAGATGAGCTATGAGCTAATTAAGTACCCAAACAAGAAAATAACTTCGTCCAAAAATTTCCAGTAAAAATTGGATCTTTGTCGCTCACAATAACCCTTGGGTTTCCATGTAGCTTTTGAATTGTGTCCATAAATGTAGTAGCAACTGTACTTGCTTTAAATGGATGAGATAATTCACAAAAGTGTGCATACTTGGAAAGTCTCTCAACTACCACCATGATAACACTCTTTCCTTAGGACTTAGGCAAACCTGTGATAAAATTCATTGAAATCTCCTCCCAAGATTGACTTGGAATGGATAAAGGTTGTAGAAGACCTTTATTCTACTGGCAAACTAAACATTCTGCCAAAATTTTGAATATTAGATTTAATGACATCCCAAAAAAAATTCTTTCTTCACCCTGTGGTAAGTTTTTAAAAATCCTAATTGTCCTCCTAAAGGAGAAGTGTGCAATTCCAAAAGAATCTTTTGTTTTAATTGGGAATTCTTACAAAGATATAAGCAATATTTGTACCATAAGGAATTGTTTTTCCAACTAAATGTATCAGATGAAATAGGATCTTGTTGCAACGTTTGAATGAGTGTCCACACTTCTTCTTCCTTCTTCCATTCATCTCTTGCTTCGGTTATCCAATTTGGTTGGATAATAGAAATGGCACAAAGCAATGCTTCCACCTCTTCATTCTTTCTTGAGAGTGCATCTGCAACAACATTTAGCTTCCCTTTTTGTATATTATTTCAAAGTCATAACCCAACATCTTTGTGACCCATTTTTGCTGCTCTTTTGAAGATAGTCTTTGTTCCAAAAAGTGTTTAAGACTATCATGATCAGTTTTTACCTTGAAGTGTCTTCCCATTAGGTAAGTTCGTCATTTCTTTAGTGCATGCAGTATTGCTAACATTTCCTTCTCATAAATAGGTTTCTGTAAATACTTTCCTTTGATTGGACAACTTTCAAAAGAAATGGGTCTTCCTTATTGCATTAAAACAACACCAATTCCATTTCCTGAGGCATCACATTCCACAATAAAGGTTTTTGTGAAGTCTGGCATAGCTAAGACCGGTGCTAGGCACATTGCCTCTTTAAGATGTTCAAAGGCCTTAGTTGCTTCAGAAGTCCATGGAAATGCATCTTTCTTCAATAATGTTGTTAGAGGTGCTGCTATTCTCCCATAATTCTTAACAAACTTGCGATAATACCTTGTTAACCCGAGAAATCCTCACAACTGCTTTATGGTTATGGGGACTTTCCATTCCTTTATGGCTTTAATTTTGTTAGGTTCTACCTTAACACTCTCGTGAGATACAATATGACCCAGATATTCCACCTCTTGTACTCCATCGAAACATTTGGATGTTTTTGCATATAATTGTTTCTCCTGCAATAGTTTGAGCACCTTGTCAACATGTTGAACACGATCCTTCCCAGACCTGTTGTAGATTAGTATATCATTGAAAAATACTAGCACAAATTTTCTAAGGAAGGGTTTGAAAATGGAATTCATCAACCCTTGAAATGTAGAAGGTGAATTGGTAAGGCCAAAAGGCATGACCAAAAATTCATAATGACCCTCATGAGTTCAAAATGTTGCTTTTGGAATATCTTCAGTATTCATTCTAATTTGATGATATCCTGAACGAAGATCCAACTTGGTAAAATAAATTTCTCCATGTAATTCATACAATAATTCATCAATCACAGGAATGGGAAATTTATCTTTAATGGTGAGATTATTGAGCTCCCTATAATCCGGAAACATGCGCCATGATCCATCCTTCTTGTGTACCAATACTACAGGAGCAGAGAAAGAACTTTGACTAGGTTGAATTATACCCGCCTCTAACATTTCTACAATCATACGTTCAATTTCGCTCTTTTGGACATAAGGATATCTATAAGGCTTGATGTTTGGAGGAACACTTCCTGGAATCAAATGAATAGCATGATAATGATCACGAATAGATGGGAGCCCTTTGGGAGTTTCAAACACCTTGGAATGATTGCCCAAGACTTTTTGGAGTTCTACAGAAATAGATGATTTTGATGTTGGAACTTCTAGTGAGCATAATTGTGCAATTATGCCTCGTTGTTATTTCTTTAGAAGCTTTGTCATGACATTAGAGCTTATTATCTCTCTCGGCTTCCCTGCAATACCCTGTAATTTGACTTCCTTTCCTTCTGAAAACAATTCAAAAAAAGTTATTGAAAATTAAAAGCTATTGTCCCCAAAGGTTGTAACCATTGTACTCCTAGTACAAAATCAACACCTCCCATAGGAATGAAAATCATTGGACTATTCAATACATATTCCCCCATGTTTAGCTTGATATTATGGCATTTTCTCGATCAATTTATAGTTCCTCCATTTACAACCATCACTTGACATTCTGGTGCTGGGTATAGGAAATAATTTGATTCCTTGGGTACCTTACAATGAATAAAATTATGGGTGCTACCTGAATCAATCAACACTATTACCTTTTTCTTCTTGATATTTCCTTCTATCTTGAGATTTTGAGGAGTGGTAATTCCTGCCAATGCATTACACGATATGGTCGGACTCATTTCTTCCTCTTCTAGGGCTAGTTCCTGGTGTATATCCTCTTCTTGTTCATTTTCTTCTTCCTCTTCACAATCTATGTAAAATAATTTCTTCTCAACACACTTATGACCTTTAGTGTATTTGCTATCACCACTGTAGCAAAGCCCTTTTGCTCTTTTTTCTTCCAATTGTTGTGGTGTCAACCTTGTAGGTTGTGGAAATCTAGGCGTAGCAACACTTCCTTCTTTATAGAAGTGAGTGGTATGCTTCCTTGTCGCCATAATTTTACATTCAATTTTTCTTGCCAACCTGAATGCCTTCTCCAATGAATCAGGTTCCAAAACGTGAACTTCATGTTGGATGTTATCCTTTAAAGTACCTATGAAGAGATCAATCCTAACAATGTTACCGATGAAATAGGTAACCTTTCATTTTGACTTGGTTTTTCTTACATATGGAGCATCTCGATTTACCATATCTCATACTTTTAGATCAGCTACCTAAAATATGTGAGATTTACTTTCTTTTATATATTAAAGTTTATTTGCTTTCTTAGCATTAGTTTTAGAATTACTGTGTAATATTTTCTTTTCTAAAAATATTTCAAATGGATAGATGTATCTATTTTCCAATTGGATTAAGTTTGAGGCAATAGAACTCACAGTTATTTAGTTTCCTTTCATGTTCTGTTATTTAATTTCTTAGATCAAACTATCAATTCATTGTATAATTGAATGTTCCTAAAAGATTAGGCTAAGAAGGTGTTCCAAGTTGGGTGATTGAATGTTAAACCTATACAATCATTGAGCTTTACTTTTACATGCTTTTACATTGCTTTCTAGATCTTCATTCAATTGTATAATTGGGTGTTCTTAAATGTCATTTCAAGAAGATGATTTTATCATATTTCTAAATTGAATGCTTGAATACCTAACTTATGCAATTATTGAGTTTTCCCTTTGCATGCTTTAATTTCTTTCCTAGATTTAAAGACTAAAGTATAATCGGTTGCTTGTACATCATCTCAAGGGTGATTATTGTTGTGTCTCAATCTAGTCTCCTAAACTGAGTTCATTTAATTGTCAACCAGGATTTGTAAACTGCTGAAGTGAAATGTACCATATGTACCTAGGTGCTTGTTTCCTAGTGCGTTGTGTGTAGTGTTTTGTGATGTTTTGGTCTTTTATGTTGATTTATGATGTTTTTGGTCTTTTGAAGTTTTATGTTTACAATGAAAATGCCTAGAAGACTAATGAAAAGAAATTGGTGGTCAAGAACACAGTTGAGCCTAATGTATGGAATGGCAAATGTAATCAAAAACACTGAAGCAACATCTAAACTATGACTGAATAGAAACAAAAGCTTAATGATGACTTCTTAAACAAATGACACAAACTAGACTTTGAGAAATGATCACTAAATATGCAAGTTTTCTAACTAGATAGTTAGACACTAATCATGATGCAACATTCTATTCTAAGCTCATCTATTCCATGACTAATTCCTAGTTCTATTCTGCAATTTCAATTGAATGTCACAGAGCCTATACTCAAAGAGTTATTGATTTCTTTTCAAGGTAGTTCTGTTGAGGAAGAGCTCTGTTTATGGTGAGGAATTTGCAGAGATATTTCAGACCTTGTAATGATGTTATCTTCTGTTCCTATGGTTATGGATCACTGGTGGTTTTCAGAACAAAAATATATTTGTAAATAATGAAGGCTGTCTTATGAATCCTATCAACTAAAGTGATCTACTGTGCAAAGGGTGACAATGTGACTATGAGATGTAAGTGCAATGAATTGATTTAAACATGAGCTTAAGATGTGAACTATGAACAATGTTAACTATAATCCATCATCAAACTTGACAGTAGGACATGAATTAAATGCAAAATGAAATAAGTTGTCACATCACGGTCATATCTTGAACTTCTTAAGGATGTCTTGGAAGAATTTCTTCTTGTGGAAGAGTGATTAGGACACGTGCAACTGTGATAGTGAAGACTAAAAACTACAACTAATTCCTACAATACTATAGCTATTCATCATTCGTTGTTATGATCTGTTGGAAGAATGTCTTCTTGTGAAAGAACTGAAATGAATATAACTACAGTATCTAGTTAAAAACAAATACAAATTCAACTCCTATCCTACAGTACCATAGTCATTAAACATTCATCATTTTAGTCTATTGGAAGAGTGTCTTCTTATGGAAGAACTAGAATGAGTACGACCACAGTAGATAAAACAAAACAACTACCAATTCAAATGCAGAACGTAAAGACAGCTAGGAAAAACTTATCTAGTTTACGCAAAAGAAATCTGTGCAAGGGGCAGGGGCCCTCTACCACTTGACGGCATTCAACTCCAAATTAAATCACGCCTTCAAGGTAATTTTGTCTGCTCCATTAACGATGCAATAGTTTGAACATAATGCTCTGTGTCTTCAAAGACGTAACACAGAGTTTACACAAAATCTAGCAGCAAATCTAATCACAGAATTTCTAACTAAGCTCTCGGCCTACTCAAGAGTTTATAAAGTAAATGCAAGTAACAATAATTACAATAATTTAGGAATGATGTCTTTCCTTATCCAAATCATTTTAGGAGTCTTTGAGGTGGCTGCGTGAAGGAGAAAAGACACCTGGACTGAGACAGTCCTAGTAGGAGTCTTCCTTCACAAATGTGTTCCCACGTGCATAACCGTACCCAGAATTCATTTCCTCTTCCATGACGAGAAACACACCATGTAGGCACGACGTGGATCATGCCCATATGCATTTTTCCTCAAGAGGCCACCTGGAACATACTCAAACATAAAGGTAGCTGCAGAATCGCCGGTTAGCTACGGAATGCCTGCATTCTGCAGCTAGTTCCGGTCAAAATGCTTAACAATGGCAACAATCACAAAATTAAACAAGTCAGTCATGTAAACCATTCTAGAAGTAATTTTAACTATTTTTATTGATCAATTGGGTTTAAAATGGAAATGGACAAGGGAAAAATGAGGTAAAATGAGGTGAAGGAAAGCACAAATTTGAGGCTCAACATACCCCCAATGCTGTCTCTTTGCATGTCCTCATGCAAATTATCCTATGAATTCTGAGGCTTCTGCAAGGACATCTAATCCCCTTCTTCTCCTTTGTCTGAAAGCTAGAGGCCTTATGGGTTTCCTGATCACAAGTTTGAACCTGAGGTTTGTGAGTGCCCTGATCAACTTTTTGTTCCTTGTCTTCATCTTCTCATTGGTCCTCTCCACTTTGTCTATATGCGGGGATAAGGTTGAGTTCATGTCAGTCTTGAGCTTGATTTGATCTTTGAGAATTTCATTCTCATTTTTGATGTGTCTATTCAACAATTCCAACTCATACCTATCCCTCCTTAATATATCAATTTCAGTCAGTGGAGGACTGGGGGTTCTCTCTTCTCTTTCTGAAGCTGTCCTCTCTAAAGTTTCCACATAATCATATATTTCCTGTTGAGCAGGATCAATCTCAGGGGTGCCTTCATAAAAATCTTCATCATCATACTCTTCCATGGATGTTTCTTCATCTTCAATATTGATTACCCCTATTTGTTTGATTGATGTTTTCTTCAGTTTTCCTTTTAATCTGTGGCTTCTCCTAAGCTGAGAAGACCCCTCTCCTTTCTCTATAACAGATTCCTTGATTATCTTCTTTTCCTTTAGTTGGCTCTTGATTCGAGTCAACTTCTCCAAAATGACTTCCTCACTGCTTTCTTGAACTGGTTTGTCAATTTTACCTTTTGAAGTCCTCCATTTCCTACTTCTCTTTGTGGGCTGTGGTTCAGGTGATAGTTATTTTGCTTCTTCAAAATGATTTCTTATTAAGAAATCATTCCATGTATCATTTGTTTTAGATAGATGATGCTCAATCAAAATTTTGACCAACCCATGATGATACAGGGTTGTCTCCAAAAACTGAACTCTTCTCTGAACACAGGAAGCCATTTTCTTCAGACTTTGATACAAGAAATATGGTAAATTCAAATCTTCTCCTAGAAAATGCAACATTAGTCTAATGTGATAGACATAAAATGTCCCATATCTACCCTCACATGTGACAAATTTTTTGTAAAAGAAGTAGTATGTTTCTCCATTTGCTTTTCAAGGCTGTACTGGGAATTCCTTTCTTGAACACACTAACATCCATATTTGGTGATTTCAAAATTTGTTTCCAGGAGTCATTGTGGAATTCCCTATTTTTAAACCATCTTTCTCCAGTTCTGGACAATCCTGTAGCCTCTGCTATAAAAACTTCAGTAACAGTAAACTTGACATCCCCTAACTCAACTTCAGTACCTTGGAATGATCTGGCAAATGTTTTGGTTACTTCCTTATGGAAGCCATTAAATTTTTCCAAGAATTGAAGCCATCCTACTTGTTGTAACATCTCCTTGCATTGTGGGTAACCTTCTAAATATTTTGATCCCACAGGCTCAGTCCTTACGATGAAACCCATGATGTTTTTCAATATCAAATTAACACTCTTCTCTACCCACAAAACAATGTCTTTTACTTTCGGATTAAAATGGCTTCAAGCTCTAAATGAAAATGGCTTCAATTTTGGAATGAAATACCTTTGATTAATAGCAACAGCTTCAAAATCTCTGGCTGGTATGCCTCTGTTTGATAATGAAGAATGCCTTCGAAACCTCGGACTGATGTACTTCTGTTGAACTTTGGAGAGATATGAAAGCAATTTCAATTTTCGAGCTAATATGTCTCTGATAGACAGTGGTAGATGATTTCAAGTTTCTTTTTGTGCAATACCTCCGTCTTTGGTAACAGAAGACTTCAAACTCAATCACTGAAAAACACTTCTGTTTCTAGTAACAACAGACTTCAAACTCAACCTCTGTCTCTGATAGCAAATGGTATGCTTCAAATTCAACACTACAGCATCTCTGTCTCGGGTAACAACAGACTTCAAAACCAATCACTACCACACCTCTGTTTTTGGTAATAACAGACTTTAAACTCAATCACTACCACACCTCTGTCTTTGGTAGCAAAAGTCTTCAATTTTAGCACCTCTGTCTTCTGGTAGCAACAGGCTTTAAACTCTACACGGCCACAATTCTGTGTTGACAGTGAAAATGCTCCAAACTTTGTTCTCAGTGATATGCTATCTGTTCATTGAGTTCTCACACCGTTATGCTTCCAATTTACCTCTTATGTTCTGCTCCTGATGATAATAATGCTTCTGCCTTCGGAATGGAATACTGGCTACGGAATGACGTTATGGCAAATGGTCATGGCATAGAGTGGTGGAGTGAGGTGGAGGATTGTATTAATGATTTGAGGAGACGACGGAGGATTTACGACGGCAGGAAAAATCTTCATCATTAAATAACTTGGTTAAGAGTCGTGGGAATTTCAAATGCTTTGGCCATTTCACCGCTCAAATGCTATCGGATAGAAAATTTGAATTGGAAGATTTAATACAAAGTCTGTAGAGGGTTTTGTTTGGTGTTTGATCAATAAAATAATTAAAACAACTTTTTGAATAATCCACAACTAAACTATGCTAAATTTTCATGAATTGCCATCGTAATTTAAATTTGTTACCTATGCCCTTTATTTGATGTTTGTGTAGCCTTTGTCTTCTCTGCTCATCTTTGGAGGAATCTTTCACAATTTTCTTGATATTTTTGATTCATGAATTCACTGGATCACTTTGTTGTAATTCTGATGTCTGCTGGTTGATGCCTTCAGGGTTCATAGCTGCAAAAAGACTGTCGGGCTGCAGAAAGGCTTATCAGCTGCAGAATGTTCACTGGGCTGCAGAATGTTCCTGTAGAATACTTTAATCATGAAAATGAAATGTTTCTGGAAGATGGGTGAAATGTTTATGAAAATGGATGAAAATGGATGATGGATTATGATATGTATGAAGTGGATAATGGAATAAAATGGATTCAGTTCATGGAATGAAGGAACATAAGGGCTGTACTGCAATTCATGGCATATTTTTATTCACTTGCAGCAAGATATCAAATTCTATGTTTTGACATGAAAATGAAGTGAATGGAAGATGGAGTGAAATGAATGAGATGTGGAATGGAGTGAAATGTGAATGATGGATGAGATGAAGTATGGATGGATAGTGAATGGAGTGAGATGAAATGAATCATAAGTACTATGGCACTGAACTTATGATTTTTATAACAGCTGCTTAAAAACAAAAATGGGAAAAGTTAGAGTGTCAGAGAAACTCTGATTTTCACCCTATCTTTTCTGTATAAACATGCCAATCAGTGATTGGTTTTCATGTTTATACCTTTATTTTTATTTTTTATTTTTTTTATTTTATTTTTTTTTTTTTTCAAAAGAGAAATGCTTCAGAAAATTTAATCAAGTTGATGAAGAAGAGAGACTCTTCTTCATTAACTTCACATCATTGTCTCCTTGGAACTTCTTGACAAACTCTTCTCTTGAGAGTGGCTTGTGGTATAGCTTCAGTCTATGGCCATTCACAAGAAAAGTAACCTCCTCTTCATCTATAGTTCTGATTTTTACTGCCCCATTATCAAAAATTCGAACAATTTCATATGGCCCAAGCCAATGTGTCTGAAATTTCCCTTGAAAATCCTTGAATTTTTAATCAAACAAGAGAGCCCAATCACCCTCTTTAAATTTCTTCTCTTTGATGTACTTGTCATGCCATCTAGCCCTTTGCTGTTGGACTAGACTTGTTTTCTGAACTGCATCTTGTCTAATCTCATCCAATTCATTAATTTGCTCCAGTCTATGCTTTTGTGCCTCCGTTAGATCAAGTCCTAGCTGAACTGCCATCTTGAATGTTTGAATTTGGAACTCTATAGGAAACAAAACTTGCTTTCCATAAACAAGCTCATAAGGAGTATGGCCTGTTGTGTTTCTCCATGTAGTTCTATAGGCCCACAAGGCTTCGGGAAGCCTATCTACCCAATCTCTTCTATGTAGATGAACAGTCTTTGTTAGGATTCCTTCAATGACTTTATTAGTGGATTCCACTTGACCATTTGCTTGTGGATGATAAGGAGTAGATGTTCTATGTATGATTTTGTACTTCTCCATCATTTGCTCCACTAGCCTTGATGTAAATTGAGCTCCTTGATCTGTAACAATTTCCCTTGGGACACCAAAACGAGTAAAAATATCCTAAAAAAGAAAAGTAACTACAGATGATTCATTAGCAACAAGTAATGGTTTAGCTTCTACCCACTTAGTAACATAATCAGTGCAAACTAATATGTATTTCCTTTGTCTTGATGGAGGACTAATAGGTCCTACAAAATCCAAGGCCCATTTTTCAAAAGGTTCAATGTGTACCTGAGGTTGTAATGGCATCTCACCTGAAGGAGAAGGTTTCCCTACCCTTTGGCAACTGTCACACCTTTTGACATACTACCTTGCATCTTTAAACAAAGATGGCCAATAATATCCTAAATTAAGGATCTTATAGGCTGTCCTCTTATCTGCAAAGTGTCCGCCACAAGGTTCATCATGACATGCCTTGAGAATTTCGGGCATCTCATCTTCACGAACACACCTTCTAATGATCAAATCTGAACCTGTCTTGTACAACTCATTAGCGACCCATGAATATCTTGCACTATCATTAATGATTTTTCTTTTATCCCTTGCATTCATAATTGAAGGAAACTTTCCTGAAACTAAATAATTAGCAATATCGGAAAACCATGGAGTTTGAGTAGAAACTGCAAAAAGATATTCATCAGGAAATTGATCTTCAACCGGAGTGTCATCTTTGATATTTTGAATTCTAGACAGGAAGTCAGCCACAGTGTTTTGTTTTCCAGGCCTATCTAGAATAGTAATGTTGAATTCTTACAATAATAACAACCATCTTATAACTCTACCATTAGTGATTGATTTATTCATTAAATATCTAATGGCAGAATGATCAGTGTGAATAAAAGTTTCATAGCCTGTTATATAGTGTCTAAATTTGTTAATGGCATGAACAACAGCTAAAAACTCTTTTTCAGTTACAGTATAGTTTAACTCTGCGGGAGTCAAATTTTTACTGATATAATAGATGGCATAGGGAATTAAATCTTTTTGTCCCAATACTGCTCCTAAAGCTGTATCGGAAGCATCTGTCGAGATATGAAAAGGTAACTTCCAGTTAGGTCCCCTTAATATAGGTGCTTCGGAAATTTTGGTTTTCAGGGTTTCAAAAGCTAACTGGCAATCAGAAGTCCACTTAAATTCACAATCTTTGGTAAGTAATTTGAAGAGAGGAGATGCTATTTTGGTGAAGTTTTCTATAAATCTCCGATAATTCCCTGTAAATCCTAGAAAACTTCTAACATCTCTTTGACAACTTGGAATGGATAGGTTAGAAATGACTTCAACTTTCGCCTCATCAACTCTAATCCCATCCCCTGAAATGTGGTGCCCTAAAACAATACCTTCAGTGAACATCATAAAACATGTTTCATGACTAAGTGAAAGGTTTGCTTCTTGACATCTTTTTAAGACTTTTTCCAAGTTTTCTAAAGCCTCTTCAAATGTGTCCCCATAAACTGTGAAATCATCCATATACACCTCTACACAGTCATGTATTAGATCAGAAAAAATTCCTAATACCGCCCTTTGGAATGTTGCGGGTGCATTGCATAATCCAAATGGAAATACTCGGTAGGCATAGGTACCCCAAGGACAAGTAAATGTGGTTTTATCTTGGTCTTCAAGTGCTACTTGGATTTGATTGTAACCACTAAATCCATCCGGGAATGAAAAGTACTTTTTACCTGCTAATGTATCTAATACTTGATCTATGAAAGGTAAGGGAAAATGGTCTTTAAGAGTAGCTTTATTCAGTTCTCGGTAGTCAACGCACACCCTCCATTTTCCATTTTTCTTAGGTACAATTACTAAAGGAGAAACCCACTGACTGTCTGAAATAGGATAGATGAAATTAACATTTAATAATTTTTGCAGTTCTTCCTTGACAATTTCCCTAAGATTTGGATTCATCCGTCTTTGAGGCTGTCTGATTGGTTTGCAATTTGCCTCTATATAGATGTGATGAGTACAAGTCTTGGGACTTATCCCTTTCATGTCGGTGTATTCCCATGCATATGCAGAAGAATGTCTCTGTAATACTTTGACTAGCTCTTCTTGTTGAGATTTTTCCAGGTTTTTGTTTATGTTCAAGGTTTTGCCTGGAAAAATTTCACTTGTAGAACTGCCAAATTTGTCCATAGAATGCAGAGACATCTGTCTAGATGACAAGAACTCAATATTGGATCTCTCTTGAAATGATTCTTGTTTGTACTCTGGAGAAGATTCAAAATTTTCTAGAGTATTCAGAATTTGATTATCTTCACTAATTTCTGAAATTGTGAAGAGTGGTTGCAAATATTCTTCATCCTCTATCCATTGAGTGTCATCTAGATCTGTAATTGTCCTAGCTGGAGGATATAAAGTGAATTTCTTTGTTGAACTTCCATCAGAAATATACATATCACCGGACCTACAACTAATAAAAGCATCAGCTGTAGCCAACCAAGGTCTTCCTAGTATGACGGGATGGCCTCCTAGATTATTCTTGGGTGTCAGGATCATGAAATCCACAGGGTACTCCCAAGAGTCTAGGGACACTGGAATGTCTTCTATTACCCCATCGGGTCTGATCACAGATCTATCTGCTAGTTGTAATAGTGTGGGTGTAAAGAGAAGATTAGGAAGTTTCAGTTTGTCCATGATTTGTCTACTCATGATATTTATTGCTGCTCCTAAGTCAATGAGTGTGTTTTGAATTTCAATTCCATTGATGTGAATTTTGACAGCTGGATTTCCTGGGTCAAGGTACTTTGGAATAGTAGTCTTACCCATCATAATATCTGCTATTTGTCCTACCAGTTGAATTTTCTTGGTTTCTCTTATTCTTTTCTTTGTTGTCTTCATACTCAACTCCTTTATTGTTTTGGCTAGAATTGGGATTTCCTTGATGGCTTTCAATAATGGAATTTTAATGCAAACATTTCTCAATTCATCCAAGAAATCATAATTAGGCACCATTGTTTGTTTTTCTACACCTTTGTCAATTTTTAATCTCTCCGGAAAGGGAGGTATAGAAGTAGATGTGAATGGTTGCTCTAATACTGGAGTTGGGCTTATTGGATCTTTTTGTTTCAGTTTTTCAATGTTTTGGCCTTGAAAGGATGTTTCTTCCTCAAGACTTTTATTAACCCGTAGGGAGTCTTCCTCAGAATTATCTTGTTCTTGTATGATCACAGAAGGTTTCCTCTTCTCAAGTATCCTTCCAGACCTCAGTTGAACATCACTAAGGTCTAGAGGAGTAATTAAATAAGTTGGAAATTGTTGTCCTTCTATCATGTATGTATTCTGAGGGTTCTTATTATTGGGTTTTGGTATGGGCTGAGCTGGCAATTGATTGGATTTTTGAGGGAATGGTAATGGAAGTGGTTGATTTTGATGAGGTTGGTTCAGATGATGTTGTTGAGAGTTTTGTTGAAAATTTTGTTGAAGATTTTGAGGAAAATTTTGTTGAGGATTTTGAGGATAAAAATGTGGATATGGTGGATAGGATGGTGGATACTGATAATATGGAGAGTATCTTCCATAGGGACTTTGTGTTCCTTGTGCCCAAGATTGAGATTGATTTTGAAATTGGGGCCAAGGTTGCTGCCAGGAATTCCAAGGTGGAGGTTGATTATACATTTGATCATGGAATCCTTGTGTCTGAGGTCCCTGCCAAGGTCTTCTAGATACAAAGTTAAGAGACTCTGTGGAATCTGTAGGAGTTTCTTCTTGAAAAACAGCCTTGAGACCCGGAAGAGAAGGACAATTCTTGGTCTCATGCTTCTCAGAACAAATGACACAGGTTTCTACAACTTTTACATCTAAAGGACACTCTCTTAAGGCATGTTTCTTTCTACATTTGGGACAAAAGATTGCCAAGGCATCAGATTCAACCTTTTGCTTGTTTTGTATCTTGAGGGTGTCTATTTGTTCACTAAGACTCCCTAAGATGTTAGATTTAAAATCATCAAGCATGTGTCCTATTTCTGATCTACTTACTGTCCCAGAAGCGGATTTACTTGCTCTTGCAAGAGCAGGATCTCTTGGACCTTTGACAGTTTTGGATTTCCCTCTGGAAAGGTTGATACATAACTCAGATATTTCAGGTAATGTGAGTTGTGATATATCCCCTTTCCCATCATGTTAATGATATCCAACCATTTACATTTACTTGTTTCCCGTAATAGGCAGACCTGGACTTCCTGATAGCTGATTTCCCTCTGGAAAGGTTGATACATAACTCATATATTTCAGGTAATGTGAGTTGTGATATATCCCCCTTTCCCATCATGTTAAGGATATCCAACCATTCATCCCTAATAGTTTTCAACAAAAGAGATTTTAAAGTGTCTTGATCTAGGTTTTCCATTTGTGCCCTTTTTATGTTGTATTTAAATCTTTCCAACAAATCTTCTAAGTTTTCATCTTCTTTTTGTAACATCTTGAAAACTTCTTCCTTATGATTAACCGGCATACAATAATCCAAGTATCTCTCTAGAAATGCTTGTTCCATGTCTTCCCATGTCCTAATGGAACTACTGCTTAAGCTCATAAACCACTTCAATGCTGCTCCTTTCAGAGTTGAAGGAAATAATTTCAATTTTTGGGCATCTTGAAGGTAGTCATAAGTCCTACACAGCACTTCAAATTCGAACAAGAAAGTTTCAGGATCCTCATTTTTAAGTCCATAGAAGTTCGGAAGGACAGAAGGTGAAATGTTTTTCATGGTTGTATTGGTTTCTTCATCAAGTATAGGGAACCCAAAAGAGCTTCCTATTCTACCTCTTCCTCCATATGCACCTCTACCTCCTCTTCCTCCTTCTCCTCTACCTCTACCTCTACCTCCTCCAAATAATGTGTTTTCTCCATTAACAACTCCTCCTCCTCCTTCTTCTGCCATGGTTGACTCTCCTGTGGAAGTAGAAAGATCTGTATCCTCAACAAAGGTTTTTGGATCCTCTTCTATGGCAGGTTCAATGGATGAAGTGGAAGGTTTCTCTAATGGAATAGGTGACTTTAGATCTTCTAGAAGTCCAGGATCAGTAAAGGATGGAAGATGGGTTTGAGTTGAAGGTGTACTAGTTCTGGATCTAGATGAAACAAGTGGTGTTCTAGATGTCAAACTTCTGCCTCTGCCGCTTATAAATCTTCCTCTTGAATCTCTCTCCCTACGCATAAAATTGTTTTTGGATGCTAAGAAACAAAGGTTACCTAGTTTTCACTTCCCCGGCAACGGCGCCAAAATGTTGTGCCTCAATCTAGTCTCCTAAACTGAGTTCATTTAATTGTCAACCAGGATTTGTAAACTGCTGAAGTGAAATGTACTATATGTACCTAGGTGCTTGTTTCCTAGTGCGTTGTGTGTAGTGTTTTGTGATGTTTTGGTCTTTTATGTTGATTTATGATGTTTTTGGTCTTTTGAAGTTTTGTGTTTACAATGGAAATGTCTAGAAAACTAATGAAAATAAATTCGTGGTCAAGAACACAGTTGAGCCTAATGTATGGAATGGCAAAAGTAATCAAAAATACTGAAGCAACATCTAAACTATGACTGAATAGAAACAAGAGTTTAATGATGACTTCTTAAACAAATGACACAAACTAGACTTTGAGAAATGATCACTTAAATATGCAAGTTTTCTAACTAGACAATTAGACACTAATCATGATGCAACATTCTATTCTAAACTCATCTATTCCATGACTAATTTCTAGTTCTATTCTGCAATTTCAATTGAAGGTCAGAGTCTATTCTCTAAGAGTTATTGGTTTCTTTTCAGGGTAGTTCTGTTGAGGAAAAAATCTGTTTATAGTGAGGAATTTGCAGAGATATTTCAGACCTTGTAATGATATTATCTTCTGTTCCTAAAGTTATGGATCACTGATAGTTTTCAGAACAAAAAGATATTTGTAAATAATGAAGGCTGTCTTAGGAATCCTATCAACTAAAATGATCTACTGTGCAAAGGGTGACATTGTGACTATGAGATATGAATGCAATGAATTGATTTAAACATGAGCTTAAGATGCTTCAAAACTAGAACAATGTTAAACCATAAGCCATCATCAAACTTTGAATTGAAGTAGCTGGACATGAATTAAATGCAAAATGAAACTCCAGAGCATTCTAATTAACATGCACTATCCTATGAAGTTACACAATCAGTTTGTTCATCATGAGGGATATTTTGGAAGAGTTCCTTCTTGTGGAAGAGGTAGAACAATTTTGACTGTGGACTTGTATGCAATTGAAATCAAATGAACTGAAAGAAAATGAAACTAAGTTGTCACATCACAGTCATATCTTGAACTTCTTAAGGATGTCTTGGAAGAATTTCTTCTTGTGGAAGAGTGATTAGGACAAGTGCAACTATGATAGTGAAGACTAAAAACTACAACTAATTCCTCTGACACTATAGTATTCATCATTCATTGTTAATATTTATTGGAAGAATGTCTTCTTGTGAAAGAACTATGATGAATATAACTACAGTCTCTAGTTAAAAACAGATACAACTCCTATCCTACAGTACCATAGTCATTAAACATTCATTGTTTTGATTTATTGGAAAAGTGTCTTCTTGTGGAAGAACTTGAACGAATTATGGCTACAGTAGCTAGCTAAAACAAATACAAATCCTATCCTACAGTACCATAGTCATTAAACATTCATCGTTTTGATTTATTGGCAAAGTGTCTTCTTGTGGAAGAACTGGAACGAATTATGGCTACAGTAGCTAGCTAAAACAAATACAAATCCTAACTGATATTCTATAATACCATAGTCATCAATCATTCATCATTTTGGTCTGCTGGAAGGATGTCTTCTTATGGAAGAACTGGAACGAATATGACCACAGTATATAAAACACAGCAACTACTAATTCAATATGCAAAACGTAGAGAAAGCTAAGAAAAACTTATCTAGTTTACGCTAAGGAAATCCGTTCAAGGGGCAGGGGCCCTCTACCACTTGACGGCATTCAACTTCACAATTAAATCACGCCTTCAAGATAATTTTGTCTGCTCCATTAACAATGCAATAGTCTCAACATAATGCTCTGTGTCTTAAAAGACGTAACACAGAGTTTTACACCAAAATCTAGCAGCAAATCTACACAAAATTTCTAACTAAGCTCTCGGCCTATTCAAGAGTTTTTAAAGTAAATGCAAGTAACAATAATTACAATAATTTAGGAATGATGTCCTCCTAATCCAAATCATCTTAGGAGTCTTTAAGGTGGCTGCGTAAAAGAGAAAAGACACCTGGACTGTAACAGTCCTAGTAGGAGTCTTCTTTCACAAATGTGTTCCCACGTGCATAACCGTACACAGAATTCATTTCCTCTTCCATGACGAGCAACACACCATGTAGGCACGACGTGGATCATGCCCATATGCGTTTTTCCTCAAGAGGCCACCCGGAACATGCTCAAACATAAAGGTAGCTGCAGAATCGCCGGTTAGCTACAGAATGCCTGCATTCTGCAGCTAGTTCCGGTCAAAATGCTTAACAATGGCAACAATCACAAAATTCAACAAGTCAGTCATGTAAACCATTCTAGAAGTAATTTTAACTATTTTTATTGATCAATTGGGTTTAAAATGGAAATGGACAAGGAAAAAATGAGGTAAAATGAGGTGAAGGAAAGCACAAATTTGAGGCTCAACAATGAGTACTATAAAAGTTATTCAATATAACTACCTTGTGAGGACCTGATCTATTTCTTGAAGACCAAGAGTGAGTCTCAAGCGTTTCGTGAGTTTAGAGCTCTGCAGGCTACAAGATGTCGGAAGACTGAGTCCTTGAGGCCGACAATGGAGGATACACCCTTGGAGAGTTTGTTGACTATTGTGCGGAGGCAGGCATTAGGAGGGAGCTCACTGTTCCTTACAACCCCCAGCAGAACGGGGTTACGGAGAGGAAGAATAGATCCATCGGAGGGGCTGCCAAAGCCATGTTACATGATCAGGGGTTGCCATGGTTTTTGAGGGCAGAGGCCTGCAACACAGCTGTTTACTTGCAGAACAGGAGTCCGCATCGTGCCTTGGGGAACATGACTCCGGAGGAGGCTTTTTCTGGGAAGAAGCCTGATATTGGTCATCTTCGTATCTTTGGGTGCATCACATACTCCTACATACCCAAGGAGAAGAGGACCAAACTAGAGCCCACCGCAGAGAAGGGTGTCTTTGTGGGCTACAAAGAGTAAGATTCCTCAAAGCACCTTCTGATTTACATTCCTCGCCACAGAGGAAAGCTGTCAGCACAAAGGGATGTGAAAGCCCGAGGAGTAGGCTTTAGAGGTCAGCTGAGCAGAGTATTCGGATCAGCCGTACCCTCAGCAGATTTTGAGCTGGCCTTTGTGGATCCAAGGTGGACTGAGGATCCGACACAACACCCATGACGGCGTCCGCCCGAGCCGGCTCACCGCAGCTGAGAGAGGTGGTGCCACGGCGCAGCAGACAAATGTGCGCAGCGCCACTGGGGAGTCCACCGATGGACAGTTCACACGGTACCTCAGCATCTACAGGTTCAGGTGCAGGCAGGAGGACAGCAGACAGACAGTCAGGAGTTCAGGCTCCTGATGTTGAGGAGGAGGAGTTTTATTCTCCGGCGGGAGAAGTGCACTCAGTGAAGAGGAAGCCCAAGTGGCTTCAGGACACCTTGAGAGATGCCACATCTGTTGCTGAGCCTAAGAGGCCGGTCAGAGAGAGCAGACCACCTGAGAGGTTTTGTAGCTACATGGCAATGGCTACTGGAAGATTTCCTGACTCTCGAGCTTCTACCTAAGTGAGAGAGGCAAATCAGCTGAAGGTGTCTAGAGAGAGTGCTGAAGGGCAGGAGAGTATTCTTCATCATGAAGAATGATGTCTGGGAGGTGGTGCCGAGTTCCCAGGGGCAACCGCGGGTTACTCTGCATGGATTTACAGCATGCTGCAGATGGCAGCATTGAGAAATTCAAAGCGAGGTTTGTGGCTAGAGGGTTCTCCCAGGTAGAGGGAGTTGATTATGAGGAGACCTTCGCTCCCATGGCTCGATATACTTTGATCCGCTCCATTATATCGATAGCAGCAGAGATGGGTTGGAAGATCCACTAGATGGATGTGAAGACCGCATTTCTCAATGGCTTCATACAGGAGGAGGTGTACATTGAGCAGCCACAGGGCTTTGAGGTGCATTGGAAGGAGTCCCATGTGTGCAGACTGAAGAAGGCCCTTTATGGCCTGAAGCAAGCTCCCAGAGCTTGGTACTCCAGGATAGATACTTACTTGCAGAAGATGGGTTTCACAAAGAGTGAGGCAGATCCGAACCTTTACTATATTGTGATAGGTGAGGAGCCTCTCATTCTGGTGCTGGATGTGGATGACTTAGTCATTACAGGTGCAGAGAGACTCATAGAGCACTGCAAGAGAGATCTTGCGGCGGAGTTTGAGATGAAGGACATCGGCTTGATGCATTACTTTTGGGGTTTGGAGGTGTGGCAGGAGGAGGGGCATTTCTTCCTGGGACAGGGGAAGTATATTGTGGACATCCTTGGCAGATTCCACATGGAGGATTGTAGACCCATGTCGACACCGATGATCACCAACAGGAAGAAGCTTCATGCTTCGGATTCCGAGTTGGTGGATCCCACATTGTACAGGCAGCTGATTGGTTCCTTGATGTATTTGGTCAACACTAGACCAGATATTTGTTTTGCAGTCAACACGATGAGTCAGTTTATGTGTGAGCTTAGGAAGGTTCACTGGGTGGCTGCAAAACACATTTTGCGGTACTTGCAGGGGACAGTGGATTATGGTCTGGGCTACAGGCAGGGGGATGGAGTGAGATTGGCAAGTTACACTGATTCTGATTGGGCAGGTTGTGCTTCTGATAGGAAGAGCACTTCAGGGTGCTGTTTTGGGTTGGGTTCGGCAGTTGTGTCATGGTTCAGCCGAAAGCAGCAGTCAGTAGCATTGAGTTCAGCGGAAGCAGAGTATATGGCAGCCAGTCTAGCTAGTTGTGAGGCCATTTGGCTTCGCAAGATGTTGTTTGGCTTATTTGGTTAGCCGTTGAGACCTTCAGTGATTTACTGTGATAATCAGAGTTGCATTAAACTCACGGAGAATCCAGTATTTCATGACAGGTCAAAGCATATCTGGATCAAATATCATTTCATCAGAGACTATGTTCAGAAAGGAGCTGTGAAGCTTGAGTATATTCCCACTAATGAGCAGGTTGCAGATATTCTTACCAAAGCCTTACCACGGGGCAAGCATGTCTACTTCAGAGACAAGATGGGTGTGGTGAGGAACACCTTCCTCGGTAAGAGGGAGTGTTGAAATTTGGTTACCGGAGGGCAGGTGGTTCCCTAAGGCTTTGATCTTTGGCCTAGGGAAAAGTGTCCAAAAGAATTTAATTTTTCTCCCAAAGTGACTTTATAATTTTTATAAAGTCAAATCTAATTTTAAAGTGACTTTAAGTGATAAAGTTACTAAAGTGACTTTATAAAGTTATAAAGTCAAATCTAATTCAAAAGTGACTTTAAGTGATAAAGTTACTAAAGTCTAATTTTAAAGTGACTTTTAATAAAGTCAATGTAAAATTAGAAAGGAAAAAGTGACTTTGGAAATAAATGACTAAGTGGGTCTTTATTAAAGTGGGGTGAATTAAAAAATAGAAAGTGAGATTTAAATGAGAATTTAATCTCAGCCCTATATCTCAATCTATTTCAGCCATTGGATTTAGGGATTCCCCAAAAGTCACTTAGGGTTAGGTTAAAGGAGGAAAATGAGGAAAAGGTCATTCATTATTTCATGAGCAGATTGAGAGAGGAGGAGAGGGAGCTGAAGAGTAATTTCTGAGTAGAGGGAGAGCAGCAAAGGCAGCACATCAAGTCCGTACAGCAAGAGGGCACACTTCCCAAGGCTGAAAAATCCGTACAGCAGAGTTTCATTGGCACATTAACCAAGGCAGAAAGTCCGTACAGCATTTGCACGATTTTCGAGAGAGGGGCAGCACTGTTTTCGAGAGCTGGAACAGCAGCAAGGAGCACGGTTTTCAAGGCAGATTTTTCTGGGCATGAAAATCGAGAAAGGGGGCTGTTGTCTCATCCGTACGGAATCCGTACAGTCCATACGGTCATTCCTGGCACGCTTTTCGAGGCATCTAAGACAACATTTAATGCTGTAATTTCTCTGAAAATTTTTTGTTTGCTGTTGGCACGTTTTTCAAGGTGGAGGGTGGCACGAAAGTCAAGATAATTGATTTTTGTGTTTGCTGTAATTTTCTGTGTATTACTGCTCACTGTAAAAGCATTTTTCAGAAATAAAAGAGAAGCTTCCCGAATGGTTTTCCCCAAGAGTTGTAGGGGGTTTTTCCAGGGTCACCTTGACCAAAAATTACTGTGTTATGATGTGTTGAATGGCTGTTTGTTACTGCTGATATTTATTTCTGCATTTTCTAGCATTCTGTAATTTTTCCAGAATTTGTGTTTTCAGCAAAAGTTATTTTCCAGTTTGTTAAATGTATGGATATGGGAAAGGGCATTTAATTATTTTGGAGTAATAAGGTGAAAAACTGAAAACCGGGGTGGGAAACTATAAATTTTTACAGCTCCCACAGGACCACGCCTTGGCGCCTATTCCGGTCCCACCCCATCACATCGGCAAATTTCAATCCATCGGTCCCTTCCCTCTCCCTTCGCGATACTCGATCTCTCGATGAAATCTCAGACTTAGATCTAAATGATATAACGGTTCGCGTTAAGCCTGATAGTCCAACTTCAAATAGGGCCTACGTTCCACGACATGAAGCGCCTGTCCAATCGCATGCTGCCACATGTATTCCATTATCACTCACATTGCACAACTTATTCATCGCATTCCACCAGCACCGTCGAATCTCCTCTCCCTCATCCAACAGCATGCACCCCATATCGCAAAATCCTAACGCTCAAGGTTTAATGTTTCAAAATTTTGCAAAATGGGTGGTATTGAAAATCCACGTGTTGACCAGTGTATGGAATCGCACTCCATCCGTCCCAAACCGCCTCCCCCCATTTTGTTACGCGAAAACCATCCTCGGTTTCCCGCCATGCTGCTGCCCTCCGCAACGTCGCTTTCGGTTTTAATCCCAACCGTCGATCTCTGAGATCGAACGTTCCATGTTATATCGCGATCTCGTTCATTTGCTCCGCATCTCTCTCCTGAAATGCTCGTCGAGAGATCTCCACCGTAGATCGTCCTAATCTAACGGTCCACGTCCCTCATCGCACCCAGACCTCCAATGGACCTGGTTAGCTGCTCTGCTAGGGTTTTCTTCCCGTTTTTTCCGCTGCAATCACCATCCACACTACTCCTCACCCTCCAGCTAAGCCTTTTAAAAGCAATTTAACCCCAATTCGCAGGATTTCATAACGTGTTTACTGTGTTTTGCAGGTTTCAAACGGGTGATTGATACATATGATTTCCATAGTCACAGTCAGGTGACAGAGGTTGCAGGGTGACAACCCTGTAGCCAAAAATCGCAAGGAAATGAAACAAAAAGGGTTCAATTTCATGATTATTCAACGGATCATTATCTCCGATCCTAGCAAACCCTCCAGATCCGAAAAACAACCATGACACCTGTGTAGAAGAAACAACAAATATTATCAGAAAGGACTAAAGTTTAATACATGATACTGAAGATTTGACACTCAATCTGAAGATTAAATGTCGATTATCAGTGAATCAAAGTAACTAAGGAGACCTATCAGCAGAGCGTTCTTTTCCTAAGGCGGGGCAAACTCCCTCAGCCTAGTTCATTCTTCATCGAGCCCCAAAACAGTTATTACTCTGACATAAATTCCCAGAATGTCAGTACGTTGGTTGCACAACATGGAAGACCTGAAAGACAGATTATCCACCTTACTTGTCACAAAATATTAAACAGAGTACTACAACCAAGAAAGTATTTCAAAGAACATACCTCGGAAGTTATTGTCAACCTAACAAAGACTTCTAAGTCATCTAAAGGGTACCAACAATTAATGTAAAACCATTAAGCAGAGTGGGCATTCGAACTCTTCTTCCCCTCTATCTTAATGAATCATTTAAGACCTATCTACCGCTACTACCGCTCATTCACCTATAAGAACTCATCGAGAGCACATTGTTAAAGGTTGTTGGAAATTAATTGATTGTAAGTTGTTTTACTGGGTTGGAGTTCTGTGAGTAGTTGTTGTAAATAGGCTGGGAGATGATTTCTGGATGATATCAAGCTATTGGACAAGAATGTATATGACTGGATTTGCTCTACTAATATGACAAGCATGTTCATCGGATCCTGATCTTAGTCATTGGTGATGTGTTCCTTATCTGCAATTGTTTTCCCTCTATGTTACATTATGTTTCATTTTCTCTGATAAGAAACAATAATTTTAGCTTAGGATATATTGTTTCAAGTACCCTAACGCTTCCTGCACATTCTTATATTTATGTTTTCTGCTACTTGTGTATCTTTGAACAAATTCAATATAATTTAACCAGTTAAAGAGTTGGTTTGCCCATGCTTACTGATGTATGAATTTATAATTTGTTTCTTTGATGTTTTTGTTTAGTTCAGCTGAAAAGAATAGGAAAGTAGGGAGATTTAGTGATTAGCCCTGTCCCCTAAGTTCCCTTTCCAACAGTTAACTTTGCTAAGATCCCTCTGAGTTAAATGTCAAAAGCAGAGAAGGTTAAAAGTCTTTCTCTTATCTTAGTTTTCACTCTATGTTTGAACTTAAGTGTTTTCTACTGTCTGAAAGTAGTCAGGAGGACTGTTGGATTGTTGTCTTTGAAGTTACTCTCATCAGGAGTATTGATCATAGAGGTATAAGGTGTGCCCTGTCCCTTGACTTACTTCGAAGTGGTCACCTTGGAAGGTTTTCCTTGTTATTCCCATTCACCTCCTTAGTGTTTCATCCCATTTAATCATCTTAAGAGACCCTTTGTTTTAGATGACTAGCACTTTGAAAGCCTTGGATATTTGAATTTCAAGTAAACCTTTATGACCCCATTGCCCAATGGACTTGTATTCTTTTTGAATTATCTCCCCATTGCCGAAAATCCGTCACTACTCATTCCTTTACCTTGCACTAAACCCTTCTGTCAATATTTTCCAACCAAACAAACAAAACAAAAACCCTTGTGCTTTATAACTAGCCTAATACCTTAAACTGAACTTTAAAGATACATTACTCTTTACCTTCATAGAGAGATCCCTCTTTGGATCTAGGAGGGCTAGATCCTGAGATCCCAAAGCGGTTCTGATGTTGTCTGGTCATATGGTATGCCAGTAGATCAAATCACTAGGACCACAACATAATGGCGACCCCGCTGGGGAACTATTTATGAGTAGACTGTTATCCTGGACATCCTTAAAGACTCAAAAAACCCACAAACCTTATACTGGTTGTTAACTACTGTGGTGGACGGTAAATCATCTCGAACATTTGAAATCATCCACCTGGCGACTCCACAACTCCTAAAGGATCAAAAGACTCCACTGGTGATCAATAGACCTGTTGATTACTCCTGGTTTCACAAAGACTCCACTGGGGCAGCCCGCACTACCATAATAACATTGTTCACACCCATGATTAGGAAACTCTGAGGATTAATCTTCTTTGTTTAAGACTAGTTTGCCTCTTAAAAATATTGTTGTATCTGGCTAAATTTCTTCTTTTTGGGTCTAAAACTTAACATATTGGCTTCAAGAAAAATCCATACCAGAGCTTATCCTAATCCAAATCCTCCTGAAATAGTTGATAATCCAGAAAGCATTCTTTGGAAGTCTCTCACATCTAGGGATCCAACTATTGTAAGACCCATTCATAGAGCTAACTCAGTACCTGAAAACCTTACAGCTCTATCAGATACCCAAGTTGACTTAAACTTACCAAGTAATCTACCAAGAGCTAAGTCATTTAGTGGTATAGATCAGACATACTTTGAGCCTTCAAGTTCACCACCACATAGTGGTCAACATTTTGGTGACAGAGAAACCCCTCCATCCACACCTCCTGATATCCATCTCGTTCATAACTTAGGTCTCTCTCACCCTAAGTCTGCTCAACAATCTGTTGTTGGTCCAAGCAGTTCTGCCATCCATATACCTGTTGTTCGAGCCACTCCTTTACTCCCACAAAATACTATCATGGCAGCATGTTATGCTCCCCTAGTGTTACCACAACCTCTGGTTCCTTTGCCCAATGAATATCAGTCCAAAATTCCCCATTTCACTGGAGGTGAATCCACTACTGCTCAACATCATGTGGACAAGATGAATGATGCCTTCGATTATATGGAAATAGAGGATGAGACCATTAAGATGAGAATATTTTCCCAAAGCTTGGGAGGAGAGGCCAAGAAATGGTTTAAGAGTTTATCTCCTCATAGTATCAACGATCTCCCTTCCTTACATCAAACATTCACAAACAAATGGGAAATTAGGAAGAATCCATTCCAAATAATTTTAGATTACAATAACCTAAAGAGAAGCCCTGGGGAGAGTGTTCAAAATTACTGCATCAGATTCAATAGTGTGTATAATGCACTACCCCCAGACTTGAAACCTCCACAAGGATCAGCCCTAGCCAAATTTCTTGAAGGATTTGATCATGAAATGGCCTACCAGCTTAGAGAAAGGGGCCCCTTAACTTTAGAAGACATGCAGAAGGGAGCTCTTAGTGTGGAGGCTAATCTGATTGAAAAAAGAGCCAGGATGAGGGCTGAAAAGAGAGTGACATATAAAGAGGACACTGCACCTTCTACATCTGACTCAAAATTAGACCATCTAGCCAAGAACATGGATAGGTTAGAAAAAATGATGGAAAGGTTAGCTGTCCAAGCAAGTGCCCAAAACAGGAACCAGACTCAAAATCAGAGCCATAACTTTAGGAGAAACCCCCCTCAGACGAAACAGAGAGATTCAGATCAACAAGTTAGACCTCCATTTCAAGAAAATTATGTTGATGAAGAGGAGGGAATGATAGAAGAGCTAGAGGGAACTATTATAAACATGTTGGGAGTGGATAACCAAGATCACACCTATTTCATAGAAGACAACCAGACCTCATATACACATTGTGAGGAGGAAGGGTTAGAATCTGAAGACTATAGAATTCGAGAATGCCATCATGCATATCCGAGAACAATATGATCTCAGAAGCAAAAAGAACCCAAAAACTCCCAAACCAAAAACCTCTGAACTCACTATTAAGAAAAGGCCTGAAAAGACTCCTAAAGGGACTGCTGAAAACAACAAAACAACAGCTGAAAGTTCTGGCAAAAGCAAGGACAAAGACATCCAAACCATTGATAAACCAAGTCTAGAAACCAGTAGCACTAGCATTGCAGCTAGTACCCCTGAAAAAACAGTTTCAACCAATGCACATAGTGAAAGTCAGCAAGCTGATTTTATCAATAAAACAGTGACCAACAAAACAGAATTGAACCTTTCAAAGAACCAGTTTCCTTTCAACTTGGAAAGTGAAATTTCCAAAATCAAAATTTCTGTCCCTCTCACCGAGTTGGCCACCCAAGATGTATATAAATGTCAAATCTTTGAGGGCAAACAAAAAATCCTTCCTTTACCCTTAAAACCAGTCACTGTTGAAACTCCTTTTGAACAGTGGGGCCTAGACTTCATTGGGGAAATCCACCCTACTTCATCTGCCCAACATAGATGGATACTTACAGCCACTGAATATTTCACTAAATGGATAGAGGCCATCCCTTCTAGGAATGCCACAGATTCAGTTATCATAAAATTCCTTGAAGACCATATCCTATCTAGATTTGGCTGCCCCAGGAAAATTTTCACTGACAATGCTGCTTCCTTTGGTTCCAAAAAGATGATTGATTTTTTCCACAGATATCAGATTGTACTTGGTCATTCCACTGCTTATTACCCTCAAGGTAATGGGCTGGCAGAATCATCAAATAAAAGTTTGGTAAACATCATCAAAAAGCTGTTGGAAGATAATAAAAAGTCATGGCATAAGAAGCTAGTGCATGCTTTATGGGCAGACAGAATGACAACAAAGAAATCCATTGGAATGTCTCCCTATCAGCTAGTTTACGGAGCAGATGCAGTATTTCCTACTAGTTTAGGAGTACCAGTAATAAAATTGGTCCAAGAAATACAGTCAGAAGAAGATAGCATGGTGAGGAGGATCAATCAGACTATACATCTCTAACAAACAAGGGAATAAGTCTACAACAGAGCTCAAAAAGTACAAGAGAATATCAAAAAGTTGTTTGATAAAAGGACAAAGGCCTGTGATTTCAAGATTGGAGACAAGATACTCAAATGGGACTCTAGGAGGGAAGATAAGGGTAAGCATGGAAAGTTTGACAATTTATGTCAAGGCCCTTACATCATTCAATATGCCATTGGTACCAATGCATTTTTTCTGCAAGAAATGGATGGTACAAACTTGTTTGGGAGTCCTGTCAATGGCAGGATGCTCAAGCATTATTTCTGCTAAACCCAGTTTAAATTTTTCACTCTCATTGTAAATACCATTGCTTTGTTTTGTTTTGAAAAGGAAAGAAAAATATACAAAAAATAAAAAATGAAAGGTTCAGACAAGCTCAAATATTGAACCTATAGAATTCTAAAAAAGAATGGCTCAAATCAGACCAAAACCTGAGACAGAGGAAAAGGAAAAGAACTGGTTCTAACATGCTAAAAACTTGAACCAGCAAAGAAGGAGAAAGCAACACTAACAAGATCAAAACCAGAGCTGAAATGAAGAAAGAAAAGTGACTCTAAAAAGCTCAAATCCGAGTCACAACAAGAAGGAAAAATGTTTTTAAATTTCAGATCTTTAGCCTTCAAAATTTTGGTTATTGAAGTCCTACAAGTTTCAGTTCATGTGCAGTTTGTCTTTATGCCATGGACCCACAGCAAATCAAACAGTCTAATCCTGGTT
The DNA here is from genome assembly GCA_034641835.2 of Pinus albicaulis. NCBI lineage: Eukaryota > Viridiplantae > Streptophyta > Pinopsida > Pinales > Pinaceae > Pinus > Pinus albicaulis. The sequence continues at coordinate 229,295,394 of CM076580.1, forward strand.
TGGCTGTGTTTTCAATTTCTGCTTTAGAATGTAGAGAATGAAAATCTATCAGACTATTTAATCCTGACAGATATTAGATTAGGTAGAGAAGCTATGAGTCCAACTGTTTAATCTGGTCTCATGGAGTAATAAGGTTAGACTTAGACTAGTTGCCTGCTTTCAATAAAAATGGTGATGAAAAAGGCCTGCAAGTCTAAATGCACTTAGAAGAAAAAATGTTAGAACAGTAGGGTGGGTAGGTAGTTGTTTGGGAAAGTATTGCTGCTGATATAATACTCATCATGTCTGTAACAGCTGAATCAGAGAAAGAAAATATGGTCAAGTACAAGGCTCTGGCCTACTCCCAAAGATTTTATCTGAGATTCTTGACACCTTCAAGAAGATGCCATCTCCATGTGGAGCCACTGTTAGCCACCTATAATAATTTGACAAGGCAAAAAGGTGGCTAAATTTGTGACCAAGCCTTCAAGTGAATCTTTTCTGTGAAAATCTATCATCCTTGAAATCTCATGTGTCTTCTATCCTTCAGAAAATCTTCATTGTTGTTTCCGTCAAAGGTGTCCAAAGCCTGCTATTCTACTATGAAGGGAACTGCTTTAAAAGGCCTCCATCTTCACCATTTCATCCCCTAAATTACCCTCCATATTCCCCATTTTCCCTTATAATCTACCCCTCAAAGCCCATTTTATGCAAAATTCCCCTTTAAAACCTTATGTTCCCCTCATATCTGGTTTAAAATCCCCTTCCTCACCCTATCAGAACCTTAATTTAGCCTTAAAACCCCTCGTTTTAGGCCTGAAATAGCCTCTTTTTCATTATGGAGGTATTAGCCCAGAGGGCTTAAAATCCCTTAGCCCCTCCTCCACATATGACCCGCGCTACGACCAAGCGCTAAGGCCTAATCGCAATCGCAAGTTTCTTCTTTCCTGAACTTCCTTTCATCCTATTTCCCCGATGCGATAAGCGCCTTCCTCTAAACCCCTGGTCCTGCTTGCTCCCACAGGACCACGCCTTGGCGCGTATTCCGGTCCCACCCCATCGCATCGGCAAATTTCAATCCATTGGTCCCTTCCCTTTCCCTCTGCGATACCTGATCTCCCGATGAAATCTCAACCTTAGATCTAAATGATCTAACGGTTCGCTTTAAGCCTGATAACCCAACTTCAAACAGGCACCTTCCACGACATGAAGCGCCTGTCCAATCGGATGCCACCACCTATATTCCATTATCACTCACATCACGCAACTTATTCGTCGCATTCCACCCGCACCGTCGAATCTCCTCTCCCTCATCCAACAGCATGCACCCCATATCGCAAAATCCTAACGCCCGAGGTTTAATGTTTCAAAATTTGGCGAAATGGGTGGCATTGTGACCCGGATTTTATACAGGAACGCAACATAATATAGAAATAACCATGAACATAGAGATGCAGCGAAAATAATGCTTCATTTCATTAATATCAAATAACAGAAATATGCTTACAGGCATAATGGAAATAAAATAGCTAGGGTTCTGGTAGTGAATCTCTGAGAATAGATGTGATGGCTACAAACCTCTAAATTGTGTTACAATGAGGCTCGAGGGCCTATTTATTATTGAGAAACAATGGAGAACTCTAAACTTCCAAAAACCTAACCCTAGGAGATGACGCGCCAAAACTGTGGGCCCCATTTAGGTAAATTGGTGGTTCAACTTCCCGGGGACGTAACTTTGGCATCCGATCTCCGTTTGACGCGCTCAATAGCTTGTTAGAAAGATATGTTCGAGGAGTACAAATTTTGAATGGACCAATGTTGCTCTACGTTTTCCCAAAAAACGTCGTTTAGGGCCTCAAAACGACTTCGAAAGTTCAGGACCCGAAAAAATGCTAAAAATAGTAAGTTTTGTTGCAACTTGAAAACTGAAAGAACTGATGGTGGGGGTTCAAATGGAATAGGTGGTGGCCACCACATCCACCCGGATCATTATGCTCCCAAACGGGCTCGTGGAGTGGAGGACCCGAAAACCTCGCTAAAATTAGTTAGTTGTAGTCAATGTGAAAAGCCGCAAGAATTGATGGTGTCGTCCAAATGGAATAGGTGGGGTGGCCATATCCACTGATCATTCCTCCCTTCCTAGAAGCAATGGTCCCCATTGCGTTGAGATCCTCCATGAGATGAGGAAAATTTCGTTAACCGAGTATTAGATGTGCTGAAGATGCCATGGACTCAAGTGTGGACATGCTTGATGCGTTTAGTAAATCTTGGCTCTTTTATCAGCCTCAGACAGTACATGTTTGGATTCTGTATGTGTAGTTGCAGGATGTATGGAAACATCAGGCGGTGGTGCGTTGGGAGTCAGATCAATGGAGTGCTTGTCCTGACAGTGTAGAGGAACCTCTATGAGTGAGGAGAAAATGTCCTCGTATTCCTCCATGACTTTGTCCATCTGCTACAGCCGTGCAAGGGAGCCCTGTTTTGAGGTTGTGGCCACAATATTCTTGTTTCCCTGTGAGTGAGTTGTAAGGAAAATGAATTTCCTGGTTTGGGAAACAATCTTACTGCGTTGTTTTGCAGTAGTCAAAGAGATGACAGGAGGCGGTACTACCTCCGGTATCCTGTACAAGTTATTTCCCAAAGTAATAATAACAGCACGAGGCCTAGACTCGTACAGAACATGTCGCCTCCACAAGTATGGTTGGCCCAATAATACATCAGCTACATCAAGAGGAGCAACATCACACAATACCTCATTCGTGAATGGCTTGATACTATACGGAAGGCGGCACTGCTGGCGGATGCAGAGATCTCTCCCTGGGTGGAGCCACCTGATGGTATATGGCTGTGGGTGTGCTATGGTTGGTAGGCCGAGCCGCTTCACGACCTCTGTTGAAATGAGGTTCTTTGGCTTCTGCTATCGACGATAAATTGCAGTGGAGAACCCTTCACCCACATCTGCAACTGGAAGAGGCGCTCCCCCTCCTCTGGATCCTCTGGACCCTCCCTCTGGATCTTAGTGGTGGAAACAATGGCACTGGGATCCGCATCAATGATCTGCTTCCCTTTGTCATTACCTTTGTCTGGTTCTAACTCAGGATTAGAAAATGCATTTGATTCGGGTGCCTTTAGTTCGGCCACCAAAGACTGTTTGGCCCGACACTCGTTTGTGCTGTGAGTGGGGATGTTATGAAATTCACACCACTTCCCTGTGTCCTTCTTTGGATTTGTGGTGTTGTTCTGAGTCACATTTCTTTGGCCTTGCCCCTTGTTCTTTGGTTCGGGGGGACCTTTCGGATTCGCAAATCCAAAGTCTCGCTTCTTCTGCTTAAATTTATGCTCGATCTTGGCGGCATAGCGATATGTCGTGCCAAGCGATGTAATGTCGAGGAACTCCATTTCCTCCTGAATGTATTTGTGTAGACAACCGCGGTACTTGAGCACCAAATTTCTCTCTGAATCTTTAATACCCAAATTTGTGCGCAGGGTATGGAACAGATTCATCAGTTCGTGCACATCTTGATCCTTTTGTCACTGTAGCGTGGTCCATTGGATGTATTTGTCCTCATAGCTCCCCATGGGGTAATATTGTTTCTTGATGCCGTCTCGGAACAAATTCCAAGTGGGTGTGGCTGAGTACAGAGAGGGTTCCCCTTCGCCCTCTTGCTCACGGTAGGTTTCGCACCAGTCTTTGACATGGGGGGTGGCTTTGAGGAGTGCAAAAATAATCTTTTCTCGGTCAGAGAAGTCATGGACCGAGAAATACCCTTCCAACAAATTTAACCATCTGTCTACGACATCTGCATCTATTTTTCCTTAAAATATAGGAATGTCAAAGCTTACGTGTACCTTGAAGGGACTGGCGCCTCTAGAGTGGCTGTTGGATGCAGATGCGCCATATGTGGGTAGTCGTTGAAGGATTTGAGCAAAGTTATCCATCATCGCGTTCCTTTGTTTCTCGAGGGCCTCATTGAGCATTATTTTGATAGGATCTCCTACTCCCTCGTCTTTCTTTTCTTATGCCATGGGAGTTCGTCGGGGTTTGCAAGGCTGATCTTGGAAGGGTTCAACGAGATCAAGCCCTAACTCCTTATACCCTGACCGCGTTGGGGAAATGAAAAGAAAAACAAAGAAAGAGTAGACCTGCTTTGATACCACTGATCCAGATTTTATACAGGAACGCAACAGAATACATAAATAACCATGAACATAGAGATGCAGCGGAAATAATGCTTCATTTCATTAATATCAAATAACAAAAATATGCTTATAGGCATAATGGAAATAAAATAGCTAGGGTTCTGGTAGCGAATCTCTGAGAAGAGATGTGATGCCTACAGACCTCTGAACTGTGTTACAATGAGGCTCGAGGGCCTATTTATTATTGAGAAACAATGGAGAACTCTAAACTTCCAAAAACCTAACCCTAGAAGATGACGCACCAAAACTATGGTCCCCGTTTGGGTAAATTAGCGGTTCAACTTCCCAGGGACGTAACTTTGGCATCCGATCTCCGTTTGACGCGCTCAATAGCTTGTTAGAAAGATATGTCCGAGGAGTACAACTTTTGAACGAGCCACATTGGTCCATGGACCAATGTTGCTCTCTGTTTTCCCAAAAAACGTCGTTTAGGGCCTCAAAACGGCTCTGGAAGTTCAGGACCCGAAAAACTGCTAAAAATAGTAATTTTTGTTGCAACTTGAAAACTGAAAGAACTGATGGTGGGGGTTCAAATGGAATAGGTGGGTGGCCACCAATATCCACCTGGATCATTAAGGCCCCAAAACGGCTCCGGGAGTGGAGGACCCGAAAACCTGCTAAAAATAGTAATTGGTACTGAATGTGAAAAGCTGCAAGAATTGATGGTGCTGGTCCAAATGGAATAGGTGGGTGGCCACCGATATCCACCTGGATCATATTGAAAATCCACGTGTCGACCAGTGTATGGAATCACACTCCATCCGTCCCAAACCGCCTCCCCTCATTTTTTTACTCAAAAACCATCCTCGGTTTTCCGCCATGTCGTTGCCCTCCGCAACGTCGCTTTCAGTTTTAATCCCAGCCGTAGATCTTTGAGATCGAACGGTTCGTGTTATATCGCGATCTCGTTCATTTGCTCTGCATCTCTCTCCCAAAACACTCATCGAGAGATCTCCACCGTAGATCGTCCTGATCTAACGGTCCACGTCCCTCATCGCACCCAGATCTCCAATGGACCTGGTTAGCTCTCTGCCAAGGTTTTCTTCCCATTTTTTTCCGCTACAATCATCATTTGCATTGCTCCTCGCCCTCGAGCTAAGCCTTTGAAAAGCAGTTTAACCCCAATTTGCAGGATTTCATAACGTGTTTACTGTGTTTTGTAGGTTTCAAACAGGTGATTGATACATATGATTTCCATAGTCACAGTCAGGTGACAGAGGTTGCAGGGTGACGACCTTGTAGCCAATGATCGCAAGGAAAGGAAACAAAAAGGGTTCAATTTCATGATTATTCAACGTATCATTATCTCTGATCCTAGCAAACCCTCCAAATCCACAAAACAACTAGGACACCTGTGCAGAAGAAACAACAAAGAGTATCAGAAAGTACTAAAGTTTAATACATGATACTGAAGATTTGACACTTAATCCGAAGATTAAATGCCGATTATCAGTGAATCAAAGTAACAAAGGAGACCTATCAGCAGAGCGTTCTTTTCCTAAGGCGGGGCAAAATCCCTCGGCCTAGTTCATTCTTCATCGAGCCCCAGAACAGTTATTACTTTGACAGAAATTTCCAGAATGTCAGTACATTGGTTGCATAGCATGGAAGACCTGAAAGACAGATTATCCACCTTACTTGTCACAGAAGATTAAACAGAGTACTACAGCCAGGAAAGTATTTCAAAGAACATACCTCAAAAGTTATTGTCAACCTGACAAAGACTTCTAAGTCATCTAAAGGGTACCGACAGTTAATGTAAAACCATTAAGCAGAGTGGGCATTCGAATACTTCTTCCCCTCTGTCTTAATGAATCATTTAAGACCTATCTACCACTACTACCGCTCATTCACCTATAAGAACTCATCGAGAGCACATTGTTAAAGGTTGTTGGAAATTAACTGATTGTAAGCTGTTTTATTGGGTTGGAGTTCTGTGAGTAGTTGTTGTAAATAGGCTGGGAGATGATTTCTGGATGATATCAAGCTATTGGAAAAGAATGTATGTGAATGGTTTTTCTCTACTAATATGACAAGCATGTTCATCGGATCCTGATCTGAGTCATTGGTGATGCGTTCCTTCTCTATTATTGTTTTCCCTCTATGTTACATTATGTTTCATTTTCTCTGATAAGAAACAATACTTTTAGCTTAGGATATACTGTTTCAAGTACCCTAATGCTTCCTGCACATTCTTATCTTTATGTTTTTGCTACTTGTGTATCTTTGAAAAAATTCAATATAATTTAACAAGTTAAAGAGTTGGTTTGCCCATGCTTACTGATGTATGAATTTAGAATTTGTTTCTTTGATGTTTTTGTTTAGTTCAGCTGAAAATAATAGGAAAGTAGGGATATTGAGTGATTAGCCCTGTCCCCTAAGTTCCTTTTCCAACAGTTAACTTTGCTAAGATCCCTCTGAGTTGAATGTCAAAAGCAGAGAAGGTTAAAAGTCTTTCTCTGATCTTAGGTTTCACTATGTCTTTGAACTTAAGTGTTTTCTACTATCTGAAAGTAGTCAGGAGGACTGCTGGATTGTTGTCTTTGAAGTTAGCCTCATCAGGAGTATTTATCATAGAGGTATAAGGTGTGCCCTGTCCCTTGACTTACTCCGAAGTGGTCACCTTGGAAGGTTTTCCTTGTTATTCCCATTCACCTCCTTAGTGTTTCATCCCATTTAATCATCTTAAGAGACCCTCTGTTTTAGATGACTAGCCCTTTGAAAGCCTTGGATATTTGAATTTCAAGTAAACCCTTTATGACCCCATTGCCCAATGGACTTGTATTATCTTTGAATTATCTCCCCATTGCCGAAAATCCTTCACTACTCATTCCTTTACCTTGCACTAAACCCTTCTGTCAATGTTTTCCAACCAAACAAACAAAACAAAAACCCTTGTGCTTTATAACTAGCCTAATACCTTAAACTGAACTTTAAAGATACATTATTCTTTACCTTCATAGATAGATCCCTCTCTGGATCCAGGAGGGCTAGATCCTGAGATCCCAAAGCGGTTCTGATGTTGCCTGGTCATTTGGTATGCCAGTAGATCAAATCACTAGGACCACAACAGGGTAAACTTATACTGAAGGGACGACTGTTCATTTCCTTTAACGAATTCGAATAGTCAGGTACTCGACGATCTTCTCATATTTAGAGAGTCTGAAAAGGGCTTAAAAGAGAACTCCAGAGTTTCGTTTTTTCGTAATTTTCAAGAGCCCGAAAAAGTGATAAGAGTATACTCATCATGAAAATAATTCTTTTTCACCAAAAACCTATAATCTGTACAAAAACTCAAAAAATTAAACATACCTGCTCCAAAGAAGTAAAAATATTGAAAAATAGCTTTTTAAAGTGAAAAATAAATAAAATATAATATTTTATTCATTGAAAAACTATAAAAATAAGTTTAACAAAGTCATTTTTACCTTTTTTTTTCAGAGCAGTAAATTGAGAGCTTTTGGAAAAAAAGTTCTGGAGGCAATATCATGAGAACTGTCCGTTCAAATCATGATTCCTCAGAACCAGGTAATCCGCATCACTTTACTCTTCATTTCTATCCATTTCAAATCTATATTTTGCCTTTAATTTCATTTTTTAAAGAGAATTTATGTTAAAAAATGCGCCCTCAGAGGTCCGCAGGTTATGCAGGCGCTACCTGCGGACCCCGATAATCTCCTAAAAGGAAAATTGTCGGGCTACCATGATTTTTGTGTAGTGATCGTGTGGACGTTCACACTATCTCTGCTCAAAAATTGCGGAGGCGCCGTGAGCATTTTGAAATTTACAAATTCTCCTAGAAATGGTTAAAGTTTTTTATTCCAATGGTTTCTAACCTTAAAATGCGTCCATTTTCAGACTATTCCACCATGCTAGAGTGGAGAGAACGTGAGCATGAGGCTATAGACAATGAAGCCATGAATGATCCTCACACAATGCAAGTGTTAAAAAATTATGGTTTGTATAAGTTCTGGGCGATTCAGGGTATGAAAGCACAGGTGGAGTTGATGATATGGTTAATGAACAAATGGGATGTTCAAGATCAGTGCTTTATCATTGGCGACCATCAGCTCGAAATCGAGCTCGAAGATATTTATTTTCTCACTGGATTGTCCAAAAGAGGAGAAAACATATCCTTGTTTGGAGCTAGACATGGTCGCCTACCCGTTGCTAGTTAAAAACAAGAGTTTTGCAGTGATGCAACAGATCCAAAGGATAATCACATAGACATAAAGACTATCTTGCGACTTGATCTCAAATTAATTGCATTCACAGTAACTAGGTTGTGTGGAAGTGAATCTCCACTTGTAGCCACTAAATATCAAATGCAGACTGTGGTAGAGTGTTTCAGAGGCAAAATTTTCAACTGGTGTGAAGGGGTATTGGTCAACATGAAGGGCCAACTAACCAGAGCAAAGAATGCAAAGTTGAAAAACTTTGGTTATGGTGCCATTTTGATTTCCTTTTCTTTGGAGAGAATTCCAATTATTTCCCCTCAGCTTATTCCAGTGGATCTTGGGGAGCCTAGAGAACCTTGTATGGTATGTTGGGTTGCATTAATGGCCTGCCATGGTGGCGATGACAATTCAATGGTTCGGTTCACTCCGATGTACTTTATGTGGCTGCAGAATCAAGTCTTCACCACTGAAGACTTCTCGTATGCAGGTATAGATTTCAGAGGTGATCCTGAGATGTCCTTGCCTCCAGGGACACATTTGGATGAGTCAGGTAAGTGAATCATTTTGATGTGTTTTAAATCTATTTTTTATTTGTTTTTAATCATCCAATACTGATAACAAAATTTTAAATGCAGATGTTGGTCCACGACGACCAACTATACTCCACCGCTTTGAAAGGCGGCAGGAAGAGCCTATAGCACCACCATAAGATCAGGCAACAGAGATCCTAACTGATATGGAACACAACCTGGAGAGGTTAACCATAGATATTCCCAAGACAAGGACATATGACATTCCTCTCTGTGTTCAGAGACATGTTACAGGTGTACCAAGACAATTTAGGAGATTCCTGTGCAAGGTGGCGCGTGCCATAGTCTATTACGATGATCATCATCACGGATAGTGGATGATCATCGTGGATTGAAATATTTTGTTTTTTGTATCAATATCTTTCAGATCATAAGGTGTTTGAACCGATGATCACAGAAAATGTAATATTTTTGAAAACAAACCTATCTATGATATTACTACTTTCTCTGACTATCTTGTTCAACATGTATTGAATGTTGATTTGGTTCACTGTTTTAATGTTGCAAATGTCTATTTAGAACACGATTAGCTAATGCATGAGCCAATGTGTTTAAATTTCTTGAAATGTGTTGACATTTGATGTAATCAAGCTATCTTTCCAAGAGACGAATGTTCAAAAATAATTTCAATAACACTGGATTTTTAATTGCGTATAATCTGTTTAAATGTAATAAAATGAGTTCTAAATCTAACTGAATGATCAAACGTCAATACCAAATGAAATGGCATCAGATAATAACTCAATGAATGTGCTATATTCTGCAATATTGTTCGTTGTTTGACAAAGGCTTACCCCATGCATAGAAACTAACTCATCAATGGGTGAATAGCTAACCCAAGCTGCAGAAGAAATATTCTGTGTACTACGACAGGAACCATTAGCGAAACCAATGTACGTTTGAAGGGATGTCAACATCTGCAATATCAAGAGTAATCAAGATAAGCAGTGATAGTAGTAAAAACAAACTTAAACTAGGCACACTTATCTAATCTAAAGCACACTATAGAAAAATAACTAATATACAAGTGAGATCTTCACACGAGAATCAATCATAATATCTATTTACATAAAGACCATTTCTGGGCTTATCTAAAGAGACCCCGTCATAATCAGTCAATTCATAGGCCCCTTTGGCAAGCACTTGCTTGACAATGTAAGGACCATGCCACATTGGTTCGAATTTCCCAGCACGTAGCTTATGTTTAGCTTGATCATATACTAAGACAGGTCACCTTCTGAAAAAACACGAGGTGTAACACTTCGATCATATTGAGCTTTCACACGTTTTTTATGAGCCTCGATAGCTAATGTAGCGGTGCGCTGAGTTTCATCTAATTGTGATAAGTACAAAAAGTGTTTTTCCTTTTCAGAGGTAGCTGGTAATAACTCTATGGCTAATTGGAGTGACGATATTTCACAATCAATGGGTAACACAGCTTCTAAACCGTAAACCAATTGAAAAGGAGTGAACCCTGTAGCAGTTTTTGTTGAGGTTCGGTATGCCCATAGTACCGAAAAAAGCATGGTATGCCAATTCTATTTGTGAATTCCGATAATCCATTTAATCATGGTGGTTAAAAATTTATTAACGGCTTCAACCTAACCATTAGCCTGTGGGTAATATGGAGTAGAGTTATCATGGCGCAGGCCAAGTTGATCGGAAATTTCGGTCATCGTCGTATTTAGAAAATGACTCCCATGGTATGTGATAATAGCTTGGGGTACTCCAAAACGAGCAATCACATGATTGAATATGAAGGTAGCTGCAGTTTTTCCATCTTCCGTGAATGTAGGCATCGCCTCTGCCCATTTGGTAAAGTAATCGACAGCGATAATAATATACCCATGCCCCTCGCCCGAGTGAGGGTTACATGTAATGAAATCAATGCCCCATTTCGCAAAAGGAACGACAACAATTATTGGGTGAAGAAGAGTTGGTGATGCATGCATCTTTCAATCAAATATTTGACAGTTGTGGCATTTTCAGACTGCAATAATACAGTCTTTGAAAAATGATGAAAAAAATAGCCAGCACACAATATCTTTTGGGTTGTGGCATATCCAGACATATGGCCACCACACGCTCCAAATTGGCAGTTATTGAAAACCCTTTCAGCCTCTTCGTGAGTTATACAATGTCGAAAAACAAAATCCGCACCACGACGATAAAGTGTGTCTCCAACAATATTGTATTGCTGAGATTGATAACAGATTCTCCGTCGATTTGAACGTGAAAGCTCAGGGTGAAAGGTTTGGATTTGAAGATAAAGGATGATATCTCCATACCATGGATGTAACGTACTGATAAGAAACATAGATTCATCTGTGATGGGATTCTCTACCACAGTTTCCGTCTCAGTATCGGGAAATTCACACATAATTTTTGCAAACACCAGTGGTTTCTTTGATTTAGATTTCTCGAATTCCAAATCAAACTCTTGTAGGATAGCAATCCATTTAGAGTATTTGCCCCCGAGTAATTTTTTTGTCAAAATATACATCATCGGGTTGCAATTAGATATCACAGTTGTCTTTCGTAACAATATGTAATGACGAAATCTTTGGACAACTTGAACTTCTGCCAAGGCCAATTTATCCACATGAGAATTTTTAATTTCGATTGGATTCAAATTCCGACTTAGATAGTAAATCACATGTTGATTGTGAAATTCATCCTCTTGAACTAGAACCATTCCAATGGTGGAATCAGAGGCTGCTAGGTATAAAAAGTAATCCTGGTTGTAATTTGGTGGATGCAATAATGGTGCATGGGTTAACGTGTGTTTTAGAGCATCAAAAGATCGATAAAAAATCTCATCCTAAATAAAAGGAACATTCTGTTTCAACAACCGGGTAAAACATTTTGTTAACTCAGCATAGTTTGGGATAAATCTACACAGAAAGTTTGTTTTCCCTTACAAACTTTGGAGTTGGCGAAGTGTGGAAGGAGGAGGTAAATTTATGATGGCCTCAAGCTTCGAGGGATCGACACAAATGGCAGCCTTCGGAAAAACGAATCCCAGTAATCGTCCTGATTGCACACAAAAAACACATTTGTGCGGATTCAAACGAATCTTGTAATGCCTACATCTCATAAAAATTTCTCATTACTGAGTAGGATGATCTTCCCTGTGTAATGAATGAGTAAGTAAATAATCCAGATAAGGTTGCACAATATGTTTGATGTCATAAAAAGCGTAAGACATTGCCCTTTGAAAATTTGCACCAGCATTCTTTAATCCGAAAGGTAGTTTGCAATAAGCAAATGTTACCCAAGGACATATAAACATTGTTTTTGGTTGATCAACAGGGAGTATGTTGATTTGATTATACCCGAAAAATCCATCCATAAATGAAAACATTTCATTTCCGGCACAATCATCAATGATTTCGTCGATATATGGGGTATGATAATTGTCTTTTGGACACACTTTATTAATATCCCTATAATCGACACATAATCGTATAGTCCCTTGTTTCTTGGTAACGGGAACTATATTAGATACCCAATCCGTTAAGGGAATTGGATAAATAAATCCTTCTCGCAATAGTTTTTCAACTTCAGCTTTAATAACAGCAACTTTTCGCAGATGTATTGAACATAATCATTGTCTAATAGGCTTTGCATCCGGGTATGTCTTTATTTCATGAATGACAATCTTTGGATAAATTCCTAGCATCTCTTCGTAGGACCACACAAATATGTCTTAGAATTCTTGAAATAGGGATTTATATGTATTAATTTCATCAATCGTACAAGAAGCACCTATATGAATGTTTTCAACAACTCCAGGTTTAACTGATATGTCAATAGGAACATTTGTAGAAATGTTTCCCAAATTAATCTTAGAATCTGAATTTGTAATCGATATTGGATTATGTGGTTCCTTGACATAATCAATTGTAAAAATAGATGAAAAATTATTTTCAAACCTATAAAGTTCAGGTAAAAACGAATATCTATGATGTAGATCATCCTGGGGTAATTCATCCATAGACAAAAATTCTCAAATACTTTCATTAGTATGAAACACTTGTTGAAAAGGATCGGAAATAGATGTCAAGGCTGAGCTTGATAGTGAAGAAGATTCTTTAGTGATCACATTCATTGGATCGGGATTAGTTGAAATTGTGTTAGAAAATGACTGTACTGCGGCATATGCCATCTCAAAAGGACTCAGAGGCATCTCGCCATTGAAAGAATCCATTTCTGACTCTGAAGGCACTATCCAAGTGTCATCGAATGGAATAGTGCTTGATGAAATGATATTGATGCTAGCAACGGTACGTGGTACATTGGATGGAGGCACAGAAAAAGTTCCCATCAAAGCTAAGTCAATTAGTAAACTTACACCAACATCTTCATAGGGGATAGTCGATTTTCGAACATGTTGGATACTATCTGTAGAAGTTGGGTCAGACGAATAATATGACAACTGATCAAATTTCACAATCATTCCTTTATGTGGAAACATTATTAACTGAAAGATAGATGAAATGACAGTAGTCATGGCATAATACCAATTTCAACCCAGAATAAGGTTGTAATCCAAGGGGCATCAACAACTTGCACATCTAGATTAACAGTTTTTCCCTCTACTTCTATAGGTAGTGTTGAAGATGGCAATAAGAAACAGTGAAGGAGGCATCTTGAAAAATCTTTCCTGATCCTAGTTGGAAAGTGATCACCTAAACTAGGTGGGGGACCACACAGGTGATTTTTGTCGCAAAGTCTATTTTTAGACTATGTCTATTTTTAGACATATGGAGCATATTCTATAAGTTGCGGGATGCTATTTGTGGATGGTTGGTCAAGTTGGAAAAATAGATGGATTTCTAATTTTAGACATATTGGGCGGAATCTATTTTTAGATTGCCAGTCTAAAAATAGATATGTCGAATATTATTAGCTCTTAATAATATTTGGACTCTAAACATTATCTTATTCTCTTGGAGCACTTCAGTTTGATGCCTGGATGTGGCACATGCAGCTGATAGAAGGAAATACGCTTTTCCTAGGGTTTAAGTGAATCTATTGCATGATGACTTCAGTTAGAACTCATGTGACAGAGTTTGGTGGAGTTGATTGAGGAAGTTAGTGGAGTTGTATTCAGTTTAACTAATCTAAACATAGTTAAGCTATTTGTATTCAGTTTAACTAATTGATACAATTAGTGAGAGTGGTGTGAATTAATTATTAATTAATTCACTAATTATAAAATCATAAATCAACTAAAGAATGCATCAGTTAACTTCAGTGCATGGACAGTTTCAGTGGAGACCAGTGCAGAAATAGGTGAAAGAGCAGGTTAACTATCAGTTGTGACTATACTGTTGCTATTTGCAACACACAGATAGGTGGAGTAATCAATGAGGATTGTGCAGTTCAATCTAGGTGGTTTATCTATATAAAGAGACCATCCCATAGCATTGAAACACGCAATTCGGGTTGGCTATCAAGTGGCTAAAGGTTGGAGCATGAGTTTTGCTAGATCTAGCTTGATAGTGTGTAGCAAGGGAGGTAGTGCATGAGAGCTTGCAAAGAGCTTTGTACTATGATTGTTACATGATCTCCATGACATGTATAATATACGGATAGTTGGGGGTTTTTAGCTTTAAGCTTTCCCATGAAATACTGTGTTCATATGTGTGAATTTTTATGGCTTTAATGTGTGCATGCAATTGATTTTATTTCCGCATGTGATGATCAATGGTAGAAGAGATTCTGTATTATGCATGAAGCTAAAATAGTGTGTGATCGGGAGAATCTCGGTGGATAACATATCAGTTATTCAAATTTCTACATGGTATCAAAGTCGTGTTATAGATTTTCTACATGGTATCGGAGCGATATTGATCATTGGAGCAATTGAAAAGAATTAAAGCGGTTGAGTTTTAGGATAAACTCAAGAAACATAAAGATGGAGAAAGCCAGAAATATACATGCATATTGTATATAATTTTCTACATGGAATGAGAGCGAGAATTTTTGGGTGCGCGAGTTTGTAGGGAATATCTGAAAATTTTTGGTGAAATATTTTTAGAAACAAATAGCATATTTGGATTCCTTGCGAAAAAATACCCAAATTGAAAAAACAAATCGGTCGAATCGGAGCTCGGATGAGGGAGATATCATCGATTTAAAATCAGCTCTTTTTGTTAGAAAATTTTGCGACGGCGGGACAATTGCAATGTGCGCGAGCCAAGAATCTACATGCACTGAGGTACAAGATGCATGCAAAGCTTTGAGGTGCAAAGCAAAGGTTAGTGACTTGGTGGTTGAGAGGGATCCTCTCAACATGCAGCGTGAGAAGCAGTCTCAAAAGGTTGTGGAGCAGCCACAACTGGAGATGCAAAAGAATCTTTATAGATTTGATGTAGATGGGATTTCTACGGAGCTTCCTACTGTTGGGAAGCGGAAGGAAGACATGCAACTGATGCTTGAGAGGGAGCAAGTTTTGCATGCAGGTGAAAGTGAACCTCGGGGTGTGGAGCAGCCACAAGAGGATCATGGAGTGGGAGAAACCACTCATGCAGAGAAATTTCGTGCCAGACGGGCAGAGGGAGTGCATGCAGCTATACCACCAGGTATGAGGTGGGGCGACATGCATGAGTAATCCCATGAGGAAATTTCTGGGCAGATTCATGAGATGGTGTGGATCTCATGGATTGAACATGGCTACGAGGTGCCCACAGCGCAACAGTAGCAAGATCAGTTGGAGTGATGCAAGCAGATCAAAGTGACAGTGTCGGATACTGGAGCGCGGATCAGAGTTGACAGCAAGTGCAAGAGTGCATGGGTGAAAAGAGTTCAACAACACAGTGGTTCCTGATGACATGTGCAGTTGGCCAAGCAGAAGTCGAAGACTTTGATGATAGATGCTAGATGCATCAAGACTGATTGAGTTTTTTGGAGCTTATTCAGTTTCAGAGGAGTTGCAGAGCAGATGCATGGAGTTGCATGGTGCATGCATGAGTTTGCATGGCACATGCAAAGGGTGCATGGTGAATGCATGGAGTTGCATGTCGCATGCATGGAGTTGCATGGCGCTTGTGAAGGTTGCAGGGCGAATGCATGGAGTTGCATGTCGCATGCAAAGACAGTCCTTTCTTGTTGAGAGGGAGTGTTGAATATGGCAACAAGAAACAGTGAAGGAGGCATCCTGAAACATCTTTCCTGATCCTAGTTGGAAAGTGATCACCTAAACTAGGTGGGGGACCACACAGGTGATTTTTGTCGCAAAGTCTATTTTTAGACTATGTCTATTTTTAGACATATGGAGCATATTCTATAAGTTGCGGGATGCTATTTGTGGATGGTTGGTCAAGTTGGAAAAATAGATGGATTTCTAATTTTAGACATATTGGGCGGAATCTATTTTTAGATTGCCAGTCTAAAAATAGATATGTCGAATATTATTAGCTCTTAATAATATTTGGACTCTAAACATTATCTTATTCTCTTGGAGCACTTCAGTTTGATGCCTGGATGTGGCACATGCAGCTGATAGAAGGAAATACGCTTTTCCTAGGGTTTAAGTGAATCTATTGCATGATGACTTCAGTTAGAACTCATGTGACAGAGTTTGGTGGAGTTGATTGAGGAAGTTAGTGGAGTTGTATTCAGTTTAACTAATCTAAACATAGTTGAGCTTTTTGTATCCAAGTTAGCTAATAGATACAATTAGTGAGAGTGGTGTGAATTAATTATTAATTAATTCACTAATTATAAACTCATAAATCAACTAAAGAATACATCAGTTAACTTCAGTGCATGGACAGTTTCAGTGGAGACTAGTGCAGAAATAGGTGAAAGAGCAGGTTAACTATCAGTTGTGACTATACTGTTGCTATTTGCAACACACATATAGGTGGAGTAATCAATGAGGATTGCGCAGTTCAATATAGGTGGTTTATCTATATAAAGAGACCATCCCATAGCATTGAAACAGGAAATTCAGGTTGGCTATCAAGTGGCTAAAGGTTGGAGCATGAGTTTTGCTAGATCTAGCTTGATAGTGTGTAGCATGGGAGGTAGTGCATGAGAGCTTGCAAAGAGCTTTGTACTATGATTGTTACATGATCTCCATGACATGTATAATATACAGATAGTTGGGGGTTTTCAGCTTTAAGCTTTCCCATGAAATACCGTGTTCATATGTGTGAATTTTTATGGCTTTAATGTGTGCATGCAATTGATTTTATTTCCGCATGTGATGATCAATGGTAGAAGAGATTCTGTATTATGCATGAAGCTAAAATAGTGTGTGATCAGGAGAATCTCGGTGAATAATTCAGCTAATTATTCAAATTTCTACAGGTAGATCCTGTAAAATTCCAAACGGATGGAATCCTCTTCCATCAAAATATTTAAGGATTGTCGAAGATTGGTTGAGTGTCAGAGAACCAATATTTTTCCAACAATTTAACGACATTATGCACGTGGATGCCCCCTCATCAATTACAGTACGAAAAACTCGTATGTTTTTTACTAATACCAGAATCTGAAAAGCCATATGATGAGGAAGTCTCAGTGTAAAATTTTCTAGATCGAAGACCACGAGGCTAGAATCTTGAGGATCTATAGCTCCAATAGCTGATAAAAGTAATTTCCTTTGTGCTGGACATGATTGTAGCACTTCTAAGGCCGACATTGCTGTAGGGGAAATTGCCAAGTCTTCAACAATGTTGTAGTTCTGAGCAGCTCTCGCATGTGGATTGAAAGCTAATTTTCAAAGTACACCTTTAGTAGGCGTCATAATTACTAAATTGGGATTAGGTTTCTCGATATGAAGTGGATTAGAAACCGAAGGAGATGTAGTTGGTGTTGAATTATAATTTTCTATCTCTTTACCAATTATAGGATTTTTACTTCCATAGTCTTGCAATCGCGTCGCAACCATAACCTTAGACATCATTAAAATATCTGTTGATGAATGTGAAGAAGATCCTATCATTTTTGTATCTTGAGTAGGAAAAGGATCCTTCAAGACAACGGGTGTGGGTGAACCTTTGACAAATTTAGAGACCTCAGACCGATGCGGGCACTCTTTAGTAAAGTGATCCTCGTCAAAGATAAGATAAGGATAATGCGGTTTTTGTTTATCATCAGCTGGTTCAGTCTTTTCGGTTTTATCTTTGGGAGATGTATTATGTTTTCTTTTATTCTTTCCTTTCTTCTTATTACTGGTATTGGATTTAGCTGTAGATGAATCTACAATGTGAATGTCAGCAGAAGTTTCAAGGGGAAAATCTCCTTTCGGTGAATCTGGTAAAGTTATGATAGGAGAAGTAGTTTTTGAAGTCTTCTTCTTAATTTTATTTGTGTTAAATAAACCAATTACACCGTCTATAGCATGAGACCCTGAAGGAGTTGCAGTTATTTGACCAAGATGTGGTAAGTCAAGAATTTTTTTGTATAAAGTACCAGATTGCATATATACTAGGTCTAAGCACTAAGCTTGAGAAATGACCTGCTCTTCAATAACAACTCCTCCCTTAGCCACATATTTAGTGATCTTTGGAAGTAAGGATTTGATGAACCATTCTGCCAAGATCTAATCCAGAATAAAGACTTTTACTGAACTTCTTCTACGTCTCCATTTGTGTATGTGATCTGATATGTATGTAGACGTAGATTGTTTTAATGAATTCAATAGTTCCGTGCCATTGTCGTATATGACTGGCAACTGAAAATGTGTTAAGAAAGCTTTTACTAAAGTATTGAAATTGTTGAATGAGCCACGTGGTAGTTCAATATACCATTTTGTAGCTAAACCTATCAGTGTTCTTTGAAATAGTTGTAATCGAATAGAATCATCAATCAAAGAGTTGGATGTGCACCAGAGGTGGTAAGTCATGACATGGTTTGAGGGGTCCTCTCTTGATTTACCTTCAAACTTAGGAATATCACTGGGAAACTTATTTGGCATTGGTGGCCAATATGGAAGATAATAGATTGGATCATTCGTTAGGCGCGACAAATCAGGTAAATCCAAAGTTGCAATGAATGGAAACCAACGGTTAGGGTCTTGTTGAGAAAATTGATAACCTTGCGGAACTATACCAGTACCATGAGGAGGATATCTAGGATATCCTGGAATAGCTAGTGCATTTGGGATTGGAATACCTCCCAGATAACCAGGATTGGCCGGACCATATTGGGGTTGAGCTGGTATCTGATACATGTAACTAGGCTACGGTTGATGCTGGTATACTGGATTTTGTGCTACAGGCCCATATTGACACTGCCCTTGATACGGTTGATAAACAAACTGAGGTTGGCTTGTTACAATTGTACTTTTACCAGGTTGTCCCGTAGGCATCTGAATAGTAGTATGAACTGTAGGTCCAGGTTGTTGTGTAGAGACTATAGGGATTTTTTGTGATGCTTGAGGGGCTGTAGAAATACGGGCTGTAGAAACTCCAGGGATAGGTGTGGTAGCTTGAACAGAAGTTGGTGCAACAGTTTGAGTTGGAGTTCTAGGTGTACTCGGACTAGGCTATTGAACTGTACCAGGTGCAGATACCTGCAGTATAACTTGAAGTGTAGGTTGGATAGGTTTCTGGATTTTACTGTAACCAATTGGCTGACCAGGTTGATTATAAGGTACTTGCACGTTAGGTTTAAAATTCTATTTAACTTGTGATGGAACCCACACCATGTTTACTCCATGATATGGAGGTCCCATTGAAGGTTGTGTTGCATAAGATGGACCATAACCAGGTTGATAATTTGGAACGTATGTTTGATAGTTAGCTAGATAATTCCCACCTCCCTGAAACATTTGTTGTTCTGGGTAGAAATGTGGCCCTAAAGGAGGTTGATGTCCTTGGAAAGACGGTGGCCCTGGTATAAGGTACTGTCCTTGAAGAGGTTGTGGACCCTGAATTGAGTATTGCCCTTGAGGTTGATATTATCCTTGAGGTATGTACTAGCCTTGAGGTATGTACTGTCCTTGAGGTTGATATTGTCCTTGAGGCTGACCCCCAGGCGGTAAATTAATACCTTGAGTTTTCCCCCCAGGCGGTAAATTACTACCTTGAGGTTGCCCCCTAGGTGGTAAATTACTACCTTGAGGGTCAATTTAGGAATGTGTCCAGACATCATGTACATGTGTTCCACACTCAAAGTTTCAGTATGTGATTCAATTGGACCAGATGATGGTATATGTTTGTCGGGAGAAGGAGATGCTCTTGAGAAAGTACCAGAAAGCAACTAGTATCCCGCAGGAACAGACAGACCACCATACAAATATGATTCTGGTGATGTAGAAAACATGGATGACTCACCAGAAATGTTTAATGAAAGTCTGTAATTACCTCTTGGTATGGCGTAAAAAGGAATTTGGGGTGGCGAATAGTTTAGACCAGAATTGTGTAGAAATTCTGTCAACTGAGAATACCAAGGATCTTGTTTGAAAGGGCTATAGTAAACCGATTCACTTGGCCTAAGATCTAAAGATTCCATAGGTGAAGGAAGAACAACTTCTTCTTCTGTGTCATTAACTTCTTCAATGCTAATGAGGCTAGGAGGAAGGTTCTCAATGATGTGAAACTTCACTCTAGGTGAATCAGGACGACTAGGGGTTGGAGTGATGAACTCGGAAGCAGGCTCAGATGTAGCAGGTTTAGTTTCTGGTTCAAAAATTTGAGGCTCAGTAGCTGATAATTCACTACTTGTGGAAGCAAGTTCAACTAGTTCAGAAATTGAAATTTTTCTTTGAGAACTCTCTGTTGTTTGAGGTTGATCTACTTCGTATTCAGGATGAATAATTATTGATGTTTCTTCGTGTTCATTTGATTCAATCCCTGATGTTTTTCATTGCTCAGATTTAAGTTTTTCTAAATGGCTTGGTGTGTACTCAGGGGGTTTCCCCTGCATTCTACGTGATTTTCTAGGTAATTCATCCACGATTAAAATTTTTAACACATGAAATCAAAGAAAATTTCAACAAAATATCCTAAAGTCTCTAAGGAAACAATCAAATTGATCACACACCTTCAAAATCTAAGAGAGAAATCCACACACAAACAGTAGATTCCTACACTAAAAACACTAGTTGGTGATGAAATCCAATATCGTAGAATTTTAATGTAGAAATGGCGGTTGGAACAGTTACCCCGATAACCTGCTTAATGAAACAGTCTGGTGCAAGTCTTTCCACTTATACCATCTCAAAGTGAAAAGTACCCTCCGGAAAGTCCAAGTGAGTCTAGCCGACGTCTGCTCCGGGTACAGTGGGACCTTCCCTCCACCGTCACCTTGGGAAAGAATCCTAAAGTTTATAGCCACTAAGGTCACCAACGGGAATCAATGTACCTGGGGGAACAATCTACGATCCGATATACACGCAAGGGCAGAGTAGCTAGCTCAATCCCCTTGAAGGCTCCTTGATATAATCCAAGGTTTACCAACAAGTGACCCCAGGCTCCTCGACAATGGTATATCCGAGGTTTACTGTTTTTAATACGTGCACATCTGTTATCTTTCCCAATGAGATAGGTACGATTACCTCACTGGTTCAGACATGATCTTGTGCTTGACTCTTTTAAGAAGAGCTTCCCATAGCACAAATGCTACAATTGGATTTTTCCTACTGCAAGATTGCTACTTGTTTGTTTGAAATGTCTTGGAATGTTAATTACAACCTGTTCCAAGACACTAGCCTAAGCTATGTTGGTGGAAAAGAGCCCTAGAAAATGTAAAAATATCTAGATTAATTTTATTAAAGCGTTGTCTTTAATTTGGCCGTTTCTTAAGACAGAAGGTATGGAAGTGAAACTTTAATGATGTTTAATGACCTGACTCAAAAAAATGCTAAATGCATCTATATTAAATGTGCAACTCTTTTCTTTTAAATGAAACTTATTTAAGGGAAAGATTTGAGAGATTTAATAACTTTTAAAGCACCAATTCTTTCTTGCATACACAAAAATATTTGAAAAGAAGACGATTTCTTTAAGAACTCAATTTCAGAAAATGATAAATATACTTGTTCGAAATGAAATCCTTTATCAATCAGATCAGAAACTACAAATCATTAAACAAACCATTTTCCAAAAAGAAAACCATATCTAAAACTCCTAAAAACATAAAATTCAAAACCAAAAGAAGAAACTCTAATTTTGAACTCTATCTAGAAAGTTTGAGGACGTTTTCTCTTAGTTTGTGATCAAACCAAGAAGAATTTCTACTTATCTCAGTAGAAACGAAAACATCTAGCAATGGTTTAATGTGAAATTCAGGCCTTATCAAACTAAAAGCTCTTCTAAATTTGCAAAAGAAAATGAACATCAATTTTCATAAAAGCAAGGTTTGCAACAAGTTCAATGGCTCAGCAAGAAAACAACAGCATGGCAGTAAGCTAAGGTATAAGAAGGTTTCTGATATGGAGCAGCAAGAAAGTAGGTTAAACACTCACTCATAAAATGCAAATCAGATGAGAAATCACATAAACAAAAAAATAGCTGAAAGAAACTCACACATAAGACTTTGACAGTCAAGACAAGTTGGGGAAAACACTGAGAATCTGGTAATATGGTTCCTAAAAAGAGAATTCTTAAATTTTCAAAAAATTTCCACAAGTCCGCAGGTTGTAATGGAGAACAATGTGGTACGCACTGTTTTGAACTAAAATCTACGGTGGCTACCACACTGTCTTTAAATAAAAACCGCAAAGGCCAAGAAAAATACAGAAAAAATAAAAATTCAGATTTTCTTTTCATGGATTCTGATAAGTTATCTACCCAACCCAGTTTTAGACTAACCAAAATCAGAAGACTCTTAAAATTCAAACTGAAAAATAAAAATGAAAACTAAGTTCTATTCCTCAGTGGAGTTGCCATTTTGTTATGCAAATAAATCCCTCTTGCGGACAAGAGCGATCTCCCTAGTATCCTATGGATAGCTAGAAACAAACATCCATTTGTAAATCGTTTTCTCTAGATAATTTGCAATTCAGAATTATTATAAACAAAGAAAGAGAACATGCTCCTACCTTGAAATTCGACATTCGATGCAGCCTTTTATCCAATCGCTCCAAATAGGCTTCTTCAGTAAGTAGAACCTACAATCAAAGATAGAAAAAAGAATTAAAAGCACCTACAACATATAATAATTGAGAACAACTAATCTAACTCAGTGACCAAGGAATCCAAGTATTGAATTATTCAAATAGACACAAGAACAACTCAATGAGAAAAGGAGATCCATATGTATTATCTTGAATAAAAGAGTTACTTTACAACCTGTCGCCTTGATGTTGTACAAGTTCCTCCCAAGGTCCTGAACAATCATTCCTCCTTCAGATTGACAAGCCTTCTTCTCTCTGAACTAGCATGAAGTAAAGACAGAAGTGTGTAATCATTCTCATACCAATAATGACTAGTGTAGAGAGTATGCTCTCTTGAGAATTTCTTCAGCAACTAATATGTATGTCCCATATACAAGCTACTCTTGAGACTGAAACATGAGCTCAATTTATATGGAAATGGAGGTAGTTTCAGTTCCATGAAGAGGGGGATGGATTCCTCTCATGAAGGGATTTGAGCTCCATATACCAAGGGTTAAACTCCATGAGTGAAGGGATAGAGCTCCATGAGTGGAGGGATAAAGCTCGAACTGATCGCGCCTCTAGAAGCTTCCATTTGGGAGAATATTCGTCCAGTTGGGCTTCTAGAACTTACTTTTACCTTTATTTGACTATTTACGGGGGTCCGCAGGTTTTATAAGCAGAACGTGCAGCATATGCCGTAGGCTATAGAGAAAATATCTGTGGATCCATATGAAAGAGCTAGGAAAAGTGCGGAGTTAGACTTTTTATGGTTTTAATGAGCTTTTCTCCAATTCCAAGACTTGGTTTAGGAACATTAGGGTTTTTGACCTCTAAGGGAGCATAATATAGGTAGTGATGAACCTATATTGACAATCAAATGTCATGGTGACAAAATAACGTGTAACACCCTTTAATACAACTTGATACTGATTTGGAAGACTATTTGAAGACACTTATGGAACTTCCCTTGGAATATTATTGAAGCAATCATCGTGGAATCCCTGAAGTAGCCTAGAAGAAAATTGTTTTTTGTAAAAAATAAGAATTATGGAGACACATACTAGGCATTTAATGAAGTGGGTCTTGGAGTTATATGTAAAGCATTGTTGAAGCAAGATGACTCTCAAAGAAATCCGTTGAGGCTTGTTGTAGAATATATTGGAATCCCTGAAGAACATGTTGTCACTACTACAACACCCTCCAAAATTTCACTACATTCAAATTTTTGAGCCTACCTCACTGTCAAATCAAGTGTCGCCTTGGTCATCAAGTATAATTTCAAGTCATTCTATATGTTTCAAGTGTTCTTAATCATTCTCAAGTGTCGTCGCATTGATTAGAACATCTCTATTACATTTCATGGTCATGGCACCTTTGTTTGTTGCAAAATGACACTTTTGGTCACAGTCGGACACACTTGGTCTGATGTGCTAGGGGATCGTTTATAAACTACCATTTTGATGTTTATTTATCATTGTTCAAGTCTATCTAATTTGTATTAATGATTTGGTATGTGTCACACATGATTCTATGTCTAAACTCATTGTGTCTGCCCCTTGTTCTATCTTCCACACTCAGACGAATTTTGCTTGCTCAAGTGAACTGATTAAGGCTAGGAGTGCAAAAGTGCACTATTAAGACCTAATTGGGAATCCTTTGTTATTTTAAGTGCATTATGCACCCTCCAAGGGCACATAGCACACTCTTAAACATCTTTCCCTTCCCTCTTCCAAGTTGCGCCCTAAAGATTCAAGTCTTCCTTTGAGCGCATTCCTTCAACTAGAAGAATTTCTCCCTCATTGAGCGCATGAGTGCACTCTGAAAAACAAATCCTAACCCCATTAGCCTTCACCAATGCACCCTATTCCCTCCTCGGCCCTCTTGATCACATGATCACGCATTGAAGCTCTAAAGCCTTTCCCTTTAGCCTTCATCTCCGTGCTCTTCTTGTCTCCATTGAGCACACAATGCACTTGGGAAGCACAAATGCTCTCCCTTTGTCCTTCAGATCTATGCCTTGCGCCCTCCCTTGATTTTTTCTTTCTCCTCTTTAGCGCATGAGCACATATCGAAGCCCTAAAGTTTCATCTCTTTAGCCCTTCAGCCTTTCAAAGTGCACCCTTGCACCCATATGCTTCCTTGTACTTTATGAAGTGCGTTGTTAAGCCATGAGCGAAAAATATGCATGAAACATGTTAGAATATAATATTTTTCAGGATGATGTTTGCTTTCCATGAGTGATTGCAACTATAGGAATTTCAAGAACAACATGGAAAGGATGCATGAAGAATATCAGGCAAAGATGGTAGTCAAAGGAAGCATTTGAGAACAAAGACCACATTGAAATATTGATGATCGAAGAATCCCTAAAGAATCCATAGGATCAAGGACCCTTTGTAGGGTGAATACATCAATGATAGAAATCCCCATGCAAAATCAAAGACATGGTTGGCATCCATGTCACCTATATAATAAATTCCATGTCATTGGTCACTATGAGTCTCAGTCCTGAATGATAGTGTCATCATATGATAATGTGGAAGTTAGGATGTAATAATGTAATTATTATAAAGACAATGAAGTGGAATTTCAAGAGTCATGTATGGACATAAGAGCCATGTATAGAAGTCAAAAATACATGTAATTCCAAGAGTCATATGCAATTCCAAAAGTCATTTAGAAGTCCAAGGGTTCTAGAAGGCTAAAGGTCATTAGAAGTTGTAAAGTCTAGAGTCATGAGTATATGAAAAGTCACACCTCAAGTTATAAAAGGATCCTCATTACTCAAGGAAATGACTTTTAACCTTGGCTTCTCCCATGAGGCATTATAGAGATAGAGATAGTAATTTTGGGGAGAAATTAGTGGCTCTAACACTCCACTATTGGAGCTACTGATGTTCATTGTACTTATGTATCTTGGAAATTTTTCTTAATACTTGAAGCCTTTTGGCCAACACATTTTCATGCATGGATTGTGAATGTTTGAAGACTATTTTTATAATGTTTATGATTCATGTTGGCTTTCACATGTACTGAAGTAATTGAACTATTTCGGTGCATTTGGTGCTTAACTCGTTGGTAACGTGTTGTAATGATTGTAACAATTGTCACATCTATGTGAACTATTTTGCTTGATGCTAAACAAGTCTTTCTTATCCATGTGTGTGTGTCTCCATTATATTATTACTATTACTTCTCTTTTAGAGGCTCACTTTCTCCCCCCCTGCAGTGAAAGAACCTTGATACATCTACAACTAAAAATTCATAACACACACTCTTTCTCATTCAAAATCACATATGCGCTTCTCTCTCATGTTAATTACTTAATCCAAGGAAACCATTTAAGTAAATGGCAGTCAAGCTATATTTCTGGATGGGATTCCTACACCAAATGGTGTGAGGTCTAATTGGGACCTTATATTCGGGAGATCCCATGTATGTTGGCAGTATCAAGCATTGTCAACATTTTGGCACTAGAAGGAGGGCAACCAGATTTTAATGGCTAACAACTCTTCACATCCCAACCATTCATCGTCTAGACAAGGCAGTAATATTTCTAGCACCATCCCAACTCCTATTCCCAAAGTAGGAGAGTATTTTAAACCTGGGTTGAAGTTTTCCTACGAAGTTACCTATGAATAACTCTGAGAACTTTGGCCTATCACCCATTGGTTTGCAAAAGATATCAATTTACTCCTTGTTGCTCATAATCTAACTCATCATCCTAAGAAGAAAGAAACAACTTATATTGGTGTGTTAGTCGCATTGGTGGAAGATTTGTTTTTAGCCACTCTTGAGGAGTTATCAGAGTCTTCAAAAGACACAATTCAACAAGAGTTGCTTCTGCCCATTCAATAAGATTACGAGGAAGATATTGTTCTTTCTAATGGAGAGAAACTGACAGTTGAGTTATAATTTAATGATGGTTTGAACGGTGAAGGAGAAGGCTCATTAGATTTAGAAAGGGATAAGGAAATAAGAAGCAAAGACATGGATGATCAAGAATTGGATTGGATGGCCCAAGGGCCACTCACTCTTCTGGATAACCTTCATAGAATGCCTTGACACCAGGAGAAGTTGTTATCAAATTTTTATCCTGGCAAGAAGACTAAGGCAGAAGATCGCATTGATGATTTCTAAATGCATATACAGATGTTAGAGGTACAATATGATGATATTGTTTATAGGATTTTTCCTTTTACAGTAGAAGGTAGAGCAACAACATGGTACCATAGTTTGCTTGTTAATTCAATACATGGTTGGAGGGAGTTTGAGAAATTGTTTTTGGAGAAACTGATTGATGACAGACTCCTGCCATGTTATTAAAAGAGCTTGGAAATATTAATATGGGGGGAAATAAGAAAGTAAAATACTTCAATAAAAGGTTTAATTTTATATTGAACAAGTTTCCCCCTGATACACAACCTCAAGATTCAATTACTATTGATTACTATACAACTACTTTGCCCACAAACATTTCCTCTTTTGTTAAACAAGCTGCAAAGGAGACATCGGATTTAAACTTTATAGAAGAAATCGTTGTTGAGAAACACTTGTGTGCCATTGGAGTTATTACAGATGATGATGAATTTAAAGACTCCAAGGAGACTAACAAGAAGTCTCAACCTTCTTCAAGTAAGGCTTAATAAAAGGATTATGTGGACATTGATAGCTTGACCAAATCTTTAAAAGCACTCACCAATGAAGTCTTAGAATTAAAGAGAGGGTCAAGGGATACCTCTACCTGTAGCAAGCCTCCTAAGTATTTCCCATTCATAAGGGATAACAACAAAAACAACCAACTAGCTAAATCTTCCTAGAGTTCAAATTTTGTGTTAAATATTGAAAGTATAGGCATGGATAACTATTGTTCCTTCCAACAAGAATGAAATTAAGAGAAAAAATTCCCACAGTGGAACCAGAACATGAATACTCCGGTTGTACACATTGTTGATAACTTACTAGCAGATGAGCAGTCTAAGCAGGCGAAAGAAACAAACGAACCAACAATGGCTAAGGAAAGTACATGTATTGTACATGCAGTTAAATTTTTTATTTTATTTTATTCTCATACAAGAAGAGTGTTGAAGCACCACCACAAAGTGAAGTCCCTCCTCATAAACAAACTAGTCATTATAATTTGAGGAGCAAAGGGTCCATTCCTGAGCCGAAAGTGGTGAGACAAGAGTTAAAGAAGCAATTGTTAAGAATACTTGCACCACCAACTAATATTTCTCGGAATGCACAAAATAAGTATGGAAATTCTACTGCTTCGAAGGACACTTCCACTAACAACAAAAGCAAGTATATCAATCTAGAATATTATAATAAATATACACCTCAAGACACTTCAACATTGCATGTTAAAATTAAGTGATTAATTATAACATAGTTGAATATTTGAAGAAAGCTTGTGTCGATATTTCCATATTTGAGCTTGCGAAGATAGTAGGCCAACGTGAATTACGTGTCCAAGCATTTTCACAAGCTACAACAGGTGACAAAGCTTCTACTTCTTAAAATGTGTATGGTAAGTCTTTTGGAACTCTTGAATATGTAGTTAACGTTGTAACTTTAGATGCTAATAATATTTCTCCCCATTTTTGCTAGCTTTTGAATTTTTAACTACAATGTCCATAATTGTTTAGTCGATTCAGGTGCATCTGTGAATGTAATGCCATTATCTGTTCCTAAGAAAATTAATGCTAAATCGGATAAAACCGATGCACAAATCATTCAGTTGGATAAATCTCTTGTCCAAGCTATTGGTGAACTCAAGAATGTTATTATATGATTATCATATGATCAACAAGTACACCAATGTATAAACATTGTAATTGTGGACATCCCTAAAGCCTATGGTGTACTACTGAGTGGAGACTGGTCTTATATATTACAAGGGTATTTTTCTACATATTAATCACACTTATGGCTTCCATATAAGGGCAAAAACAACCAGATTCAAGTGGAGAGTTGTTGAGGAGGTAAATCCCCTCTGCGGACAGAGGCGATCCCTACTAGCCCAGCAGGGGTCTAGCAACAATCAAACAATGTTACGACGCAAGTTCCTAGTTACGAATGAAAAGACTAAGATAGAAGCCTACCTGGAATCCAATGCTATGATCTGAAGAAGAAGCGTCCCCGTTCCTCAGCCTCGGCAGATCACAATCCCTCCACGATCTCCGCGGATGAACACCTGCACATGCAAGAAACAAACAGATACAAGCATAAAACCCAGCATACGTAACTAAATATCAGTCAGAAAGGATATTACTCATATTAACATGATGGAAAACAGAGTGGAACCATAATCGTAATCATCTATTAAATAACAAACGCAGAGAGATTACAACCAAGTTCTGACGTCGTGGTCTCCTTCGGATGGGTCTCCAGTCGTTCACGTCTCGCAAAGCTCGCCAGGGAAAGGGAAAACCTCTCTAGAGTCTCTCGACGATGGTCTCCTTACTTGAGTCGGCCTTAAGGGAAAAAGAGGGCTCTTTACAGCACAAAGGCTCTTGGGAATATGGAGATTCAAAGCTTAGGCCCTTCAAGACTAGCTTGCCATGGAATTGAGCAGGCTTTTATAGATGGGGAAGAGGGAGTTGGGATCCCTATTATTGTGGGATTGGCCCTATCAACAAGGAAGGTTCCATGGGAGGTGGCAAACCACTTCCCTTCCATAGAACTTCCGCAGCCAAACCTCCCAACTCAAGATAGGCAATGGTTTCTGAGTTTGTTGGAACTCAACTTCCGCCATCTTTATTTTAAAAACAATCCTTAAATTGGGTGGCGCGACTACTGCTCTGGGACAGAGCGCCAGTTGGCGCGACCTCTTTGCAGGATTTTCCCCATTGGCGCGAGTACTGAACTGTCTGACCGCGCCAATGCAAAAAGGGATGTTTTTCATGATTTTTGCAAGGAGATGTCTTAAGGGCAAATGAAGCTCATGCTTAGAGGAATGCATTGATGATGTTTTCAAGGCATGAAAATGTTCACAGGTCACAAAATGGGTCCTCCATTGTGCGGGACGGGGAATGGTAGGGACGGTGACAATTTACTGTGTAACAGATGCCCCCTAAAGTATGAGGCCCGAGAGAGAGAGGGGTGAAATGCTTTACGAGAACATGTTCAACTGAAGGCCCGCCGTCGGAAAACCTGCGTAGAAAGATACAACTGATATCTCAAGTACATGATGTATATGTGGTATGGACGTAGCCATCCGAAACAGAGTATGCTATAATCCGGATCCAGGGTATGGGCGCAGCCATCCAACTAGGATCGAAAAAATAGACTCAGGTATGGTCGCAACCATCCAATCAGTGAGTCATGTACATAATGATAATAATCCACAATTGCAGCCTGGATTACAACAGACACAATCCAGGGTCTTGCGCTCCATCTCGACCCAAACAAAATACAAGTTCAAGCATGCGAATATGTGAGCTGAAGTCGAACATGCAAGAACATCGTCTAATTACCAGCCAATGATGAAAGCCGTTAACAGACGCGAGAGAAACCACCAATAATGAAAATGGTCCTCAAGGTACTACAGGTGCAATCTACAGCGTGCGAATAAATGAGTTGACGTCGAACACCCGCAGAATCACTCGATCGGAGGTCAATGATGTAAACCTCACGTCGAATGCGACGAACCTGCCATTGAGGCATGCAGGCTCCAAGGTACCATAGGGAGTCTCTAGACCAACTTCCTGGATAATGAGCTGAAGTCGACAGGAAGTGACCTTGATCGAAGGTGGGACATAATGTTTCCCACATCATCGACACGAGACAGAGGAACATGATGTTTTGTTGTGAATCAAGATCGTATAAGAAACAGTGGAAGGTTGATATTTGCAGAGGTCAACTTCTCTTGAACATATAAACGGCACGACAGTGGACTTGGCAGTATTTGACATCAACGGATTAGAGGTCATGGTGACGAGGCAGTGAGTAGATGAGAGGTCAAAAGGAATTACCCAAACCCACGGAGGCAAAGTGAAACAATGAGATGAGATGTCCCCAACCCGACACGAATGCAGACAAGTGCCATGTTCAAGAGTGACATACTGCCGACGACAACGACGATGGTTCCTTTTTTCCCCCACCATTTCTGGCGAGTACCCCAATTATTTTTAATAATAAGCTTGAAGGGGATAGCATATGCTTGTAATATAAGTCCGCCCTTCGGGCGAATCCATCCTAGTGCATTTAACGAGTCCTAGGAAGGAGGAACTCGGAGAACGTCATTTCGACTGGATCCGATGTCATCAGGGTTTAACGAGTTTGACAAAGGGAGAACTCGGCGTCTTTTCATGTTTAGAGAGTTTGAAAAGACAGCGGAAAAGAAAACTCCACAGGTCCCTTTTCGTAAATAGTTCCCCAGATCCGAAAAGGTAGAAAAAAATATCCGGGAAAACCTCCTAGTCGCGATAGGCTAGGGTATTCCTTTTTCGTAATCAATCCATCCCAGCCCGAAACAGGGTTAAACTTATAATGGGTTAGGTTTCTTCAGTTGGTTCGATCCTCTGAGAGCTGGACAATTTCCCACTCTAATCCCTACTCTCCCTATATTTTACAATGTTCTCCTCCACTGCATGTGTGTGTGCATGAGAGGGTCATCAGAGTGTGTTCTCCCTTCAATGTCTCTGCACGCAAGATAATGTGAGAATGCATTCCCCTCTTCTTCTTCTTCATTTGTGCGTCTGCATATGTGCCCATTTTTCTCCCAAAAAAACTATTTTTGTTGTCTTTTTCCCTACACCATGTCGTCAACCGCCCAAGACAGTGCAACCCACGCTTCCTTTAAAATTGTGTCCTCTTATTGCTTGATGTTAGGACTTAAAGGACACCTGGGCTTGTCCTCTTCTATTCATTGAGATTTATTTCCAATCATCCCATTTAAAACCACTCAGCCAGCCAGGATTGATATTTAAACAATAATTCCCTCAAGTAATCTCCCTCCTCGAGTAATCTAGAATTTGTGTCCCTTATCTCAACCTTTAATTAATTACAATTTTATTTACAATGGAAAATATTAACTAGGCGATATCACAAATTACTTACACTTGTAAGTTTGTGATTGAATGCCCAATCTTGGAAAAATATTGAATGAATCAGCGGTAATATATGGCTAATCCCATGAAGGATCTAACCTCAGTGACATTTTGGGGAGTAAGCCACTCACTTATAGCCTTAATATTTTTAGATTCCATCACCACCCCTTCCTTGGAAATGATATGTCCCAAATATTGAATTTGTGATTGGAAGAAATCGGATTTGTTGAGCTTGGCACACAACTTTTATTACCTTAGAAATTGTAACACTGCCTTCAAATCCCCTTCATTTTTTTCACTATTTTTTAGTAAATAGGGATATATTCAACAAAATCCAACAAATTTTTTTGCAAATACTTGTTGAGGACGTTGTTCATCTACCACATAAATATGGTTGGGGCATTTGTGAGCCCAAATGGAACTACCACAAACTCATAGTGTATGTACCTTGTCCTGAACATTGTCTTATGGATGTACTCATCTTTAATTATTCTCTAATGATAACCACATATTAAATATATTCTATAAAATATTGCAGCCGCTCTCAACTAATCAAATATATCATCAAATATGGGCAACGAGTATTTATTCTTCATAGTGTCTTTATTCAACTATCGATAATCAATGCACCACTGCAACATGTCATCCTTTTTCTTAACAAACAATGTTGGGGCTCCCCATGGTGACATGTTGGGTCTAATAAATACCTTATCCATCATTTCCTTCAACTATATATTTAAATATACTAACTCTAGTGTGCTCATGCGATATGGGGCTTTTGAGACTAACACTGCTCCAAGTATATTCAACTTAGTGGAGAAATTGATTTATCTCCAATGTGGAAACCTCAATACTTATTATGGAAATACATCACTGAGTTGCTATAAGATAGGTGGTAGTATTTTCTATAATTGTTGATTTCAAGTACTTTGATAACTTGGACCAGAAATAGAGCACACCCTTTTCCTACTACATTTCTTCACCTACAACGCTAATACTTGCATAAGATTATCCTAATAGAGACAAAATTTCTCACCCCCTGTAGTATTCCTTCCTCACATTCATTGTTGAAGCACTCCAATGACTTATTATACCAATCCACTTTAGTTATGTGGTCTATCAGTAAATCAATGTCGATTAAAACATCATATGATCCAAACAATAATATATTAAGGGCGATTGTAGTGGGCATGCGACCTAGGTCCATGTGGCGTGATTCCACTAAGTCTGACACCTTGTTTTTCGCTTCCATGGCTAGCTGGACAAGCCCCAATTTTTCATGAGTCATGCTTTGCAAAGAACATTTCTCTAGAACCCTTATGTTGATATAGTTTAAATTGAAACCCAGATCAATTAAAATTGAAACAAGATAGTTGGTGACCATACCATCCATTTTGATTACTGAGGTTTGATGATTTTCTTTAATATTGTCCAATGCTACATTAATTCGAGGTGCACTCGGAGCCACATCGTTTTTCATTGTTTCCTTTTAAACATTTTACAACCTCTTATTGTTCTTCTGTTGGTGAGGGCAATCCTTCAACATGTGGTTCTCTCCATGTCCCCAAAGTTGTAATGGCCTTATCCTGGGCTCCTCGACTTCTTCTAAAGCTAATATAATAGGAAAATATCTATTGTTATTAGGGAACGTCGGTTGGAAAACACCTTTAGCAAGTGTGGTGAACTTCAAAATTTTCCCCATTTGCTTGTATCTTGATGATTTCAGTCCTTTTCCTTTAAAATTGGTCCTATCCTTCCTCTTTTAGTCTATTCAGAATATAGTCCTATTCTTAGACTGGTCACAATAATACTTAGCTTTTAAGATGGTGTCCTCCAATGTTCTTGGTTCATCAAACTAAATATTTTCCTCCCACGAACGTACCTTTGAATATTCACATTCTCATCTTTGATGTATGGAAAATACCTCAATAGTTCCAAAAAAATGTTGGTGTAATCATCCACAGTAATTTGTTTGAGTTTATGCTCATGGAATTCTTTAATATTTTGTCATAGTACCTCTCAGACAGGTACTTTTCTTGGAAATATTTCTCAAATTTCCTTTGTGTCAATTATTTCTCTCTGATGCCATTGGTATTCCTCATATCTTCACATCATAGGTCAACTTTTCCCTTCAAGCTAAAAATGGCTAGGACCTGGCCTTCGTGTTTTTAGACTAATCATGGACTTTGAAGTATTTCTTGAAACCCAATATTCATGCGTCTACCTATTCAATTTTCATAATTTCTCCATTAAAGGTAGTAATTTTTGTTTTCTTGAACTCCTTCGACATTGAATTCTTCTCACTCTTCCTTTCTAGGTGGTGTCCTCTAGTCACAACACTAGAGAGTTTTTCATGGTTGTCTACCCTTATTTCTAGAGTGTTGAGTGGAATTTGTCCTCTGATTGTGTCTTCAATTGTTGCCTATGTATTTTATTTGACTCATTTCCTTCTTCTCTTTTGGATTATACCCCAAGCTTCTGAATTTCAGATGGAATTTTCTTAGATTTGGGTATGTTCAAATAATTGGAACCAAGCTCGTGTTTATTTTTCCTTTGTGTATCTAATAAGCTCTATAAAATTACTACATTCACCTTTTCTTTCCTTTCTTGAGCTCTGACAATCTTTTCATTTTTTTCCTTGCAAATTCTCAATTCAACACTTAGGCTTATGAGGGTATCCATCTAATCGGGCGAATTTTCTTGTGACGTCTTTCCAACTAAATCTTCTTCTTGGTCATGGTCAGTTTTTTCCATGTTGTATTGCCCCATTCCTTTGTTCATTGCTCTATTTTCTTGTTGTAAATTGGAATCTTATTATGTGTTATTACACACATACAACTATTATTTCAACCAAACGGGAATATATTAATTCATCACCTAGGTATGTCAATATTAAACATGTTTACCTAAAGCTATTCACAAAATCAAAACCCACATCAATTATATATGTTTGAGAGAAAAAAATAATATCACCATTCTTTCAAGGTTAGTATTCACATCAACTGTAAGTTCAAAATCAGTTCATATCTAACAATTAGAATATCGAGTTTATATTTATCCACCACTCTAATCTCAATTTTATCCCTAAAGGCCTAGTAATGAACCTTTGCTTTAATATTAATATGTAACAGAGCTCCAATTTATATTCCCAAAGATCCAATGTTAAACCTTTGCTTGTTACCAATATATAACCACACTCCCACCCATGCTCTTATCTTGGGTTGTGGGAGGTGTTATATGCTTGCTTTAACCTAAACTCCAAGATATGTTATAAATAGGGTTACAAAATGCGTCTTATCTCAAATTTGTGGAATTTAATTCAAATATCACCATCATTCTCAATTGGTCAAGTTATTTTTGGCGATATAAATTTTCTCTCAGTCCAAATTTCGAATTGCGAGTTAAACTACTTAGGATTTTGGTTATTTAAACCTTGCCACGTCACCATTATACTACCACATGGTGTCCATATTTCCCCTAACTAGTTCTCGTGGCACTACCATACTAGCTTAGTGTGGGATCCATAGACCCTTTTGTCGTTTGCAAGTATATTCGATCCTAGTAACACCCCCAGATCATTGAACCTCCAAATAGCACGATGAAGGGTTTCATTAGTGGGCCATTGTCCCAGTTCTTACAACAATATCCAACTCACACTATATATGAGTTGTACAATGGTGAGCACCTTTTGCCAACCCCAAATCCATTACTTCAAAAAACAAAAGACGTGGGTTCCAAAAATACTTATGCATCACAAGCCCTATGAAAAGGTTAAATTAGTTGATATTTAGGCCTATGAGCATCTATATTCCCAAGGAGCGGGAAAATTTTGCCACCACCATATGTCATGACTCTAATATTAGATGTGAAATTCGACCAAGGGAAAATCCAGGCTAACCCCAGTCTTTTGAACCTCCAAATACAATACAACCCAAGGAAAATATGACTATGGAAAAATCCAGGTCATTCCCAAGGTAATTACATCCTAATTCCATGGACTTTCAAATTCTGAGAGTCTTCCCACGTGCTAAAGAAAAGAGGATTATAGAAAATTGATAAGTTAAGGGGCATTAGCCCAAAATCCAAAATTCATGAAAAACATGGTCTAAACCTGAACCTCAATCCCTCAACAAATCTCACAGGATGCAAACCATTCATAGGTAGACCTACCTTTTATCTCTCCATATTACGAACTTCTGAACATTCAAGGTTATTGCAAACCATACTCATAGCAATAGACACAGTGTGAAAAAATCACAAATATCACATTATTCATAAGGAAACACCTACCAAAACAATGCATGTATTCATTCATATCAGAGCATATAAAGGAGCATAT
This sequence comes from Pinus albicaulis, assembly GCA_034641835.2. NCBI lineage: Eukaryota > Viridiplantae > Streptophyta > Pinopsida > Pinales > Pinaceae > Pinus > Pinus albicaulis. The sequence continues at coordinate 229,331,792 of CM076580.1, forward strand.
AAATTATGAGTATGGAAACAACTCCACATTTAAATGAAAAACATGCAAGATAGCTAGTAGTGATTGTAATAACAATCTTCAGGCATTCAAACATGAAAATTCACGACCATACAACAATAATTAACATAACAGGGTTTTCATAGTCTATGGTTCAAATATTCATAGCCTTTGTAATTATCTAAATATATTATAATGGTTGAAAATTGGAGGGACTTCCACACTCCACCCAACCATATCTTGAGAAGTCTAGGGCAGCTTTAGTTAGGGTTTTTTCAATTTGATTTCTCTTATTTTGACATTTTCTTGTGATGCTTTCTTATTAGTTATTTTTTAATATTATTATTTTCTTATCATCGAGATAAATGCCAAACTATGAATATCACAAAAAAGGACACAAGATGTAGGCACTTAGCTAGGGAAAAACCCCTATGAAGGGGAAAACCCAGTCAAACTCTTCCGCTAGTAGATTCAAATCAATTGAGACAACCAGGACCATAGATAAAAACAAGTGACCTACTTCACTCCACCAAGTCAACCTCCCAAGTCAAACTTCAGTCCAAATCAACACAATACTACTCTTCAACAAAGGTCTTGGTCAACCCTTGTAATTTCTAAGCTCGCATTATATCCTTGGCCCTACAACTTCATGGTTTTGTTACAAACTTTTTTTTTTTCCTTCTTGCTTGATATTATTCATTCATGTGATGATAGGTCCCTTTAGTATATTTTTCTCGCACTCCTTTTTTCCTTGTACGACTTCATATCCAATTGATTGATTAACTATTCCAATAGGTTGAATACACTTCTATTTACAATCTTCTTCAAGGCGGTGATTTGTCTTTATGAGGTTGAATTGATGGAGGAGGTTGGTCTTTAAAAACTTGACTCTCTTAAAATTTTATTTCTTGATCTACGAAGCCCAAGAAGGGTCTTTTACATAATGGTTTTAACTTTGGCTCAATACCAATATCCTAGAGCACACAATGGGTGCCTTGACCTATTGACCATTGACCCAAGCATGAAACCCATGCTTTAATAAGTCATTTTTATTTTACAATAAAAAAATTATGATGACTGACACTAGTTACATTATTCAAAATCATAGGCCAGCTACACTACTACCCTTCTTGCATCTAACCACCCTTGAGCTAGATTCTAAGTCTAACTAAATGCTTGCTCAAGGGAAACTTCACACCAAAGGATTGGTAGGCACTCAAAGATGGAACTCATTGTCTAGGTGGTTTATCCAACTATTATCTAGCAATAAGCAACAAAGTGACTCATATACTCTCCCAAGTCCATTCACAAGGCTTCACCCAATGTCCAGATGGGATATTTCTTAATCCAAGAGATTGAATCTATTATCCAAGTGGTTAACATATGCCTTTTCATATCAAGCACTACAGGGGTCTGCAATCCACTAACTATGTGGTTAACAACTCTCCAGCAAGCACCATAGGGGTCTACAGTCCATTATCTAGGTGGCTAACAACTCTCCAGTAAGCACCACCATGAATTAGATTTCCTTGTCCAAGTAGTTTATCAACTATACAATGAGCATGATAGTTATTTGATCATCCAAAAAAACTCCCATTAACCACGCATGCATATAAACACTGTCTAGTGACCTCAACGTAAAGAAACATAAGGATTAACACCCAAGTCTCTGAGCACTATCTCAATGAAAAATTTATAGCTTAGTCTTCTTGTTTAGCACTCGTAGCTCCTCACAATCTCTCTACAACACTTACTTATTATCGTTTATGTCCCTTCGTCTTCCAGAAGGAGCATGATCTCTCGCTTCTCAATTTTCTCTTGTTCTCATGCTCTTGTCTATTCCCCTTCTATTTCTTTGTTTTTGGAAATTCTTCCCTTTATAAAGGGTCTCCCTACCTAGACTCTACTTGAAATTTGAGGGAAATGGGCATCTTCCTACGCCATTCACTGCTCCCATCCAATCTCGTAAATGTTTTCAGGTGGTGGTAATATGATTGGGTCAAAACCGATTGCAGAAATAACTCTCAAGTGGTGTCGTAGCTTATCAAACAAGTGAGATAGCTCTCCCCTCAGAGAAATGGATCCATGTCATCCTCTCCTCTAGTCCAACATTGAAATTTACATTTAATTTTATGAGTTTACAATCCAACTGCCTTAGCTAGTCATGGCTCTTACGATAACAGTACACAATGGTATTTAAAAAATATAGGGATGACGAAAAAGGGTTGTCACGGTTCCTTTGAGAGGAAGGGGGATGTAACACCCCATTTTTAACCCCATAATGTAATGATTATGATGATTGGTATTGTTGGGAGATGCTAGCATGAATATTATGTTAAACTTTACTAATTTGAATATTTTTTTATTTTAATGAACATATTGCTTGCAACTTAATGAAGAGGTGGAGCCCCTTATGGATTATGATACCATGGGGAGGAACTAGCAAGGGGGAACTGGGGGGTGGGGGGGAGGGGGGTGGGTTTGCTAGCTAAAAATTTCCTTGCTGAGATAAATTTTGAATACCCAATTTCCCATTTTCTAAGAAATTCAATTAAAATATAATTTGTAGTTAAAATGCCAACTTCCTACTATTATTACAGTGGTTGGTGTAAAAATTTATCTAATGGATTCAATCTGATGTTGTAATGTACTAAAAAAAAATATTGAATCACTTCTATAAATTTTCAGAAACCAAATACGATCGCATAATCACATAACATGAAAGAGAAGGAATTTATCAATCACACAACACAAGATGTATCTAGGGAAAACAACTGCTCAAAACCTTGCTATTTGTATATTGCATAAAATCGATACCATGAAACAATACAATGTTATTTCCCTTCCAAAGAAACCTTTGCACTATGTTGACCATCTCACTTTGATCTAGGAAAAATCGGTCCAATAATTAACCAATTATCAGCCTCTGTCTAACTAGCCTTGCTTACACATTCTTCGAGGAATTATGGCCCTATTAATTAGGAAATTCCCAAGAATTGATTGTGCAATTCCTTCAAGGCTTTTTGCTGACCTCATGCATGACCTGTACAATTTTCTAGTTATACAACTAATAGTTGTCTTCCATTTAACTCCAATCTCAATTGGGCCTTTCTTAGAAATGGCATGCAATAGCTATTTATAGCAAATTATTATTTAATTTATTGACCACTACTTGTGAATTAAATCATATTTAATTCACTGGACCTCTCACTAGCTCATCTCTCACTTAGAACAAGTTAAATTGATTTTAACTCAAATAATTGCATTAACTAATTACAACTCACAAATAACTATAACTGAACTCCCTAAAAATAGGAAAGTATTTCACATGCCTCCTATTTGACCGTAAAATCGAATTTACCAAGATAACTAAGTCTTCCTAACTCTGTTAAATAATACAAGTTTTCATGTGATGGAATTACAATTTTTACTTCCAATTTAACTATGGATAAATTAAATCAGAATCCCCCTTTAGGGTGCCATTTCAACACTCCCTCCCATGAACAAGAAAGGGATTGTCTATTGCCCCGATCCTGTCTCTATGGAACTCAAATTTTCCTCTTGACAGTGCCTTCATCAAGATTTTTTCATCCTAATACTTCGTGGGAATGTACTCTAATGACATAATATGCCTTTGCACACAATCTCTGAGATGGTGATACCCGATATCAATATGCTTTGAACTGTCATGAAAAAATGGATTAACCGAGAATTTGATGTAACTTTGGTTATCACAATGTATCACCGTCGAATCCATATGTTGACCAAACAAACCAAGAAAGATCTTCCTCATCTAGATGGCCTCACATGTTGCCTAATTGGCCGCCATGTACCCTGCCTCTGTTGAACTGAGTGCAACCGATCTATGTTTCTTGTTGCACTAGGAAATTGTTGTTGATCCTATGTTGAATATGCCATCTAATGTTCTCTTCCTATCGGATGGAATCCCTGCCCAGTTTGCATCAGTGAAGCCTTGAAGCTTCACTCCCTCTATCCGTCTGGACAATAATCCATACTTTGTAGTGCCTCTGAGGTATCTCAACACATGTTTTCCTACCTTCGAAAAGAGCTTGGTAGGATTAACCATAGATTTACTAAGTTGGTTAAATGTATAGCATATTTCTAGTCGTGTATTCATCAAATACAAGAGTGAACCCAAAATATTCCTATAAACAGTAGTGTTATCACTGGAAAATCGGACAAGAAAATATGACATTATTGAATGTCAGGCAGAAGGATTTACATGGATGAGGCACATTAGAGAATCTGAAGAATTTAAAAAATCTCTAAGGGCTAGGAGAAAAATAAAATTGTGCACTCAAGACCATAGCAGAATGCGCCTCCGCGCGCATTTTTCTTCGATAGGTGTGCCTTTCATGGCTTTCCCTAAAAATAAGCACGGACCTGAGAGTGGTGAAAGTCGCTTTCCAGGACCACAAGGCACACTCCAAGAAATTGATCCCACACTTGAGGCCACCTAAGGATAGCAACCCAAGCCTCCTTAGGACCTTAAGGGAGCACACAATGGAATCACCCTCCTCTCTTGGGTCACCATCCATCAATGTACCAAGAGAGGGAAGGAGAGTTTGAATTCTCCTATAAAAGGCCGCCAAGAGATGAATGAAGGGAGAACACAATGTTATGTTGGCAAAAATTTCCCCAAGCAATCTGGTAGTGTGTGATCCAGAGCAGAGATAGAGGGGATTCAGTTGTTGGCCATCGAACAACTCCAATCCTTCGGAGTAGAGAAAGAGACTTTGCGCGAAGGTATCTCGGAGGTAACGACATCCTTGCATCGGGTCTTAGAACTCCCTAGTTCTAAGGGCCCCTTGGCAAGTGGGTAAACGTTTCATCCTTTATTCCTACTAGCACTCAATAAGGGGGGACGTAAGCGCCACCATTTGGATTATTGAAGTTGTTTGACTCTATTTAGAGCTTTTGTGTTATGTGTTTTAGTTTAGTTTTTATTTTTCTCTCTATATATGCATCCTATTTTCTTATCTAGTATGTTTTATGTTTTGGCATGTTCACTAACTTGATGACTTCCTTTATTATCTGCCTGTGACCAGGAACTTAAGAGGAAATGACCAATCCTCTTAAGCAGGTGTGGTTTGGTACAATTGTGCACCAAATCCACCTACACAGGATTGGCGGCTCCACAAAATTTATTTCCAAGTTTATGTGGTTGTGCATTTTACAAAGAACTCTTTCTTTGCTCTGTAGTTTGGCTTGAATAGCCCCTTTTCTCTTCTTCTCTATCTGTTCACCCTAAGTGAGAGGCTGAAGCTCAGAAGCTCCAAAAAAAAAATTTGCAGGAAAATTGTGCGGTTTTTTCACAGACAGACGCGCCCGACCACGCATGTTCAGCAGTGACTTGCGCGTAGACTTCACGCCTGTGTGAGCCTTTTGCACGCAGAAACCAAAGGCAAAAAATTTCTGTTATTTCCCTTCATTTCATGTTTGTAAAGTGACTAGCAGCCCATAAGAAATCTGCCAACACTGTTTGAGGTGTCACATGACTTGTTAAAACCCACTCTTGGTTGCATTTTAGTAGTTTAGGTGTTAGTTTTAAATATTTCAAGTTTATTTTTGCAAAGTGAACACATAGTTTAAGTAGGGGGCAAGTAACTTGCATTCTGAAATACTTTATGTTTTGTGAATTTAGACACAAAAAAACACATAGGTAATTAGCCAAAGTAAGTGGCCCCAGTCCATGCATGCTTATCTAAATATTTTTCATTTTCCTTGTTTAAAATTCATTAATTCCAATTCAGTTTTTGGCACTAGGATTTGGGACTATGATCAAATTATCCTTAGAGAGAAAGTAATCTCTACTGCCTTTGTACCCTTGGGTGATCCTAGGCAAGCATATGAACACTCTCTGCTAATAATTCACTGTATCCCTATAGTTGATCATTTAGATTAACTAGGAAACATTGTAAGTGGCCCATATCCGCATATGTTTTGCTTTTGAGCAAGGAACAACCAAACATAGTTTAATAGGGAATTTTGAAAGGGATCACCACATATCCACATGTTAAAACTATGTGATTTTTCACCTCTTTCTCACAGACATACACACCCTAAGTGAATCAAAGCCACCTAAAACTAACTTAACTAAACTCATTAAACTCTCCCCACAGGGGCCACAAGAGAATTTATAATTTAAGTTAGGACCAAGGGGGTAGGCATCCAATAAGTCGCCTCAGTTAGTTTACATCTTGAAACATAGAAGTTGCCTTTTTAGGGAATTTTTAAATCTGTCTATCCACCCACGGCAAAAAAAACCCGAGCGCCACAGAGACCCGATTCAGAGGGGGTTTAGCTTAGGCCCAGTGCGTGTGGTATTATTCGGGGCTACCTGACCCGTCTAATACTCAGTACTGGTAGCTGAATTACCAATAAGCTCAAGACTCTAACGCTCATGTGGGACGATGGTACTTAGTAGCCAAAACTAGGGAATCCTTACCTATAGGTAACGGTGCAGACAACTTTAGATCCTCTACCCATACCTTGGTCGATTTTCTTCGGTTGACTGGGGGCGCTGCCAGTTCTTTCAGGACATTGTGCCAGCATTCACAAGATATATTCTGAAGGCCCAGTTACATTTGAGCCTGTGAGGATGATTAGGTCTTCTAGGATTTAAGTATCATACGCAAAAACAACAGAAAACCATATTTTTTGATTGACTAGTCCCATAGGATTAATCTAAAGGGAAAATGTATCTTTTATTTTCGCTTTGTTTTATGTATGCGATCAATTTTTTGCTTTGATTGTAATCTCTATCCTCTCAAATATTTCCAAAACCATACCTAATCGACACCAGAATGGACCCAACGGGACCCCGTTGATCTAGACGTCTTTTGGACCTCCGCCCATTACGAGGAGGGGTTCCAAGTATTTTTCCATTTAGGCGTCAAAGACAAAATATTGCCACCCTTATTGGGGCATCATTAGTTGGGAACCCTCGTCAGTCACCCAATACCACACCGGTGAACACCCCCACAGGGTCACCGCATACCACTCCTCCCACAACCCCTAAGGGACAGAGGAGCACTACCCTTTCGAGAAGCCAAGTGAACTCACAGCAGGGTACATTGCAGAAAAACCCTATACCCAACCAAAACACTGTGTTTTCATAGGGTGCAATGGCTACCAACTCACAATCACCTTTCTTAGCTTCGTTAAATTTAGTAGATTTAACCAAGTTAACAAATGAACCCATTGCACACAACCCTACATGGCCACCCATGCCCATGAATCTCCCTTCGAACATTCCAAAGTTCGAAGGGAAACAAGTAGAAGACCCTGGAAATCATGTTATGACTTTCCACCCGTGGTGTTCGTCGAACGACAATATTGTTGACAATATTATTCGATTGAGACTATTTCAATGCACCCTAACCGGAATAACCACGAAATGGTATGTGGAGCAACCATCTGCTACACAAGGAACCTTTAGCACCCTTGCTACTGCATTCCTGACCTATTTTTAGTTACCCATCCACCACGATTTTGGAATGGAATTACTGACCCACTTTAGGCAAACACCCATCGTCCATATCTCGGACCATCTCCATGAATGGCAGCAGTGTCATAGTTTGTGCAAAGCCAAACTCGACGATCGAGTTTTGTTAGAACTGTTCCTAAAAAATCTCACCTCATAGATTTCAAAGGATGTGGCACAACAAAATCCCATATCCGAAGAGGACGCCATTAGTAAGGCCCAAAAACTCGAGCCGATCTATACGTAATCATGATATATTTACAATATCATGCCTAACGCCTCGCGCCTGCAAACTTATAAAGAATTTCCAGGCGCATCGAACTCTGCAGACGGTTTGATTGGGTCATTGACCAAAAATCACCTCAGCAACAATGTTCCATACTCCAGTTACACATATGATTATACCCAGAACATACCGCAACCTAGCTACCAAAGTCATCATGCACCTTCGCAAAACTTGACTAACAGGGTGTCATCGTACCACCATCAGCAGGAAGGTCCATATCCTCCGGATCAGGCAACCCAGTATGCAACTAGACATGTTGACGGAAGAGCTCCCCCCCAATAATGATTCATAAACCAGGGACAAGGACCACAATATGCCCAGTCCCCAGCACAAAAACCACCCATGTAGAATAATGCACAAGTGAACTTTGTGCAACCTTCCCAAGTCGACCGCGCCAACCATACAATCAAGAGAATCCAAATTATCCTCCTAACACGGCTAAGAAAAAAGGAAAAAACAAGCCTAAAGGAAATCTTGGACAGAGGGGAAAAAACCAACAACGCCCTCCGCAATCTCAGACTGGAGACAACTCCAATTGAAAACAAAACCAAGAGCCAAGAAACTCCAGAAGGCAGAACAAGAGGGCGAATCTTCGGACGAACCACTCTTGTTCAATCTGTGGTGAGTACAGCCATTAAACTCACCATTGTCTTGAACTCCCTGAGTTGAAGAAGCTACAAGGTAACCATGGGCAAGGGGATCCTCACAACAGACAACAGTCATGCAAGAGCCTTCCCCCCATCAAGGGACAATTAGCACTCAGCAATAGCAAAAAACTCCCGACGATTCCGGAAAAAATAACCACGAAATCTACATGACTAGCGAAGAAATGTTTTTTCAGACACGGAACCAAAATTACGATACCCCACCAGACACGAATTCATCAGGGGCTACTACAAGTGCACCAACAACACCTTTGACCATATCAAAGATGCTTATTGAACCTTTGCCAAAAATGGCTAAGGGACCAACTAGGCGGATAGGAAACCATTCCACAACGACCCATAACTAGAGCATTGTGGATGATCTAGCTCAATCTCTTGCTGCCATGTCAGCTTTGTAAGTATTAAAATCATGCCCAAAGCAAAGGAAAGCCTTACTTTCCACATTAGGCACCATCAACCTTGTCGATTCGCACCTAATGGATTTTGATTTAGACAAAGCCACCCCTAGGCTTCCCTCGATGGTCGCCTTTCAGATAATGTCGGTTCAAAACATCACCATTCACCGATGTATCATTGACAAGGGTGCATCCACATGCATCATGTCAAAGAACGTCTGGCAGAAGTTAGGGTCTCCCGAACTAAAGGCATCAGACATCACGCTTAGAGCATACGATGGATGCCCTTCAGCTTCTGTCGGCCTCTACCAAAAAATTATGATCTGCTTAGCCGATAAGACGATCCTTATAGACATTGAAGTCTTGGATGCTCAACTAGATTACAATATGCTCCTTTGCCAGAGTTATATGCACGCCATGTCAGCCATAGCCTTTGTTGGACATTGGGTTCAACGCTTCTCATGTGTTTTGCAACATGGATTAACCGCCTCTCGTGGATCCTAACTCTAGATATTGTAGCGGAGACTAATGCAGGCGGATTTTGGTCTAACGACAATCGTGATTCCAACAATTGGTATCAGAGCTACAGGTCTCGAGTTCGAAACTCACTCGGCTCGAGTTGGGGGGGATATTGTTGGACATTGGGTTCAACGCTTCCCATGTGTTTCGCGACAAGGACTAACCACCTCTCGTGGATCCTAACTATGGCGATTGTAGCGGAGACTAACGCCTGCGGGTTTTGGTCTAACGGAAATCGTGATTCCAACAACCTCCTCCATCTTCTGAATTATGATGTTCCCCCATGAGGACCACATCATTACTATCAACGAATTGACACACATCAAAAAGCGACCCCTAACAAATATTGATGTCATTTTACCCTATGTAGATACATCTGCCGAGACGCTTACACGGCACCAAGAATATGGCCCTGTCTAGTTCAAACCGTCGTCCATCCTAGGGTCATTCCTAGGAGATCCCCCTGTTATACTTGAGTCATTACATGATGTCACAAAGGCTCTGGTGTGCATGATGTCCTCATATAGCACCGAAGCTAGTCAAGACATGGAGACAAGAAGTAATGACATTGATTCCTTGGCCACGACAGCCTCTCTAGCTTACGCTGCCTCCCAAACTCCTTTCCTCTTCCCCCCAGATGGTTTTGTGTCGCAGCAGGTCATGGCCACAATGGTCCTACCAAACTTATCATTTGAAATCCCAGTTTGGTACCTAGTCCCACCTACCACAATGGGAGTCACACACATCACCTCTACAGAGTTAATCCCCCTCAATCCTGAGCAGGCCCCAACTATTCAGAAGACTGTCGCAAGCAACCCTTCGAAGGAAATTCCCATCGCAAAGTCGATGGTTACGACCAAGAAAACCAATAAAAGATAAAATAAGGGAGAGAATCCCACCACACAATGGGAATCACCACTCTGTGCCATATGCGACATAGTAGGCCACCCTACCCACATCTTCCTAGACCTGAACAAATTAAAACTGCTCCTTAGCTTTGCAGTAGACATCGCAGCAACAACTTCCCGTAAAAAGGAACCTGCCACCAAAAGTCAAGGAAAGGCATTGCGTACCAACCACGCATGCACTATTTATGGCATTTATGGGCATTACACCTATCGTTTCCCAAAAATTCCATGATACATGGATGCCTTACACTCCATTGCGCAATCCCATCAAGAGGATCCCTCCATCTAGTCAGCCGGAGATGTACCTCGTGTCATTCTATACCTACAGGAGGAACGATAGTCACCTGAAAGACTCCCATTCATCCCCCTCCCCCTATCAAGCGATGTGTACTCTGTGATGAACGCGATCATTTCATTTTCGATTGCCCAACTATGGAAATGTTTCAGTGATGGTATTGGGTCCATGTAGTATACCACACTGACCCAGACACCCATTATTCATGTCAAATATGCGGTGGAAATCATCCTTTACGCCATTGTCAATATATCCCTAGATTACGTGCGGCGCTAGCTAGTTTGCGCTTAACCATAGTCCGCCTCTCCCAAGAAGATGGCTCTGACTCTAAATCTATGAACAACTCGACAACTCAAGAAGATGTGACGAGTAGATCCATCCTCTTTCTGTCAGCTAAAAAATGACCAATTGAGAAACCCTTAGGCACCCCCAACTGCCCTCTGTAGAAAATACCAACATGTGCGTTGTGTAAAACACCCAATCATGTGGTCGCCACTTACACTAACCTAGAAGCGCTACACCACTGGTACCGAGTCATGCCATTAAGCGAGCAGGACATGAACCCCATATCTTGGATATTTTGCCTAGTATGTCAGGGCAATCACCATGAACAGAGATGTACCTATATTCCGTGAGTACGTCCTCTAATCAAGATGATACATTTATTAGAGACAAAACGCCAGGACCTTATCAACCCGAAACCTAGCAACCAACATGGAAGGCAGAACGCCCCCAGGCAGTCTACTCCATACCCATGTCTGCATAATGGGCAAGTGAGGAAGGCGTGCCAACCAAGCATGACCCAGGTTCAACCTAGGATAACATGCGGACTATGTGACCTGATCGACCACTGGGTCAATCAGTGAAAAGAACTGAAGCACCTAGCAAACATTTTTTTCATAGTCTCTTCCCTTTCGCGAAGACATCTCTCTAATAAGAGAAAGTCACGCACAGCTATTGCCGGATTTTCTCACACTTTCATCATACAATAAAATGTTATCATCTCCCGAAGCTTAGAGCGGCAAGAGTGGCGTTAAGTCTATACTCCCTAAGAGAGTTATACATATCCAAGCCAAAAACTCGGAAATGGAAACAGACAATCTCTTCCTATACGTTTGATCCCTTCCGAGCGTCCACTTCTGGGACGAAGAGTAGTGTTGATTCCCACATAATATACTTAGTTGGCACAGTGGCACCATGCACCATTTTCACCGGCCATAACCACAAACCACATGTACGCCCTCTCTCATCTTCTTTCTTATAAAATGTCTTTCAATAATATTTGAATAAAGAAGATGCTTTCACTTGGGTTATTTTTTGCAGGTATCGTGTAAACCATCCATCGTTCCATCCACTGAAAGTTCCAGAGGAGGTATCATTCTACCCTCAGCATGATAGAGTCCCAGAAAACTCTGCATATCTTGAGATAATTTATCCATAAGAAATTAACCATAGGTTCCAAGCACCCAACCATGTTTATCATCATCCCACCTTGCACGTGATAAACATCCTCGTTGGTCGGTAGAGCCTCCCCTCCATGGCACCCATCACCCAAAGTAGACCATATATCACAAAAGTCATGATGCCATGGCCACACCACTTTAGTCTGGGAAGCACCTCATGCCCATTTCACTCACCATGCATCAGGTCAAGTTTTACTATATCAAAATAAAACCCCTTTCCCGGACTACCAGGTTTTGCAAGCAGATCGAAAGCGCACTACCGCGGCCGCATTTGGCCTACCATACATCCATCAGCATAGCCCATCTGTGACATTTTCCATTCGATTCATTAAACCCACACATGAGACCAACCAATGGGGCCCCCACCCTAAAAAAACACCTTCCTCGCATCATCAGTGAGCAAACACTTTCATGTTTTGGGGCACCCGTCTCTGTGTTTTGTACAAACCAAACCCTATTATTTCATTATTTTGGTAAGTGTAAAAATACCGCAAATGGTGCACTATGTCCCGCATTCACCCATCCATTTTTTCTCCCATGGCAGCAGTCCCTGGTCACCCTTGGTTGGAGTATCACACCATTCATGCATAAGCCACCATGACATTCATAACCAATATATACCCACCTTGGACGTCCTACTGACTCCAGAGATTTCCCCATTAGAAATAGTTATGACTGTTGCCAAGTTTCTTTTTATACTCCGATATTGGGCTACTGAATCCCCATCATCAGTTTTCAATCACCCCTCTCCATCATGCCTATGTTAAACCTATCACATCCAAGGTCCTGATCCCTTGCATTAGTGACTCTCTCATTCGGTTGAGGCTTCCTTTTTGTCGACATCAACAACCATTTTCCAAAAAGGAAGTAGTACCTGGATCACCCCTCACCACAAAAGGGACATCCTCGGGTGGCACTTTGGGAGACATCATTGCCCACAGATTTCATTGATCCTCCTAACATTCAACTACAACACAAGCTTTCACGTCAAGATGGGATCGTACCTTACAACCGTTGCACTTTGATCAAATTCGTCGAAGACTCGTGCCTTTATAAGCATCACTTTCAGTCATGCTTACATGGGAAGGTCCCAATCATACACCCATGTGTACAATGCACATTTATATGCCATTCCAATCTTACGCATGTGGGTACCGAATTCCACCTATTGTCAAAGAAAAAATGCCCCTAAGGGCATCAACAATCGTCGTCATCAACCAGTAGATTACTACCATTCTAGTGACAGACATAATTTATACCTGTCAAATAGATTTGTTTAGCTAGCCAAATAATCACGAGCATGGGACATGCCTGCCTCATAGAAAAATTGTATTTATTGTGTTATACCATTGCTTGCAGGGTTCCCACGGGACATGGTCGCTCTTCGACCCGGTGTAAGGTGTTTCCAACTCCGTGTTACACGCAATTCTCTCTCTCTCTCTCCACACAGTACATAGAAAAGAAACTATAATGTATTTCAGCTATACAGTTCTTCCTAGACCTCACACATTAGGGGGAAATTGTTATCACTGGAAAATCAGACAAGCAAAGATGACATTATTAAATTTCAGGCAGAAGGATTTATAGGGTTGAGGCACATTAGAGAATTTGAAGAATTTAAAAAATCTCTAAGGTCCAAGAGAAAAATCAAATTGTGCAGTCAAGAACATAGCAGAATGCGCCTCCACGTGCATTTTTCTTCGATAGGTGCGCCTTTGCGCGACTTTCCCTCAAAAATTTGCGCGAACGTAAGAGTCGCGGAACTTTCCGGGACCACAAGGCACACTCCAGGAAATTGATCCCACACTTCAGGCTGCCTAAGGACAACCACCCAAGCCTCCTTAGGACCTCAAGGGAGCACACAATGGAATCACCCTCCTCTCTTGGGTCACCATCCATCAATGTACCAAGAGAGGGAAGGAGAGTTTGAATTCTCCTATAAAATTCCACCAAGAGATTAACAAAGGGAGAACACATTATTATGCTGGAAAAAATTGCCCCAAGCAATCCAGCAGTGTGTGATCTGGAGCAAAGATAGAGAGGATTCAATTGTTGGCCATCCAATAACTCCAATCCTTCAGAGTAGAGAGAGTGACTTTGCGCCAAGGTAGCTCGGAGGTAAATACATCCTTGCATCGGTTCTTAGAACTCCCTAGTTCTAAGGGTCCCTTGACAAGTGGGTAAATGTTTCATCCTTTATTCCTAATAGCACTCAATAAGAGGGGATGTAAGCGCCACCGTTTGGATTATTTAAGTTGTTTGACTCTATTTAGAGATTTTGTGTTACGTGTTTTAGTTTAGTTTTTATTTTTCTCTCTATATATGCATGCTATTTTCTTATCTAGTATGTTTTATGTTTTGGCATGTTCTCTAACTTGTTGACTTCCTTGATTATCTGCCTGTGACTAGGAACTTAAGAGGAAACAATGAATCCTCTTAAGCAGGTGTGGTTTGGTACACTTTTGCACCAAATCCACCTACACAAGTAGCATCCACTACTTCACCTGAAGTAGCATCCTCCTTCCTCCAGTTTCCTGCTAGAGGAGTCTCCATGGGTTTGCTTCCCTCCATGTGGTACTTCTTGAGGATCTCGTTGGAATACTTGCCTCGACATATAAATAGTTCCCCATCTCTTTACCATATTTCCAATCTCAGGAAATAGTGCAAGAGCCCCATGTCCTTCTACTCAAATTATCTTGCAAGATCCTCTTTGTAATACTTTATGAGCTGCTCATTGTTGGACTGTATTAATCATTATTAAATGACTAAGACGGTACACATAAATTATCAATCTAGAGACGTATTTTATCTCAGTGAAAGTTGCACTGTCTGTGCCGATACATCAAACCAGAAGAAAATAAAAATAAAGAAAAATCATTGTTGAATCAATTGCTAAAAGAAATCACTCATGCAGGAATTAAAAAAATCTACAGGAATGTAATCATGCCTCAATTAAACTGTACCTAGCGCGCCACACAACAATTACACCAGCTGGTATTTCTAATCACATCCATGTAACAACATAATAGTATTGAAACCAAAATAGATCTACTTACGACGAACGAAACAAACTTTAAATACGCGAAAATAAAGAAATATAGTACAACTACCTTAACTGCTGCAGTCCTTGCTAAAGAGGAGGGTCCTTCCTCCCTAGCGCAGTGCAGGAAGAAATAAAAACTAAATGAAATTAAACCAGATAACGCATGTACGTGATATCTTTGTATTAAAGTGACCAAAATTACAGAGCCAAAAATAATACTGTTCTTCGCTATCCCCTTGACCTCAAGGGTCGAGATTTATATAATGGTTACATGTTCAGAAAAACGAGGAACAGATCAGTCATGAGAATCTTACGATTCTCATGCTGATCAAAATAAGATTCATATAGTTACAACCACTTCTGAATAAAAATTCTGACTGGAAGAATTTGGATTACAATCAAAACTACCTAAAAGCTGTCATCCTAAAATACAATATGTAATCACTTCTACATCTGTCATGGAAAATGACAGTTGTAGCATAACAACAATTGAGGAGAGGTCGACATCCGGAAGTTGACGATATCTAGTCAGCAATAAAATTGCACCAACTGTTCATATAGCGGGTCTGTAACAACACCGTGATGTGACAACATCGCAATGTAACAACTCACTGTAACAACACACTTTCAACTGCTTCTGTATGCCTCGTGCTCTAGATATTTTGTGTTAAGAATAACATCTGGAAGGACAACAAAAGACCAGAGAAATTCTTCCAACATTTATCCCAGTTAGTCATAAAAAAGAAATTATACATCATAATAATTGTTGAAATGGAAAGATAATGAAATAAGGTAAAACAACATTGTTCAAGATAGAATAGAAGGGAAAAAGGCAAAGATAGTCCCAAGCGTTGAGGTCAGAAGGTAAAAATGGGGGAAATATCCCATCACTTCTACCAATACGCAAAGTAAATAAGAAATATAGTACAACTACCTTAACCGCTGCAGTCCCTGCTAAAGAGGAGGGCCCTTCCTCCCTAGCAGGGTGGAGGAAGAGATAAAAAGTAAATGAAAGTTAAACCAGATAACGCATGTAATAGCAACAACGTGATATATTTGTATTAGAGTGACCAAAATTACAGAGCCAAAAACAATACTTTTTTCCGCTATCCCCTTGACCTAAAGGGTCGAGAGTTATATAATGGTTACATGTTCAGAAAAATGAAGAACGAATCATTTATGAGAATCTTATGATTCTCATGTTGATCAAAATAAGATACATATAGTTACAACCACTTCTTAATAAAAATTATGATTGGAAGAATATGGATTACAATTAAAACTGCCTAAAAGTTGTCATCCTAAAATACAATATGTAATGACTTCTACAGTTGTCATGGAAAATGATAGTTGTAGCGTAACAACAATTGAGGACAAGTCGAAATCTAGAAGTTGATGATATCCAGTCAGCAATACAGCTTTAACAACAGTTTATATAGCAGTTTTGTAACATCACCGTGATGTGACAACATCATGGTGTAACAGCTGATTGTAACAACACACTTTCAACTGCTTTTGTACGCCTCATGCTCTAGTTATTTTGTGCTAACAATAACATCTGGAAGGACAACAAAAGACCAGAGAAATTCTTCCAACATTTATCTCAGTTAGTCATAAAAAAGAAACGATACATCATAATAATCGATGAAACGGAAATATAATGAAATAAGGTAAAACAACACTATTCAAGATAGAAAAGAAGGGAAAAAGGCAAAGATAGTCCCAAGGGTTGAGGTTACAAGGTAAAAATGGAGGAAATACCCCACAAATATCCCCAACTTTGTTGTTGGCTCTAGCTTCTTCCTGGCATATTTGGTTACATGGAAATAAATAGATGACACAAGAATTTGAAATATGACACATCTAGTATCTTACCTGAAAAAGTTTCCTCTAGTGTACTCATCCCAAGTATCCGATGAGGACTTATGTTCTGCAAAAATACTATCGTATTGCATGCTTCTTCCCATAGATGCAATGGTAGGCCCTGATCATGCAACATAACTTGTGCTTCTCCCACAATAGTTCTGTTCTTTCTTTCGACAACCCCATTCGGTTGTGGGTTATGAGTTGCTATCAATTCTCTTCGAATTCCTTCCGAGGCACAGAAGTTCTTGAATTCGTTAGAGATATTTTCTCCACCATTTTCGCTCCTCATAGCCTTCACCTTCTTCCCTGTATCTTTCTCACATGTGCCTTGTTCTCACAAAACTTGGAGAACGTATGATCTTTCTTTTGCATGAAAAAAATCCAACACTTTCTTGAAAAATCATCAACAAAAATCACATAATACCAGTGTTTTGTTGTGGAAGCTATCGAGAACAGTCCACACACATCTCAATGAACTCTCTCAAGGATTTCATTTGCTCGGCTTTCTTTATCGTGAAAAGTGGCTTTGGTATACTTCCCAACGTACACCCTTTACATGTATCTCTCTACGCAAGTGCACCCTTTGGAAGTCCTGTAGAAATATGTTACATGATATTCAAAGCGTTATGGTTTAGATGACCCAATCTCTTGTGCCATAACTCACTGATGTCTTGACTCTCCACCTTCTCTGCTTTCTTGCTCAAGGCAGCACAATTTTCTACATTAAGTTTGGAGAGATTCTTTACTTGAACCCCATTCTTTTTCACCTGTCTCGTAGCTTTGTGACAAAGGAACGCCTTTCCTTCACTGAAGATCACATCATAGGCATGATATTCTAACATAGCAATATAAACCAAATTCTTCTTTAAACCAATAACATACATGACATCTTTTAATGTGAGGGGTTTATCTGACTCTCTCTGAAAGGTAACTATATCAACACTAGTAGCATTATACCTCCCATAATCACCCATCTCAGTGTGCATATGGAGATCCTTATCCTCCAAGATACTGAAGAATTATTTGTTTCCTGTCATATAGAACGAAGCTCCACTATCCAAGTACCAGAAATAACCCATCATCGATGACGCCATGCATGCGATGAGAGTGAAATCCAACTCGAACTGTCAAGAAAGTTCTTTACCTGCTGCTTCTCCCGAGGCCTTCTTGTTAGTCTTATTTTGTGGACAATTTGTGGCGTAGTGTCCATGCTCATGACAGTGAAAACATTTCACCTTTACAAGTCTCACTTCTTACCTACCTTGCCGGACTTCGAATTGGAATGGGATTGTTATGTCCCTATATTACTAGTTTAGTCCCTTATTGTTATTAGTGTAGCTCCCTTATTGTTATTGTTGTACCCCTGTAAACCCAATATCGTTATTATTGTGCCCTTACATTATTATTGTTACGTCGGCTAGGATTATATTGTGACCCCATGGACTCCTATATATAGAAGAAGGTTTTTGTCATTTGTATCATCCAAGAATTGTTCATTTATGTAATGTAATGGAGGTTTCCCCCTCGAAGTGGTTGATTTCTAAGGCATTGATCTCTCTTTTCTTCTATTTTGGAGCTGGTTTCATAACATTTGGTATCAGAGCTTTGGATTCTATGGTTTCACTGTTCCAAACAAGTCATCATGGAATTTTCGCTATAATGTTTTTTCTACGAAGGTTCAAAAGCTGAAATTTTTACAGAGCGAAGCCGAAATCCCAAGGAACGTCGTGAAAGAATTTCAAATCTTGGTTCGCAATATTTTTGGAGATATGATCTGTGCAAGTTAGGGATTTTTGCAGGCTCTCGAATTTAACATAAACAGGTCATCATGGCATTTTCGCTATACATTTTTTTCTACGAGGGTTCAGAAGCTGAAATTTTTACAGAGCGAAGCCACAATCCTGAGGAACATCGTGGAAAAAATTCAGAGCTTGATTCACAATATTTTTGGAGACAAGGTCTGTGGAAGTTATGGATTTTTCAGGCTCCTGAATTTCATCTCAAAGAGGTGACCGTGGAAAAATCATAATAACGCTCTCTCTCTGAGCATTGGATTGGAATTCTATAAAAAGTGGCCGCAAGTACATGGAATCTAGTTTCATGTGTATCAATTTTAGAGCCGAAGGAGGAAAAAGTGACACATGGAATGTCGTACAAGGTCACTCTACTGCACAAGTCCATAATTAGGTTAGACCTCTTGAATTTGAAAGAAGATTCAGAGGGCTACTACAGGGCCCAATTTCAGATATTGAAGATCCAAAATCATAGAGAAAATTCAGTTTCAATATCGAGCTCCTCAAAAGCAAGAAAAAGGTGTGTATTTTTTTCGAATTACATAAGTCTGGTTTGAAAAAATTAGTTTGAATTTATTCCAAGGGTATATTGAATAATA